>JAVIAB010000145.1:38505013-38815013 GCA_032433765.1 Megaustenia siamemsis | reverse complement strand
CAAATGTTTGTTAAGTAGTACATATGTTTGTTAAGTAGCACATGTGTTTGTTAAGTAGTACATATGTTTGTTAAGTAGTACATATGTTTGTTTAGTAGTACATATGTTTGTTAAGTAGTACATGTGTTTTTTAAGTAGTACATATGTTTGTTAAATAGTACATATGTTGTTTAGTAGTACATATGTTTGTTAAGTAGTACATATGTTTGTTTAGTAGTACATATGTTTGTTAAGTAGTACATATGTTTGTTAAGTAGTACATGTGTTTGTTAAGTAGTACATATGTTTGTTAAGTAGTACATATGTTTGTTAAGTAGTACATATGTTTGTTAAGTAGTACATGTGTTTGTTAAGTAGTACATGTGTTTGTTAAGTAGTACATATGTTTTGTTAAGTAGTACATATGTTTGTTAAGTAGTACATGTGTTTGTTAAGTAGTACATATGTTTGTTAAGTAGTACATATGTTTGTTAAGTAGTACATATGTTGTTAAGTAGTACATATGTTTGTTAAGTAGTACATATGTTTGTTAAGTAGTACATATGTTTGTTATGTAGTTCATGTGTTTGTTAAGTAGTACATATGTTTGTTAAGTAATACATATGTTTGTTAAGTAATACATATGTTTGTTAAGTAGTACATATGTTTGTTAAATAATACATATGTTTGTTAAGTAGTACATATGTTTGTTAA
Source organism: Megaustenia siamemsis (assembly GCA_032433765.1). Taxonomy (NCBI): domain Eukaryota; kingdom Metazoa; phylum Mollusca; class Gastropoda; order Stylommatophora; family Ariophantidae; genus Megaustenia; species Megaustenia siamemsis. The sequence goes on along the minus strand of JAVIAB010000145.1, from coordinate 38,814,320 downwards.
GTAATACATATGTTTGTTAAGTAGTACATATGTTTGTTAAGTAGTACATATGTTTGTTATGTAGTACATGTGTTTGTTAAGTAGTTCATGTTTTTGTTAAATAGTTTATGTGTTTATTAAGTAGTACATGTGTTTGTTAAGTAGTTCATGTGTTTTGTTAAATAGTTTATGTGTTTTTTAAGTAGTACATGTGTTGTTAAGTAGTACATGTGTTTGTTAAGTAGTTCATGTGTTTGTTAAATAGTTTATGTGTTTATTAAGTAGCACATGTGTTTGTTAAGTAGTACATGTGTTTGTTAAGTAGTTCATGTGTTTGTTAAATATTGTATGTGTTTATTAAGTAGTACATATGTTTATTAAGTAGTTTATGTGTTTATTAAGTAGTACATGTGTTTGTTAAGTAGTACAAGCATAGAACAGTAGAGTGGTAAAGAATAGGAATGGCAAAACAGCAATTTTAACGATAAGAAATATACTAACATCGAAACAAATAACATTAGGTCTAAAACTAACAATAGCAGTGCTATCTTGTCTCAACATTCCTGTATGGTGCAGAAAAATGGACATTAGACACGATAACAGAACAGAAAATGAAGCCTTTGAAATGTGGATTTATAGAAGAATAGGTAAAATTGGATGGAAAGACACGAAAACAAAATGATGAAGTCTTAAAACAACTAAAAATGAAAAGAGAACTACTAAACACAATTAGAACAAGACAAATGTAATTTTTGGGCTATGTTCAAAGACACAACAGCCTACTAAAAGTAACATTGGAAGAGAAAATACAAGGCAAAAGAGGCAGACGTATACCAAGACTAACATGGACGAGTAACATCAAAAGATGGACAAGTTAGTCTATGACAACCTGCACCATCAAAGCAAGATACGGAGCGGAATGGCGCTCCATGGTAGCCAACCTTCGATGCTGAGATGGCACTCGATTATGATGAACACCATATTCCCTATATGCCACTTGGCGTGACGGGGTACTTTACTTCTTTACTTACATGTGTTTGTTAAGTAATACATGTGTTTGTTAAGTAATACATGTGTTTGTTAAGTAGTACATGTGTTTGTTAAGTAATACATGTGTTTGTTAAGTAATACATGTGTTTGTTAAGTAGTACATGTGTTTGTTAAGTAATACATGTGTTTGTTAAGTAGTACATGTGTTTGTTAAGCATTCATTATCTTTGTTAAGCAGTCGTTGTGTTTGTTCAGTAGATGTTGTGCTTGCTTGCGTTCGTCCGATGACTACAGCAGTACGCTACTTCATCATCCGCCCTTAAAAGAATGTTATTTTGGTGTGTGTCTGCGTTGTGTTGTGGTTTGTCGTAAAGCTGTGATATTCACGCCTTTCGGCCCAACACATCCGACATCAGCATGACATTTTTGTGTACCGTGTTGTCTTCCCTCTTTGATCTCTACTCGTTTGGCCAGATTAGACATGTTAGTCTGTTACTAGAGGTACCACGGAGTGGTGGTGTAGGGTCTGGATGGTTTTGGTTCACCGATCCATCAGCTGTGGGTCGCTGACAGCTACCAGCTCTAGTGCTGAGAGGCGCGCCTTCGTCTCCGATATTGTGATTAATAAGTACGCCTTGTATTTGTTAAGTAGCTTTTGTGTTTATTAAGTAATCCTTGTGTTTATTAAGTAATCCTTGTGTTTATTAAGTAATCCTTGTGTTGTTCATTAATCCTTGTGTTTTTCAGTAATCCTTGTGTTTGTTAAATAATGAAATATAATTATGGCGTTTTAAAAGAAAATCTTGGTAAGCTTTAGAAGAAAGAGCATTGCCATGAAGACAGACCCATAGATAGTGCGATATATGAATATAGCAATTATTGAATATAGTATATGTGATGTAGTAGATACATAGAGGAATACTTTATATGTAGAATAGTAAAAATAGTAAAGTACCCCCGTCACGCCAAGTGGCGTATAGGGAATATGGTGTTAGTGACCATAAATTTTACAGATCATCAGCACATGATTTTTGGTGTAATGTGGTCGGTATTACGCCCGTGCCGCTTTACTTTCCCAGAAAAAAATCCGGTACCCATTTAAGGCTGGGTGAACCCGGAAGCCACCGATTGGGATAGAACCCTACTCCTTGTCCGTTGTAGTCCAGTTCACGCCCCATTGAGCTATCGCGGCTCCCTTATATGTAGAATACTGAACATAAATACTGCAGCCTGGATTATTTATTTTATTATCTATGTAGCCTTATTTTATATTTTTTATATTATTTATAATATCTTATCTTATCTAATTCTATCTTATATTATCTTATTTTATTTTTCTGTATCTTACCTTGTCATGGCTATATCGTATGCAATTTTTTGTTTTATTTTGTTTTATCCATGTTATTTTATTCTCGTGTCTTGTATTATCGTACCATTTTTCTGACGTTATCTCATCTCACTCTTTAACTTTTTCTTATAGTGTCTTATTCTATTTCATTCTATCACACCATATCTCTTATATTATCAAGCTTGAGCCTCAAACATATAATAATATATTAATCTGACTAAACTAAACCTAAACTAAACTAAACTAAACCAAACTAAACTAAACCTAAACTAAACTCCTCGACGGAAAAACATGAGTACCTCCGAAGTCGGAGTTATCTGCCTGTACGGCGAGGGACCCCTGTGCACACGGCTGCCAGGGAAAAATGGATTAACACGCAAAATTCAGTTCTTAGTCTCTAGGGACTTTGTCAGAGTTGAAACCTGGCGAACGCAACAACAACAACAACAACAACAACAACAACAACAACAAACTAAACTAAACTAAACTAAACTAAACTAAACTAAACTAAGACTAAGACTAAAACCAAACTAAAACGAAACTAAACTAAACTAGTTTGACGAAAGCGACGGATATCTCCAACTGTCAAGGAGGGATCAAGTCAACATACTTCGCCTACGCACTGGCCACTATAGAATGAGAAAATACTCTTCACCAAACTCAAAATAGGAAACTACCAGCCTATGCCACTGGACCATGCAAAAACATGACAAGAAAACATGGTCTACAGGATTGTCCCCAGTACACAGGCCTGAGAAGAACAAAGTGGTCCACACCCACTTTCCTAAAAGAGGAACTCTTATGACAAACGAATCACTGAAAGAAAAAGCTGCCTTCATAAGATGGTCCGGAGTCAAAGTCTGAATGAGCCATGATCGCAGAAAAAGGAGAGATTAAATTAAATTTAATTAAAATTAAATTAAATTAAATTAAACCAAACCAAACCAAATTAAATTAAATTAAATTAAATTAAATTAAATTAAATTAAATTAAATTAAATTAAACCAAACCAAACCAAATTAAACTAAATTAAATTAAATTAAATTAAATTAAATTAAATTAAATTAAATTAAATTAAATTAAATTAAATTAAATTAAATTAAATTAAATTGTCAGACATTGCGCCAATCGTACCACCAACGGAAGTACATCAATTGTTTGATCAACCAAACTCCGGGTGGTCACATACTCCCAATGGCAACTACAAAATTGTACAGTGCCGAAACCTTCATTCAGGACGATCTACGAATCACAACAAAACAATTTTCTGCTCAACTTGACATCCCTATGGGTGGTATATACAAGCAATGGCATCCAGATGACGCAAAGTCATCCACTTTGATATCCACACCAATTGTGTTTTACGTGTTTGTAGAACAGCAATGATCATAAAACAATTCAGGACCTTATATAGCAAGCAATACCTAACCTAGGATAATAAATCATCATCATCATCATCGAGTACTATCTCCGCAACGAAGGTTGGCTACCATGAAGCGCCATTCTGCTGTCTCTTGCTTTGATGGTGCAGGTTGTTATAGACTGATTTGTCCATCTATTGATGTTAATCATCCATGTTAGTCTTAGCTTGCCTCTCCCTCTTTAACCTGGTATTTTCCCTCCAATATTACTTTATCAATTTTCTGTTCTGTTTTCTTGTCTAATGTCCATGTTTCTGCACCATACAGGAATATTGAGAAGATGTAGCATTTTGCTATTCTTAGTTTCAGCCCTGCTGATATTTGTTTGTTGTTGGTATATTTTTCATTGCATTAAAATTACATTTTGCCATGCATATTCTTTTGTTTATTTCAATTTTACATTTTCTATCATTGGTTATATAGTATGTCCCAGGTAGTTGTAACTCTGGACTGTCTCCAGATGTATTCCTTCAACTGTGATATTTAATTGTAGGTCTTGAGAATCTTCTTTGTTTATGATCATAGTTTTAGTCTTTTTGATATTCATTTCTAGTCCATATTTTTTGCTTGTTATGTTTATCACATTAAGCAATTGTTGTAGGACTTTAGGATTTTCTGCTAGTAGAACAGTATCATCAGCATATCTTGGGTTATTGATTATCTTTCCATTAATGTTTAGGCCTGGTATCTCTGAGATGTTTTTAAAGATTTGCTCAGTGTATAGATTGAACAAGCTTGGTGATAGGATGCATTCTTGTCTTACTCCTCTTTTATATCAATGGGTGTAGAGTTCTCCTTGTATATCTTATTATTGCTGTTTGCTCCTAGTACAAATTACATATTAGTCGTATGTCTGTGTCGTCTAGATTTATATCGTTTAAGCAGTCTTATAAGTTGATTATAGTGTATTCCATCGAAAGTTTTGGTGTAGTCTATAAAGCAGGTATATATTGATTTGTTTACTTCTATGTACTTTTCAATCAATGTTCTCATGCTAAATATGGCTTCTTTTGTACCACTGTTTTTCTCTTAACATAATGTATTATGTCCCTAAACATAATGTATTATCTCCCTTAACATAATGTATAATTTGTTTCAACACAATGTATTATGTCCCTTAACATAATGTATGATTTGGGGCAACTAATTGTATTATGTCCCTTAACATAATGTATGATTTGCATCAACATAATGTATTATGTCCCTTAACATAATGTATAATTTTCGTAAACATAATGTATTATGTCCCTTAACATAATGTATGATTTGGGTCAACATAATGTATTATGTCCCTTAACATAATGTATGATTTACGTCAACATAATGTATTATGTCCCTTAACATAATGTATAATTTTCGTAAACATAATGTATTATGTCCCTTAACATAATGTTTTAGAAATCGAAAGCCAGGATATCACTGCAAACAAATCAAAATCCATAATTACATCTTATCGCACTGAAGGATCCAGACAAAGAAAGGCAGCTGCAGTCCCCATCGTAGCAGTTACATCACACGCCAAAAGACATCAGGCGTAACCGAAAGTGAACGCAGCCAAACTGTCATTCGCCATACGATATCATCATTCATCGTAGACTATCGAAATATCGAAACACGATCCGGGTGAAAAACACAGCTCACAGTGTGCATAGAGCACTAATCTCAGTAGCTCCTGTAGCAATCCGGACTAGGAATATGAGGAAACTGCAACAAGGAGCATTTTTCAAACAGAGCCTCAAAGTTCCTGTGCCTATCCGGAGGTCCTCTTCCATATTTCTCTTATATAGTATTCTATTTTTCCCTTTGGCTCTAAATCCGAATGTTTTCATGTAATATGCTCGAGATGGTTTTAATTTAGTTTTGGTCCAAGTCACTTTATCTTTGTTCTTCAATATGGCTAAAAGCAGTTGTTTATGAGTATAACAAACATTTACAAAAAAATAATAATAAATATCTTTTTTTTTACCTCTTGTAGTTTTTATTTACCGCTTTTCTTATACATTTTAATTTAGCGTATTTTAAATTTACGTTTCCGACTTTCAAGAATTGTCCATTTTTTACATTGATTGCACAATTTTGAAAAAAAAAAAGTGTTTCCATTAACTTCTCTTAATCTATTCTAATTAATTGTGGTCGTTAGTTCGTTTTTATGTTGGACATGTGATGAGAAGAGATAATAACCGAATAGCAAAGCAAGCCCACATGTGGGGAAACAACAGGTACGAGGAAAAGAGGAAGACCCGGAGAGACACTGAGAAGAACATTGATAAGAAAGGCAAGAGCAGCTGGAATCGGTTCACTCGATGAGATAGAGCTGCTTGCACAGAAAAGAGACAAATGGCGAGATTTGATAAAATATCTTTAAAAGAAGTGAAAACTGCTAGAATATAAATTTAGATAATAGAAGGATTATTTCGTTCTACACCCTATTGGCCCGCTACGGCTCGAAAGGTAAATAGATAGATATACAGATAGTTAGACAGACAGACAGACAGACAGACAGACAGACAGACAGACAGACAGACAGACAGACAGACAGATAGATAGATAGATAGATAGATAGATAGATAGATAGATAGATAGATAGATAGATAGATAGATAGATAGATAGATAGATAGATAGATAGATAGATAGATAGATAGATAGATAGATAGATAGATAGATAGATAGATAGATAGATAGATAGATAGATAGATAGATAGATAGATAGATAGATAGATAGATAGATAGTTAGATAGACAGACAGACAGACAGACAGACAGACAGACAGACAGACAGACAGACAGATAGATAGATAGATAGATAGATAGATAGATAGATAGATAGATAGATAGATAGATAGATAGATAGATAGATAGATAGATAGATAGATAGATAGATAGATAGATAGATAGATAGATAGATAGATAGATAGATAGATAGATAGATAGAAGATAGATAGATAGATAGATAGATAGATAGATAGATAGATAGATAGATAGATAGATAGATAGATAGATAGATAGATAGATAGATAGATAGATAGATAGATAGATAGATAGATAGATAGATAGATAGATAGATAGAAAACATTTATTTTCTGACGTTTGTTTAATTAAAAAATATGACACGTACACTACACAGCGACAGCACTTAGGGCGTGTAATTTCCATACTATCGAATCATTTAAGACGTGGAGATATGTTTACAGTACTCAAACAAACAAAAAAATCACAAATAAATCAAGAAGAGAAAAAAATACAAACAACAATATATGGTCCGTAACAGAATTGAACCCGCACTTCTTGGCACTGCGCCTTGCTACGAGAAACCAAACGCTGGAGCACACGGCCAATTCAGTTATCTACGATGTATTTTTTTTTAATTTGTCATTTACTATTTATTTGTCTCTATTGTCTATACTACCGTGAAAAAAGGAAACACTCCGTAAGTAATCGTTCATGTTTCTGTCACAGAAAAAAATATGCAATCCCTTAACATAGTGTATAATGTCCTTTAACATAATGTATAATGTCCCTTTAAATAATGTATAATGTCCCTTTAACATAATATATACTGTCCCTAAACATAATGTATAAGTTCCTAAACATAATATATAATGTCCCTAAACATAATGTATAATGTTCCTAAGCATAATATATAATGTCCCTAAACATAATGTATAATGTCCTAAACATATATAATGTCCCTAAACATAATATATAATGTCCCTAAACATAATGTATAATGTCCTAAACTAATATATAATGTCCCTAAACATAATGTATAATGTCCCTAAACATAATGTATAATGTCCCTAAACATAATGTATAATATCCCTAAACATAATGTATAATATCCCTAAACATATTGTATAATGTCCCTAAACATAATGTATAATGTCCCTAAACATATTGTATAATGTCCCTAAACATAATATATAATGTCCCTAAACATAATATATAATGTCCCTAAACATATTGTATAATGTCCCTAAACATAATATATAATGTCCCTAAACATAATATATAATGTCCCTTAAAAAAACCTCTAATGTCTTACAACGATCTAAACTCCCATCATCATGGCAACAATAAGAAGTCTGAGACTAAGGTGGTTGGTTCATGTAAAAAAAAAAAGACAAACAATCATATTCCCAAACAAATAGTACATGGCGAACTTAGGAATGGAAAGAGACCAAAGGGCAGACCAATGCTGAGATATGTTGTTCGTGTAGTGTCCCTTAGGGGTAGGGTTCGATCCCAACCGACGGCTTCCGGGTTCACCCAGCCTTAAATGGGTACCGGATTTTTTTCTGGGAAAGTAAAGCAGCACGGGCGTAATACCGACCACATTACCCCAAAAATCATGTGCTGAAGGTCTGTAAAATATAGGGTCACTAACACCATATTTTCCTATACGCCACTTGGCGTGGCGGGGGTACTTTACTTTTTTTTTATAATATTCTTTCCTGAATGAATCCTCTTTCAGCGAAAGAAACTGAGAAAATCTGCAAGACTATTACAGAGATAGATATGTCATTAGCTTAAGTCATCGCCTAAGGAAAGGATCTTGGATGAAGAATGAGTCGACTGCAGAGCCACAAGTTGTGAGTTCATGTTTGTAGTTGGAGGCGAAGGCGCACCTCCCAGCACCGGAGCTGGAAGTTGTCAACGATCCACAGCTGATGGCTTGCGCCAGGATCGGTGAACCAGAACCATTCAGACCATGCTCCACCTCTCCGTGGTGCCTCTAGTAACAGACTGACCTGTCTAATCTGGCAAGAGAGTAGGGATCGAAGAGGGAAGACAACCCGGTACTCAAAAATGTCATGCTGAAGTCGGATGTGTTGGGCCGAAAAGCGCAAATATCACAGTTATACTGTAAAACACAACACAACGATACGCCTACTTAACGTCTTTTAAGGGCGGATGATGACGAGGTACACTCCTTAAGTCATCGGGCGAACGCTAGCAAGCAAGCAGCATGTTTTTAGTCGTTCTGTTTTGTGGAAAGCCCCGGTATCAATGACAAACGAACTAAAATCCATAATTGCTCAGCCGCCCGTGCCAGTGGAATCATCCGAATTAACATCATCTCATTGAAGGATCCAAAACAAAGAAAGGTAGCTGCAGTCCTCATCATAGCAGCCACAGCACACGCCTAAAAGACATAAAGCGTAGCCACACGAAAGTGAACGCAACTATCTATCCTTCGTCATATGAAGCCAACGCCCTACTGTAGTGACAATTTAAATATTTGTGGACGATAATTAAACTTTGAGGCCAAGAGAGTTACAATAGTGGATCATTCGAATGAGTAGTTTGAAGTAGTTGAAATTAAATATCAAAGTTGAAGGAATACATCTGGAGACAGTTCAGAGCTACAACTACCTGGGACATACAGTAACCAATGATGGAAAATGCAAAATTGAAATAAACAAAAACAATAGGTATGGCAAAAAGTAATTTAATGCATGAAAAATATACTAACATCAAAACAAATTAACACCAGGCCTAAAACTAATAATAGCAAAATGTCACATTTCTCAATATTCCTGTGTGGTGCAGAAACATGGACATTAGACCAGAAAACAGAACAGAAAATTGAAGCCTTTGAAATGTGGATTTATAGAAGAATAGGTAGAATTGGATGGAAAGAAAAGAAAACAAATGATGAAGTTTTAAAACAACTAATAATGAAAAGTGAACTACTATACACAATTAAAACAAGACAAATGAAATTTTTGGGGCGTGTTAAAAGACACAATAGCTAAATAAAAGTAATATTGGAAGGGAAAATACAAGATAAAAGAGGCAGACCAAGACTAACATGGACGAGTAACATCAAAAGATGGACAAGTCAATCTATGACAACCTACACCATCAAAGGAAGATACAGAGTAGAATGGCGATCCATGGTAGCCAACATTTGTTGCGGAGACGACACTCGATGATGATGGTGATGATGAGTTTGAAGGCGACTGTTTGATAATGTTGGTAAAGTAATGCTAAATGTGATAAGATAACAAGTGAAAGCTGCGTTGAAAAATTAATGTACTTTTAACGAAGCGAGACAAATAGTAATAAATGAATATTACTATAGCGTGAAACTTCCAGGGTGATACATCGGTGAATTATTTCAGGGAAAAAAGGTATGTATACAACACTCACAAAAGTTTTCCGGGTTTTTGAGTGTTGTAAACATACCGCTTACATTGAAATGGTTCCCTAAATCTCACGAACATTTTTTTAAAGACAATTTCTATATATTTAGAGTTCTTCTGTCCTTCCTCATTTTCCATCAGCGTCTTTGGAGATATAATTGTTCCGTTTTTTTGCTGTTCTATTCTGCTGCTATTATGTTTCCTAGTGTTTTCTAACAATCCGTCAATCCATCGTTTCGTGGTCGGACCTCGGGTCTAGTGTTCTCGCAACGTTTATTGAAAGCTCGTTGTATTGTGTTTTGATCTCTATGCCTTGTCACGCGCCCAAACTATTGTATCTACTGTTTCTTTATATATTATATGGCGGGTGTTATTTCGAGCTTTCTTCTCAGTTCTTCATTTTTTTCTAGTTAAAGTGGCTGGTCACATTCATTGTGCCGGGAGAACCCGAGTTTGAGTCCCAATTGGGTGGAACGTTTTTTCTTTCTATCCAGGGGGAGGGGGGTGGGTAGATAGATAAATGATAGTTTAGATTCGAAAACCACATGGCGACTTCACTGGCAAGCGGCTTTTATTCTCAGTCCTATAATTTCCCGACAGAACCCAGAAATGGGATATGCCATAAATATAATTTTAAAATTGTAGTTTATTATAACGAAGATTGGGCTTGGGCAGTATTTGACTGTAAAGATCACGGCTCGCCAAAATGAAGGTAAAACCACACCTTGTATGTAGTTACTGAAAGGTTAGTACGACATGGTAAGAGGGAAAAAAATAATCCATAAGGTTACCAGCTGGCATGCCTCGCAGAAGACACACTATCCAAAACAGGCGAGGAGAGAAGATTTGGAAAAAATAAACGACAAGAGACTTCTTACTTTAATTATTCATCAATAAAAGTAGCCAGGAACATGCCTGAAACCACAAAAACAAACAAAGGATGTCCACGGGTAAAGACTGTTAAAATAATTAAACAATCGAAACGTAATCTAATTTCAAATAACATAAAAGTACAAAAATACGTGTTTTTGAACAAAGTTTTCTTTCTTTTTCTCCACTGCAAGGGGTCGAGTTAATCCTCAAATCATTATATGACCCTCGCTTCATCCTCGGATGTATAACTATACGACGCGAGTTGTAGCATAGTAACATTGGCTTTGTGGTATAACTGCTGTCAGATGTTTATAACAGTTATTATCCAACATGAAAATATGGCCCGGTGTAATTGTAGGCCTGGTCTGTATAATTTAAATGGTTGAAGGTTCCAATCTATCAGACGTGGATTAATCTGTAGACGTTGGAGAGTCGACAAGCACATGACGTAACTGGTACTTCATTTCTTGTTTTGAATTCGTTCTTTCTTATTTTCTTATTTGTTGTGTTTCCTTTCGGTTAAGTAGCTCTTTGTCTTTTCAATTCTTTTTCTAATGCCGTTTTGGAGAAACGATCTATCTATCTATCTATCTATCTATCTATATATCTATCTATCTATCTTATCTATATATCTATCTATCTATCTATCTATCTATCTATCTATCTATCTATCTATCTATCTATCTATCTATCTATCTATCTATCTATCTATCTATCTATCTATCTATCTATCTATCTATCTATCTATCTATCTATCTCTGTCTGTCTACCAGTCTATCTGTCTGTCCGTTGTCTATCTATCTATCTCTGTCTGTCTGTCTGTCTGTCTGTCTGTCTATCTATCTATCTATCTATCTCTGTCTGTCTACCAGTCTGTCTGTCTGTCTACCAGTCTGTCTGTCTGTCAGTCAGTCTGTCTGTCTGTCTGTCTGTCTGTCTGTCTGTCTGTCTGTCTGTCTGTCTGTCTCTGTCTGTCTACCAGTCTATGTGTCTTTCTATCTAAGATCATTTTGTAAAAAGTGATGATTCTTTTCAAGTACATGTTGACAACGATCTAATAAAGAAACCCAATTAAAAAAAATAATAAAAACTTAAACGCAGCAAACCGAAAATTAAAAGGAAGAAATCCTTCAGAAAACTTAAAATAGAAAACCGCATGAGATTAATAATCTAAAAAAAAACATAGAAAACTTAACTTAGCAAACCGTATAACATTTAATTAAACAAAAGAAAAAAAAACTATAGATAGTAGTAAACTTTATAGAAAGTTAAAAATAGAAACTTATTTTCAAAACTACTTTAGAAAAACCTTGTAGAAAAACATAATATAGAAAACTTATAACGAAGAAACTTATAGAAAATACAAAATTGGAAACTAATAATTTTTACCATTTAGATTGGAACAGTCAAGTTTTCTCCCCTTCTGTTGTTTTTTTTTTTTTTTACCTTTCTCCCGGCCGTCTCGTCATTGCAATAAATGTAATATACATTTTTGTTCCGCTTTTAATGATAATATAAATATTCTTTAATTAATATAGGTCTGTTATTAATCATAACTTATCATAGATATCAGCAATTTGAGTTATCATGAAGTCTATCAAAATTGTGCCATGGGTTGAGACATTTAGGAATGAAATTTTCGTGTAAGATAACGTCTCAGCATCATTATCAGGTCGCATGTTCTTTGTAGAACGTTGCATTCAGCACCGCTCGTCTGTCCGAAAGAATCTCTGTCTCTAGCCAGATCTCCCACAGAATGTTGCATTCACCACCGCTCGTCTGTCCGAAAGAATCTCTGTCTCTAGCTAGATCTCCCAGATAACGTTGCATTCACCACCGCTCGTCTGTCCGAAAGAATCTGTCTCTAGCCAGATCCCAGAGAACCATTTATCCCAACCGCTAGTCTGTCCGAAAGAATATCTGTCTCTAGCCAAATCTCCCATAGAACGTTGCATTCACCACCGCTCGTCTGTCCGAAAGAATTTCTGTCTCTAGCCAAATCTCCCAGAGAACGTTGCATTCACTACAAACCCGTCTGAAAGTTTCTCTGTCTCTGGACGTCTTCTCCCACATCTTCTTTTGTCATGTTCAAGGTATTCTTGATGTCTTAAAACTACCTTCTTCGTGGTCTGCTCGTGATACGTCGCTTGGAACCATTCTTTTCATTACAGTTCTTTTAAACCTGCTTTTTTATGGGTGGTCGTAATTTAATTTCAAATATGAGCTGTGTTTATAAGCCAGCTTTTTTTTTTTTAAACGATATTTAAGTCTTTTAATATACCTTGTTAAAGAATCTCTGTGTTTAACCAGATCTCCCACAGAACATTACACTCACCACAGGCCTTGTTAAAGAATCTCTGTGTTTAACTAGATCTCCCCACAACGTTGCACTTACCACAGGCCTTGTTAAAGAATCTCTGTTTAACCAGATCTCCCACAGAACATTACACTCACCACAGGCCTTGTTAAAGAATCTCTGTGTTTAACCAGATCTCCACAGAATGTTGCACTCACCACAAGCCTTGTTAAAGAATCTCTGTGTTTAACCAGATCTCCCACAGAATGTTGCACTCACCACAGGCCTTGTTAAAGAATCTGTCTCTAACCAGATCTCCCACAGAACGTTACACTCACCACAGGCCTTGTTAAAGAATCTGTCACTAACCAGATCTCCCACAGAACGTTACACTCACCACAGGCCTTGTTAAAGAATCTGTCTCTAACCAGATCACCCACAGAACGTTACACTCACCACAGGCCTTGTTAAAGAATCTGTCTCTAACCAGATCTCCCACAGAACGTTACACTCACCACAGGCCTTGTTAAAGAATCTGTCACTAACCAGATCTCCCACAAAACATTGCACTCACCGTGGTCCAGATTGCCCAATCAATGTACTATCTTTACTACTAGGGTCTCATGGGAAAGTTGGGGGGGGGGGGGGAAGCATATAGAACCGGAGAATGTCCTGAGGAGGAGTCAGAAAATGTTCGTGTCCGATTTTTATATTTATCTGATGAAAATGACTTTTGACTCTATCCCACAGCTGTTCAAAGAGAGTAGGGAGCCGCGATAGCTCAGTGGATAGTGAACTGGACTACAAAGGACAAGAGGTTGGGTTAGATCCTGATCGACGGCTTCCGGTTTTCACCCAGCCTTAAATGGAACCGGATTTTTTTTTTTTGCTGGGAAAGTAAAGCGGCAGGCGAGTAATACGATCAATATTACCCAAAAATCATGCGCCGAAAGGTCTGTAAAATTATGGTCACTTACACCATATTCCGATACGCCGCGTGACGTGACGGGGCACTTTACTGTACTTACTGCTGTTCGTCTTGACATTTAGTTGCTTTATTAATTGTCTCTTTCCAGCATAAAATAAAATGCAGAGTTTTATTTTTCTTTCTGTTGTACATTCAAGTTGAATGGGAGAAGTTAAATGTTGTAGTTACGATAGAAGTTAACATTTGTGGTTAAAATAGAACAGTACCCACCAAAAAGTTTTAAAACTTAACTCTCTACAATACTGTTACTCTCTGCAATACTGTTACTCTCTACAATGCTGTTACTCTCCTTGTTAAAGAATAACTGGAATATAAGTGTATAATATGTAATGCCTGACATCATCAAGCGCTATACATTAAAAAAAAAAATATGACGATCCTCATTTTCAAGAGGGCCGTGAACTTCCGGTATATGGTGGATAGGCGGCGGGAACAATTGAAGGCTACGCATGAAAAGTGTTCCTTGTTGCAGTTTCCTCATATTCCAAGTCCAGTTTGTTGCAGGAGCTACTGAGTTAAGTGCTCTGTGCACACCGCGAGCTGTTGGTCTCATCCGTTTTGATCATGTTTCGATATTCCAATTGTTTACGATGAATGATGATATCGTATGGCAGGGAACAGTTGGCTGTGTTCACTTCTGTGCGGTTTGCCTTATGTCTTTTTGCGTGTGCTGAGAATGCTACGAGGGGACTACAGTTACCTTTCTTTGTTTGGGAGATGAGATATTAATTCGGATGATTCCACTGGCACCGGCGGTTGAGCAATTATGGATTTTAATTCGTTTGCAGTGATATATTAGTTGCAGTGATCAATATAATGTCAGGGCCCAAATCTGCAGATCGCGGGTTTGAATCACATAGAATGTCAACTTGTTGTTTTCTGTCGATGATAACACCAATAACAGACCCAAACACCTAGCGGCGACTGCACTGGTCATGCGGGCTTTATTCTCCGTCCTACAATTTCCCCCGACAGACTCCAGTTATGGAAGATGTTGTAAAGATAGCTCTTGTTGTTGTTTTTTTTATCATGTACACAAATGTCATTCCCGCTCATTCGGTGGCCTCGGTAGCCTAGTTGGGGGCCTCGGTAGTCTAGTTGGGGGCCTCGGTAGCTAGTTGGGGCATCGGTAGCCTAGTTGGGGGCCTCGGTAGCCTAGTTGGTGGCCTCGGTAGTCTAGTTGGGCTCGGTAGCCTAGTTGGTGGCCTCGGTAGCCTAGTTGGTGGCCTCGGTAGCTAGTTGGGGACCTCGGTAGCATAGTGCGGGCCTCGGTAGACTAGTTGTGGGTCTCGGTAGCCAAGTTGGTGGCCTCGGTAGCCAAGTTGGAAGCCTCGGTAGCTTGGTTGGGGGCCTCGATAGCCTAGTTGGGGGCCTCGGTATCCAAGTTGGGGGCCTCGATAGCCAAGTTGGAAGACTCGGTAGCCTAGTTGGGGGCCTCGGTAGCCTACTTGGGGGCTGGTTGTCTAGTAGGGGGCCTCGGCAGCCTAGTTGGGGGGCTCGGTATCCAAGTTGGGGGCCTCGATAGCCAAGTTGGAAGACTCGGTAGCCTAGTTGGGGCCTCGGTAGCCTACATGGGGGCCTCGGTTGCCTAGTAGGGGGCCTCGGCAGCCTAGTTGGGGGGCCTCGGTAGTCTAGTTGGAGGCCTCGGTAGACTAGTTGGGGGGCCTCGGTAGCCTACTTGGGGGCCTCGGTTGTCTAGTAGGGGGCCTCGGCAGCCTAGTTGGGGGGCCTCGGTAGTCTAGTTGGAGGCCTCGGTAGCCAAGTTAGGAAAACCACCCGACTGGGCTACCGACGTATATATATAGGGAGCCGCGATAGCTCAGTGGTTAGTGAACTGGACTACAAAGGACAAGGATTAGGGTTCGATCCCAACCGACGGCTTCCGGGTTCACCCAGCCTTAAATGGGTACCGGCTTTTTTTTGGGGAAAGTAAAGCAGCACGAGCGTAATACCGACCACATTACCCCAAAAATCATGTGCTGAAGGTCTGTAAAATATAGGATCACTAACACCATATTTCCCTATACGCCACTTGGCGTGACGAGGATACTTAACGTATATATATATATAATATATATGTGTAATATATTATGTAATTATATCTTCAAGTATATCTGAGTACTCTTTTTGTTCCGTACAAAGTGCTTCAATTATCTTATTTATTTATTATTATATTTTCTTTTTATATTTATATATATATAATAACAATAACAAGTGCAACAACGACAATAACAAGTGCAACAACGACGACGACAATAACAACAATAACAAGTGCAACAACAACATCAACAATAACAAGATATACAGAGAATCCTGACCACGCGCACACAAAGCTATGTTCCACAATTTGTGATACATAGAGCCAGATTTCTAATACTCCTTGCCACACCATCGGTCGTTTGGATTACACTTTTCAACTGTTAACATGGAAACTCCGGAAAACCCATTAGTACGATGCATTTAACTATTAAAGTTATACACAATAAACATAACATTGTATGGAGAACCTAAACTCATAAAAAGACAAGACAAACTACAACGTTTCGGCAAATCATTCATCAACTGTAAAAACAAACTATACAAACTAAAACACATAAACGAAAGTCAGAAAATAAAGCACAGATTAAAAAACTATCACCACTATTGCCCAACAAGTAATTAACTATAGAGGCAAAACGGGCACTGTACAATACAATCTTCCTCCCAACGTTGTGCTACCAATGCCAGACCTGGACCCTAGATGCAAGAACAATAAGAAAAATAACCTCTGCAGAGATGAAATGTGTTAGACGAATGCCAGGAAACAGTCTAAGAGATAAGATTTAAAAAATGAAGAACTGAGAAAAAATCTAGGAATAGCCCCCGCTATAGAATATATAAAGAAACAACAGATAAAATGGTTTAGCCACGTGACAAGTCGGGGTGATTAAAGCACTACACAAAGAGCCCTCAGAAAACGTTATGAGAATACCAGACCCAATGGTTGATCACGAATAAGATGGATGGGTGGAATATTAGAAGCAGTAGGAAACATAACAGTAGTAGAGGCGAACAGATGAGCAAAAGGCCGCAAATTATATCTCCCCTCGACGCTGAAAGGCATATGGGGAAGGAAAGAAGAAGAGAAAAAGAGAAAGAATATCACCTAAAAACTGGCGGGAAAAGTTTGTGGCCAGATTTACGTAGAGTCTGCTTAGAAAGATAAATATGCAATAGGACAGGTAGGACAGACTTAGACCAAAAGGAACCAAACAATGAAAATTGGAAAAATGAAAGGAGGTGCACCGTAGGTATACAAAGAAGAAAGAAAGAGTAAAAAGAAAAAAATTATAAGAAGAAGAGGAAGAGAGAGAAAGAGAGAGAGAGAGAGAGAGAGAGAGAGAGAGAGAGTGGATAGGGTGGATTACATAGTTTATATCCTCTTACTCAATCATTCTTTCTTATTCACATATTTATCTTATTTTGTTATATTTAATTTTTGTGCTTATCTGTTATGAAAGCGTAGACCGATGATGTCTTTTATTTTACATTTTGGGGGACTAACTGGTCTCGAGGCGAGACGCCGGTCTCAAGACAGAGAGGTTGTGGGTTCAAATCCCGGCTGCACAAGTTGACATTTTTGTTTATGATTTCTCTCTTTACGGCAAAAACCCTGGTCTCAGCAGCGAGGCCGGATTGAAACGTCTATTACTAAACGACGGAAAAAAAATATAAGTACCTCCGAAGACGGAGTTATCTGCCTGTGCGGCGAGAGAGCCTTGTGCACACAAACTGACGGGGAATAACGGATTAACCCGAAAAATTCATTTTTTAATTTCTCATCATCATCATGTGCCATACCGGTTGGCGTAGGTGATCATGTCCCACCACAATTCTATCTACAGTGCATCGTATCAGTTTGTTGTTGACTGTTTTCCATGCCATGACACCAAGCTATCCAGTATTTTCTCTCTTTGTCGCCCGCGATCTCTCTTTCCTTTTTATTTGCCAGTTGTAACTAAGTATTCCAACTTTCCTCTTCTCATGATGTGCCCGAAAAATGTTGATTGCTTCTTTCTGACGTTTTTTTAAGAGCTCCCTTTTTGTGGGGCCTCTTTGAGAACTTCCTCATTGGTCTTTTTAGCTGTCCAGGGAACTTTCAACATTCTTCTGAGAAAATCCCATCTCTGTGGCCTCTAATCGTCTTTTCATTTGTTTGTCTACTGTCCATGATTCGCTTCCATAGGTCAGAATTGGTTCTATATAGCACCGATGAACTCTCTTTCTCATTTTTATTGACATAGATTTGTTGCATAAGATATTTCATTTTCTGAAATGCCATTTTGGCCTGGGCTATTCTGCTTTTTATTTATGTGGTGCATCTCCATCTGATGTCATTATTGTGCCCACGTATTTGAAACGTTGTACTTGTTTCAGATTTGTCTCGTTTATTTTTATGCTGCATGATGGTGGTGATTGTTTCTTCGATAAACCATACTTCTGTTAGTCTCTAGGGGCGTGAAATCTAGAGAACGCAAAAACAAAAAAATATAATTAAATAAATAACCTCATGGTCATAACCGCCATAGCCCACAAGCTGGAAACGTCACGCTAGTGGAGATTCTATATTTATTGGGTGGGTGTCCCTTTCTTGCTGAGGTCTAACTAAGTAAGCCAGGGTTTGTTACTATGAGCACTGCGAAGAGGTGGAGAATAATTTTTGGTTCAGATCTTGGTTCTAACAGTCCACTCATCATCATCGAGTGCTGTCTCACAACGAAGGTTGACTACCATGGATCGCCATTCCACTTGTTTCTTGCTTTTGATGTTACTCGTCCATGTTAGTCTTGGTCTGCCTCTTTTACCTTGTATTTTCCCTTCCAATATTACCTTTAGTAGGCTGTTGTGTTTTAACGTGCCCCAAAACTTTCATTTGTCTTGTCTTAATTGTTTAGTAGTTCTCTTTATTTTTAGTGTTTTAAAAACTTCATCGTTTGTTTTCTTTTCTTTCCACCCAATTCTACCTATTCTTCTATAAATCCACATTTCCAAAGGCTTCAATTTTCTGTTCTGTTTTCTTGTCTAATGTCCATGTTTCTGCACCATACAGCCTAACAGTCCACTATGAGTCGTTTTCATCCCTATTGTTTAACATCCGCCTTTGACACCAACACGGGTATATTCGATTACCTCTAACAACGTGTTAAATACAAAGAAAATGACTCAAAAATTGAGTTTAGAGGACACTTTCAATGTCTGAGAGTGGCGTCTTGAAACAGTGTGTATCGTATTAACTGATCGGGGTTAAAGGTCTTGGAACAGGAAGTTTAGAAGGCTGAGAAATAATGGCGGGTTTCTGGTTTAATCCCCAGAATTCCCTGCGAAGGTCAGTGAATAATTTGAACAGTTATTAAGTTTCCGTTTCCTGACTGTTCGGCCAAAAATTGTCATTATTCTAGGATGCGTTGCCATGGAAGCGAGTGTAATCCTTTAAGGAGCTTTAAGTACCAGGTAGAGCTCCTTGTCACGGACGAGTAGCTAACGTAGCAGATGAGCAAACTCGCCCTGAACCTGTCATTCTCTTATTTTTCCTGTATTTTTAGAAATCGCATTTGAGCCTATAAACTTACTCTTCTCTTGTGTTCTCATTCTATTTCTCAATTATTTATCCTTCTCTCTCTCTCTCTATATATATATATATATATATATATATATCGCTACCGATTACATCCTCCCACTCAATGGTTTCTTCGTCATTTATCAATCTTTCTCATTCACCTCTTTACATTTCTATCATCTTACCCTTCCTTATTCACTCTTTCCCTTTTATCACTCTTACTCTCTTAATTCACCTCTTTCTCTTTCTTTCACTCTTACTCTCTCTCTCTCTAATTCACATCTTTCCTTACTATCACTCTTACTCTCTCTATAATTCACTTCTTTGCCTTACTATCACTCTTTCTATCACTCTTACGCTCTCTCTCTAATTTACCTGTTTCCCTCATCTCTTACTCTCTATCTAATTCACCTGTTTCCTTTCTATCACTCTTACTCTCTCTCTCTTTATTCACCTCTTTCCCTTCTATCACTCTTACTCTCTCTCTAATTCACCTCTTTGGCTTACTATCACTCTTTCTATCACTCTCCCTCTAATTGACCTCTTTCCCTTTCTATCACTTATCCTATCATTCAATCTATATTTTATTGTTTATATCGTCATCTAGGATCTCTTTAAATTATTTCTTTATTTTATTATTTTCTATATTTTTTGCCAATTCTCTGCTACCCCTTGTGTATATAATTTTCTCCTAATATTATTTTTTTTAAAAATAAATCTACTTTTTCTCTATTGTTATACATTTACCTTATGGCATCTCTATCTCATTATTTTAGATACAATTATTTCTCACTTTCATTAAGTAAAGCAATCAATAAATAAATACAAGGCTAGATGACCTCAATCCTTGCCAGGTGTTTCAGGTGTACGATGTTATCACCATCATCATCATCATCATCATCATCATCATCATCATCATCATCATCATCATCATCAAGTACCGGGCCTGCTGGCGTAGGTGATCATGTCTTCCACAACTTTCAATCACGACAGTTATTTATCATTTCTGTTGTTGACCTGCTGCCAGACATCACTTAAGCTGTCTGGTATTTTCTCTTTGCTTCCCTCTATCTCTTCGCGCCTCAATTTTCCGAGTTCTTACAATATATTCTAGCTGTTCCCTTCTCATTACATGGCAAAAAAATATGATGATGATGATAAAACCGCATTTCTGTGGCGTAATTAATTTTTAATGAATTTGTAATTCTTTACCTTCCCAGTAACGCTCACACCGGCGCATTTCATTTGCCATTCGCTTCACAATAACGCTCTCTCCGGCTCTTAATAAATCGCGTTTTTACAAATCTAAGTCAGATAATTCAGTTGAAATCAGCAAAATAATCATGAAGGGAAACAAATTAAACCCGGAATCTTGCGCCCTGAGGCCAACGCCTTGCGTCTATAACTACTCATTCCTCTACAAACGAAACAGGAGTACGTATCAAGCTATATACTGAGAAGGGAGCCGCGACAGCTCAGTGGTTAGTGAACTGGACTACAAAAGACAAGAGGTAGGGTTCTATCCCAACCGACGGCTTTCGGGTTCACCCAGCCTTAAATGGTACCGGAATTTTTCTGGGAAAGTAAAGCGGCACGGGCGTAATACCGACCACTTTACCCCAAAATTCATGTGCTGAAGGTCTGTAAAATTTATGGTCACTAACGCAATATTCCCTATACGTCACTTGGCGTGACGGGGGCTCTTTACTTTTTTGTTTTGTTTTTTTTTTAATATACCGAGAAGTTGCCGGAAGTCCATTAGTCACGTGCTCAGTTTGATGAAAACCTAGCACGGACCTTCATATGGACACAAGGTAGCACGGACCTTCATGTGGACACAAGGTAGCACGGACATTCATGTGGACACAAGGTAGCACGGACCTTCATGTGGACACAAGGTAGCACGGACATTCATGTGGACACAAGGTAGCACGGACCTTCATGTGGACACAAGGTAGCACGGACCTTCATATGGACACAAGGTAGCAGGTGTTTTTACAAGAAAACAATGAAGCCCAAACCAGACTCGACGATCAATCAAGCGAGAGGGCTAAACTTTGGGCTTAAGAACAAAACAAGGTCCTCAAAACCAGCTGTTCTACACAATCTTCTGCAGCAAACTGACAACTTCTTTTCATGTTCTGCCATTAAAAGACTTAGCGTTGTGGTATACACGCATTGTTTTGTGATTGACAGGAAGCCGCAATATTTGCGCATTTAGACATGTACTTCCGGCTTCAGCGAGGCTAATCTACACGATAAACTCCAACGATCTCTTTTTCTATCTTTCATTAATTACGACGTATAATGTGAACCACAGTGTGTGGATTGTTAAATACAAGAAGAAATGGTAGCCTACGTTAGTTAGATAGCTATAAAAAAAAATAGTTAGTTAGTTAGCCAGTTATTTAGTTAGTTAGTTAGCTTGCTAGTTAGTTAAGTAGTTAGCTAGGTAGGTAGCTAGTTAGTTAGCCAGTTATTTAGTTAGTTAGTTAGCTAGGTAGGTAGCTAGTTAGTTAGTTAGCCAGTTATTTAGTTAGTTAGCCAGTTATTTAGTTAGTTAGTTAGCTTGCTAGTTAGTTAGTTA
Organism: Megaustenia siamemsis; assembly: GCA_032433765.1. NCBI lineage: Eukaryota > Metazoa > Mollusca > Gastropoda > Stylommatophora > Ariophantidae > Megaustenia > Megaustenia siamemsis. The sequence continues at coordinate 38,792,096 of JAVIAB010000145.1, read as the reverse complement.
GATAGCTAGGTAGGTAGCTAGTTAGTTAGTTAGCCAGTTATTTAGTTAGTTAGTTAGCTTACTAGTTAGTTAGTTAGTTAGCTAGGTAGGTAGCTAGTTAGTTAGTTAGCCAGTTATTTAGTTAGTTAGTTAGTTAGCTTGCTAGTTAGTTAGTTAGCTAGGTAGGTAGCTAGTTAGTTAGTTAGCTAGCTAGTTAGTTAATTAATTAATTAGTTACTGAGTTAGTTCAGGATTGGTATAGAACCGTTCATCAGAGGTTTAACAATCTGATACCGTAAAGACGTTTTTGTTATTGAAAAGTAGACCACTTAGACTATTCAAATCAAATGTACTATCAACCCTTACGTATGCGTGTGAAAGCTGGAAAGCAACAAGAGACGTAAAAACAAAGTTGAACGCATTCAAAAATAAATGTCTAAGGAAAATACTTGGTATAGCATGGAACGAATTCAAAACAAACGAGGAAATAGAGAAATCGCCAATCAACCACTAATATCTTCAGTAATCAAGAAAAGACGATGGTCATATGTTGGACATGTGATGAGAGAGATAATACCGAATAACAAAGCAAGTCCTCATGTTGGAACAACAGGTAAGAGGAAAAGAGGCCTACCCAGAGAGACACTGGGTCTTGAACATTGATGAGAGAGGCAAGAGCAGCAGGAATCGGCTCCCTCAATGAGATAGAGCTGCTTGCACAGAACAGAGACAAATGGCGAGATTTGATTAAATATCTTTAAAAGAATTAAAAACTGCTAGAACAAAAATTTAGATAAGAGAAGGAGTATCTTGGTCTGCGCCCTATGGGTCGGCTACGGCTCGAAAAGTCAATAGATAAATAGATTGTAAACATAACTCTTCCCCTGAAATGATTCACTAGTTAGTTAGTTTGTATGTTAATTAGTTAGTTAGTTTGTTTGTTAGTTAGTTAGTTAATTAGTTAATTAGTTAGTTAGTTAGTTAGTTAGTTAGTTATTTAGTTAGTTAGTTAGTTAGTTAGTTATTTAGTTAGTTAGTTAGTTAGTTAGTTAGTTAGTTAGTTAGTTAGTTAGTTAGTTAGTTAGTTAGTTAGTTAGTTAGTTAGTTAGTTCGTTAGTTAGTTAGTTAGTTAGTTATTTAGTTAGTTAGTTAATTAGTTAGTTAGTTAGTTAGTTAGTTAGTTAGTTAGTTAGTTAGTTGTTAGTTAGTTAGTTAGTTAGTTAGTTAGTTAGTTAGTTAGTTAGTTAGTTAGTTAGTTAGTTAGTTAGTTAGTTAGTTAGTTAGTTAGTTAGTTTGTTGTTTGTTTGTTTGTTAGTAAGAAAGGAACTTTAACATTTCGTAAACTTAATGATAGAGCAAGACTAACACTCAGACCTAGGATTCTAATTTACCAAAGTTGTGTCCTTCGTACACTTTTATATGGATCAGAAACTTGGACTACCTATGCAGGTCAATAGAAAAAGTAAAACAGTTTTCATGTGCATTCTCCTCGGAAGCTAATTCGCACCAAATGGCAGGACAAAGTAACCAACTCTAATGTCTTAAACGAGCCAAACTCCCATCCATCATGGCAACACTTAGGAGCCGTAGACTAAGGTGGCTGGGTCATGTAAGAAGAATGGACAACATTCGTATTCCCAAACAATAGAATGGCGAACTTAGAGACGGAAAGAGGCCAAATTGCACATCAGTAAAAAAGAAGAAAAGAGCCCCCGTCACGCCAAGTGGCGTATAGGGAAATATGGTGTTAGTGACCATAAATTTTACAGCACATGATTTTTGGGGTAAATGTGATCGTGCCGCTTTACTTTCCCAGAAAAAAAATCCAGTACCCATTTAAGGCTGGGTGAACCCGGAAGCCGTCGGTTGGGATCGAACCCTACCTCTTGTCCTTTGTAGCCCAGTTCACTAACCACTGAGCTATTGCGGCTCCCTATGGCACACCAGTACTGTAATATAATGATGTTTGCAGATCTTCCTTGAGTGAATTCTCTATCATTGAAAGAAACGGAAAATGAGGCATGGAAAACAAACATTTAAAAAAAAAACGGCACAGCAACATTCTGAGAAGCGTCGGTGTCAAATTCAGAAGACAAAATGCACAGAAGAAAGGAGTTCAGACTAAACAAATACATCTTATTTATTCTGCGGTCGCATCTGTCTATCCAAAATTACCAGATTCAGGAAGGGAAGAAGCTGTTCAGCAATACAGCATCCAGCGTAACACATTATTATTTTACCAAAGCTATTGATTTATGTGATGATTCCTTTCTACCGTTAAGACGCCAAAGGCCATATAGTTAGTTAATTGTTTGGTTGGTCGGTTTATTCAATGGTTGTTGGATGGGTAGGTAATTAGCCAGCCAGGTGTATAGCTCTCTGTCTGAATCAATGTGCATATCCAGAGGGACAGAAAGGAGAATGTGGAATAAACGAAATAAATAAGTATTACATTTCAAGTAAATGAAGTGTTTTATATGTTAAGAGAGAGAAAGAGAAAGTCTGAGAGAGAGAGAGAGAGAGAGAGAGAGAGAGAGAGAGGGGGGGGGGAGGTAAAGATTACGTATAAGTGAAAGACAAACAATTGGTGCTAAACAGGGAAAAATCTTACAAATTTACGTAGTGAGGAGTGAAGAAAGAAAGAAAGAAAGAAAGAAAGAAAGAAAGGAAGAAAAGAAAAAAGAAAGCAACATTAGAGAACAAAAGCTAAACACAGGACATAATAAATTGTTTTATTTTTAATCATCACTCTCTCTCTCTCTCTCTCTCTCTCTCTCTCTCTCTCTCTCTTGTCTCTGTGTGTGTGTGTTTGTGTGTGTGTGGTTATCTACAAAACCTGAACTAACAACAAATGTATTTGAACTTCGATAAACCATAGCGCGACAGGTACTTCTTGCAACAACACATATTTGAATGAGCAGCTCAATGCACTCACATTAAAAAAGAAAGCAATGTTCTATAATTTAAACACTTTTAATGATACAATTACTACTTTTGTGTCTTATGATATAAACTTTTAATCTCTGTTTTTAGAACTTTCGCAAAAATATGAATTCTTTCGCCGTTTATCATTCTATTTTTGAAACATCATGTGAGCAAATTTCAAAAAAAAAAAAAAAAGATTTATAAAAATTCTGAAACGAAATGTCGTAATTTTATTTGATTATGACCGCTTTCCTGGCACAAAACGTTAATCGCGTGCACTACTGATAATTGTATGTCTCCTGTGTACAACGACTTTCTGAAATTATTCTATGCCACGTTGCACTGTCATATTGTGTTTAAAAAAAACGAACAATCTGAACAACCACAGGCATACGATGAAGAATATTCTTCAGACATTTCAAGACAGGTATAATTATAAACCAAAATATACGTTTTATTCAGTTCGATCGCTGGCTATGACATGGCAGTTACAAGATATCCAGACGGTTACGCAGCTTGTGAGGAAATCCTAATCGATAAATACTTTCGTTTCTTTATTTACACACACTATCGATTAGTTTTGTCTTGGTGTGGTTTTATAGAAATTAAAATAAATTCGTCTAAAGTTACTATGTTTTTTTTTTCCATTGTTATGGCTTATGTAAATATTTTTTTTTTAATTTTTTTTTATTCTCAAATGAACAGGAATCGCATCCCCTTGGTCCAGGAACACCTCTCGCCATGTTAGCAGCACAGTGTAACAAGATAACCAGTAAATCCCCGCCCCCTTTTGGAGATTCACCAATCAATAAAGGCGGATTTCATCCTTGGAGGAAGGCGGAGTCAATGTCACCAAATCCATGTGCTATAAGTGGTGGATCACCTGGACAAAAGACGCCCACACTGACACCATCACAAGCTAACTCCGCTTACTTAGGTTATGGCCGCTGTGTGACCACTTCATCGGGAGGTAACTCTATTTACTCAAATGATATGTTCTCCAATTCGTCACCTGTGGGTGGTGGAGCATACAGCAGTGACGGATCGCAGTCGCCAGTCCAGCACAAGGTATGTTTATCTGTCTCAATGTGTCTCTATATTTACTTAATAGTAGTGATACTATTACACCAAGTGATGTTTAGTTGATCAGAGTCATATGCGTCAGTCTTATTTTCTTAAACCAGCGGCCATTAAGTCATATAACTCTCCGACCTAATTCAATAGCAAACACAACGCATTCATGTTTATGTTCTAGTGTATATGTATTTTTGAAAAAAATATATAGATAATAATCCGTAATATATTGTAGGGAAGTGAAAATATAAAATATCACTGTACCGGATAAAGCGTTCTTAAAAGAATGTTGCATTCACCACGGCCCGCCTGAAAGAATTTCCGTCCCTAACCAGACCTTACGCAGAACGTTCTAATCACACGGCCCATCTGAAAGAAGACCACAGTACGTTCTGTTCACACGGCCCATTTGAAAGAAGATCACAGAACGTTCTAATCACACGGCCCGTCTGAAAGAAGACAACAGAACGTTCTGTTCACACTGTCCATTTGAAAGAAGACCACAGAACATTCTATTCACACGGCCCATCTGAAAGAAGACAACAGAACGTTCTATTCACACGGCCCATCTGAAAGAAGACAACAGAACGTTCTATTCACACGGCCCATCTGAAAGAAGACAACAGAACGTTCTATTCACACGGCCCATCTGAAAGAAGACAACAGAACGTTCTATTCACACGGCCCATCTGAAAGAAGACAACAGAACGTTCTATTCACACGGCCCATCTGAAAGAAGACCACAGAACGTTCTATTCACACGGCCCATCTGAAAGAAGACCACAGAACGTTCTATTCACACGGCCCATCGAAAAAAGACCACAGAACGTTGTATTAAAACGGCCCATCTGAAAGAAGACAACAGAACGTTGTAATCACCACGGCTCGTCTGAAAGAAGACAACAGAACGTTAGAGAGAAATTTCCGAGGTGAAATATCAGCGAATAATTTCAGGGGAATAGGTATGTTAACACTCTGAAAAAAATCACCAATAATCAACAACAGAAAAAAAAACAACAGAACAATAACAAAACGACAGAACAATAACAAAACGACAGAACAATAACAAAACGACATAACAATAACAAACGACATAACAATAACAAAACGACAGAACAATAACAAAACTACATAACAATAACAAAACGACAGAACAATAACAAAACGACAGAACAATAACAAAACTACATAACAATAACAAAACGACAGAACAATAACAAAACGACAGAACAATAACAAAACTACATAACAATAACAAAACGACAGAACAATAACAAAACGACATAACAATAACAAAACTACATAACAATAACAAAACGACATAACAATAACAAAACGACAGAACAATAACAAAACTACATAACAATAACCTAACGACAGAACGGTCCGAAGTAAGATCAATCCCCGTACTCCACAGCACAGCATCTTGCCACGAGAAACCAAACGCTACAGCACGCGGCCAACTCAACTACCTAAGAAGTAGCTACCATTGGCAATGCCTTTCACGCATATGTCTTCTTTCTTTCTTCTACCTCTCAGCTCACTGTGAACATAGGTCTTCAACAAACACCTTCCAAGTCGTTCTTTTCTTATCATTCTTTTAAGATCATTCCATGTCTTCCCCATCATCTTCATCTCTGCTTCTATCTGTCTTCTCCAGGAATTCTTTGGTCATCCACTTTGTCTTTTCCACTGGGGATTCCAAGAAAGTGTCTGTTATGTAATACTCTCAGTTGGCTTCCGTAGTGTGTGTCCTGTCCAGCACCATCGTCTTCGCTGTAGCTCTTTATCCACTGGTATTTGACTGGTACATTTCCATAATTCTATGTTAGCGATTTTGTCCTACCATTTCCATCCTTTTATTCTGCGTAAGCATCCATTAATGAAAGTCTGTATCTTCATGATTGTCAATATAACATAGGTTTACGAGCACAACTCCAGACTAAATTGTATATCTGTATTTTCCAATTAAGACAAGTATCTCCCGGATAGGGTATGGCAGGATACTTGTGTTGTAGACAAACAAGTCATATGACAAAACAGCATGGATAGTAGCTTCCAGTGGTTTAGAATGAAGATAATTAATAAATAAAAAAAATAAAGAATATTATTATAGAGGGAGAACTACCGAGGTGATAGATCAGTGAATAAATTCGGGGGAAGAGGTATGTTTACAGCTCTCTATCTCAAACCAGATCCTCCACAGAACATTGCATTCATTACAGCTCGTCGGAGAGAATCTTCCACAGAACATTGTATTCATTACAGCTCGTCGGAGAGAATCTCCCACAGAACATTGCATTCATTACAGCTCGTCGGAGAGAATCTTCCACAGAACATTGTATTCATTACAGCTCGTCGGAGAGAATCTCCCACAGAACATTGTATTCATTACAACCCGTCTGAGAGAATCTCCCACAGAACATTGTATTCATTACAGTCAGTCTGAGAGAATCTCTGTCTCTAGTCAGATCTCCCACAAAACATTGCTTTCATTACAGTCAGTCTGAGAAAATCTCTGTCTCTAGCCAGATCCCTCACAGAACACTGCTTTCATTATAGTCCGTCTGAGAAAATCTCTGTCTCTAAACAGATCTCCCACAAAACATTGCTTTCATTACAGCCCGTCTGATAGAATCTCTGTCTCTAGCCAGATCTCCCACAGAACATTGCTTTCATTACAGTCCGTCTGAGAGAATCTCTGTCTCTAGCCACATCTCCCACAGAACATTGTATTCATCACACCCCGTCTGAGAGAATCTCCCACAGAACATTGTATTCACCACACTCCGTCTGAGAGAATCTCCCACAGAACATTGTATTCACCACACCCCGTCTGAGATAATTTCCCACAGAACATTGTATTCACCACACGCCGTCTGAGAGAATCTCCCACAGAACATTGTATTCACCACACCCGTCTGAGAGAATCTCCCACAGAACATTGTATTCACCACACCCTTCTGAGAGAATCTCCCACAGAACATTGTATTCACCACACCCAGTCTGAGAGAATATCCCACAGAACATTGCATTCATTAAAGCCCGTCTGAGATAATCTCTGTCTCTAGCCACATCTCCCACAGAGCATTGCATTCATTACAGACCGTCTGAGAGAATCTCCCACAGAACATTGTATTCACCTTAGCCTTTCTATTAGAATCTCCCACAGAACATTGTATTCAACTTAGCCCTTCTATTAGAATCTCTCACAGAACATTATATTCACCTTAGCCCTTCTATTAGAATCTCCCACAGAACATTGTATTCACCTTAGCCCTTCTATTAGAATCTCCCACAGAACAGTATATTCACCTTAGCCCTTCTATTAGAATCTCCCACAGAACATTGTATTCACCTTAGCCCTTCTATTAGATTCTCTATAAAGTAAAGGTAATTTCCGTATAGTGTCGCCTCAAGCATCGAAACTCACAACGCGAGGCGACATTCCTCACCTTCCCAGGGTAATACCCTGGTACCCATTTCTGTCAACGGCTGGGTCGACCGTGGGGGTATTTTTTTTTTTCCAACAACGAGTACAATTCATACTGCTCCCAGCGGGAATCGAACACGGGTTGTCCGAACGTCGGTAGTCCAGTCGGGTGGTTTTCCCAACTCGGCTACCGAGGCCCCCGAATCTCTATCTTAGGCCACACCCATAGTGCGACACCTACTTTCACTCATTCCTTATGACACCACCTTTTTAATTTGCACATTATTTTTCTCCTTTTCTCCAAATCAATCACAATTGCATAGTAGTCACGTAAACTAATAGTGACGTAAATCATAGCCACCGTTTCTTTCCGCCATTTTTGGCAATTGTTGTTTGGCTTTTGTTTTATATTGCTTTTATTTTTTATTATTTTTTTTTTTTAGAATAGTATTACCGAGAAAGAGATGGATAAAGGGAATACTAGAGTCACTAGTAGGGATGTAGGAATAACACCAGTGGAGACCACCAGAAGAGCAAAGAATTGCAATTGTATTTTCCCTCGACGCAAAAGGAAATGGAGGAATGATAAAAGAAGAAAGAGGAAGAAGATAGTATTTGCCTTTCGTGTTAATCTGTGTATATTTTGATCGTATCTGATGAATTCAAAAGATAACATACGATGCAGTTATAAAACAACTGAAAATAAAAAGAGAACTACTAAATACAATTAAGACAAGACAAATGAAATTTTTGGGGCATGTTAAAAGACACAACAGCCTAAAAAAAGTAATATTGGAAGGAAAAATACAAGGTAAAAGAGGCAGAGGCAGACTAAGACTAACATGAACGAGTAACATCAAAAGATGGACAAGTCAATCTATGTCAGCCTGCACCATCAAAGCAAGAAACAGAGTAGAATGGCGATCCATGGTAGCCAACCTTCGTTGCGGAGAAGGCACGCGATGATGATGATGATGATCTGATGAAGGCTTTCACCGAAACGTCGACGTTTGTCTCGTCTGTCTATTAGTTAAGCTGCTTGATACAAGTGTATGTGTATTTTACATGTTCTCTGCAGGTCCACTCGTGACTCTGCATAGTATTTAATATATTTTATCTTTGTACTCATTTTCTTTTACAAGTCAGTCATTTTAAATTGTCGTTTACTATGTCTTCATTGCTCATTATCTATGGTGTTTTTTGTAGGATTAAGTTTTGAATAAACAAATTTTCTTCATTATTGTTTTGCGAGATTGTCCATGATTCACAACGATATGTTGCTGTTGTTAAATGCCCTCAGTAGTTTAGATTTGGTTCATAGCGTTTAATTTTTGTGTTGCTGTTGGTAGTCTTTGATCTCATACTGGCAGTCTCCATTGTTAGTTACTGCAGATCCCATCTATTCATTATTTTGTTTTGACGTCAAATTCTTGTCTATTGATGATGTATTTTGGGTTGGCTTTTTGCTTTGTCAATGGACATTAACTTTGTTTTATTTTTATTTAAATTGAGATTGTGCTCATCGCTGTGTTTTTCTAACGCGCTCAATTATCTCTTTTAATGATGAAAATATTTGCGTGGGTGAGAAAACAAAACACAAGTAGAACGACGTTCTGGAACAATAACTGGAACAATAACTGGAACAATAACTGGAACAATAACTGGGACAATAACTGGGACAATAACTGGAACAATAACTGGGACAATAACTGGAACAATAACTGGGACAATAACTGGAACAATAACTGGGACAATAACTGGAACAATAACTGGGACAATAACTGGGACAATAAACAACAACTCAGGTGAGCAATTATGGATTTTAATCCGTTTACTTCCGGTGCGTGACAGTGCAACACGATGTATTTTTTGCGATGGGAGTCATATTTAAATTATAAATAAATTTCATTGCTCGTAGTAAAAGAAATTCAAGTGTTCTTGTGTGTGATTTCGAACGGATTTATTTGTGATCAATTCGAACGGAAGCAACTTAAATGGTTGGACCACATGGTCAGAATGAATCCTCACCAATCACCATCAAGGGCGTTCTTCTCGAGAATGCATGAAAAAAGACCAAGAGGAAGACCTAGAAGAAGATGGATAGATGCAGTGACAGAGACATGTAACAACAAAGGAAAATCACTAATTCGGACAGTTCGAGCAGCTCAAGAACGACAAATGATATCAACCACGACACCTTTTAGGTATCAGTGAAAGAGAAAAGAAAATGGATAGATGCAGTGACAGAGACATGTAACAACAAAGGAAAATCACTAATTCAGACAGTTCGAGCAGCTCAAGAACGACACATGATATAAACCACGATACCTTTTAGGTATCAGTGAAAAGAGAAAAGAAGAAGATGGATAGATGCAGTGACAGAGACATGTAACAACAAAGGAAAATCACTAATTCGGACAGTTCGAGCAGCTCAAGAACGACAAATAATATAACCACGACACATTTTAGGTATCAGTGAGAAAGAGACAAGAAGAAGGTGGATAGATGCAGTGACAGAGATATGTAACAACAAAGGAAAATCACTAATTCAGACAGTTCGAGCAGCTCAAGAACGACAAATGATATAACCACGACACCTTTTAGGTAACAGTGAGAAAGAGACAAGAAGAAGATGGATAGATGCAGTGACAGAGACATGTACCAACAAAGGAAAATCACTAATTCAGACAGTTTGAGCAGCTCAAGAACGACAAATGCTATAACCACGACACCTTTTAGGTATCAGTGAGAAAGAGACAAGAAGAAAGAAGTTCGGGTTAACTTTACATGCAGTTTAGTTTATCATCATTTCGTTGTCCGTTCTTGCTGTTGTTATTTTCTGAAGAAGGCCCAGTGTAGGCCGAAACGCCATGATTTTGTTTTGTTCATTTTTTTTTTTAAAGCTGTCGCCATACATTGTAAGAGTGTACATTACACCCCACCACTTCTTCTTCTTCTACATTTCAGCTCCCTGTGGAGCGTAGGTCTTCAGCAAACACTTTCCAAGCCATTCTGTTTCTTGCTATACTTTTAAGATCATTCCATGTCTTCCCCATCATCTTCAAGTCTGCTTCTGTCTGTCTTCTCCAAGAATTTCTTGGTCTTCCTCTTTGTCTTTTCTCCTGGGGATTCCAAAAATCTTGTGAAATTTCTCACCCCATCACTTGCTCATAGTTAACTAGTTAGTTGATTAGTTTATTTGTTAAGTTCAGTTAGTTCAGCTACTTTTTCATTCATTATTTATACATCTTGTTAGTCAGTTATTGATTGAGTTAATACATAGTTATTTAATTTATGTATTAATTAGTTGGTGAGATGCAGAATGGCTCTGCAAAAGCAACTTTCCAAAAAATGAGGAAGATACTATGCAATCCATTTTTGACAATAGAAACAAGAAAAACAGTTCTTAAATATTATGTAGAGACAGTCTTAACATATGGATGTGAATCATGGACAATACAGCAACTGACAAGAAAATCACTGGAGTCTGTAGAAATGGGGTTTTACACAAGAATATTGAGAATACCATGGGCAGCTAAGAAGAGTAATGAAATGTTATGAAAGAGGCCAAAGCAAAAGAGAGCTAATTTCCAATATTAGAAAGAAACAATCATCATTTTTGGCCATGTAATGAGAAGAGGACAACTGGAATATATTGTAACAACTGGAAAAATTGAAGAACGAAGAAATTGAAGGAAGCAAAGAGAAAAAATACCAGACATCTTAAGAGAATGGCTTGGCAGAAGGTCAACAACAGAAATGATAAATAACTGTCGAGATCGAAAGTTGTGGAGAGACATGAACATCTACGCCAGCAGGCCCGGTACTTGATGATGATGATTAATTAGTTGGTTGGTTGTTGTTTGGTTGGTTGGTTGGTTGGTTGGTTTGTTCGTTTGAGCTAGCTAGTTGTCTGGCTGGTTGATTGGTCATCAGGTCACTGTCATCGCAGTTGTATTCATCAATCACAACGAATCGAATGTTAATCAAACGAGATCACTCGATTCTAGAAAAAAATATCAACGAAACAAATACAGCTTAACTTACATGTGTCAGTATTATGTAGGGAGCCAGCATGAGGGACACTATTTGATTTTAATAATCAAAAAGACAGTTAAGGATCACCCTCACATTGCAATAAATAAATTAACAAACAATTAAACGCTGTGGCCACTTAACAAGACAGAAACAGTTGAGCACAATCCGTATAGCTACCAACAGATGCTTCGGAAATAACAACATGCCAATAAGATATTCTGGAAAGAGCAATACTAGAAGTAATACTAGAGTTAATACTATAAGTAATACTAGAGTTAATACTAGAAGTAATACTAGAGTTAATACTAGAAGTAATACTAGAGTTAATACTAGAAGTAATATTAGAGTTAATACTAGAAGTAATATTAGAGTTAATACTAGAAGTAATACTAGAAGTAATACTAGAGTTAATACTAGAATTAATACTAGAAGTAATACTAGAAGTAATACTAGAAATAATATTAGAAGTAATAATAGAAGTAATATTAGAGTTAATACTAGAAGTAATACTAGAATTAATACTAGAAGTAATACTAGAGTTAATACTAGAAGTAATACTAGAAGTAATATTAGAGTTAATACTAGAAGTAATACTAGAAGTAATATTAGAGTTAATACAAGAAGTAATACTAGAAGTAATATTAGAATTAATACTAGAGTTAATACTAGAAGTAATATTAGAGTTAATACTAGAAGTAATACTAGAAGTAATACTAGAAGTAATATTAGAGTTAATACTAGAGTTAATACTAGAAGTAATACTAGAGTTAATACTAGAGGTAATACTAGAGTTAATACTAGAATTAATACTAGAAGTAATACTAGAAGTAATACTAGAATTAATATTAGAAGTAATACTAGAAGTAATATTAGAGTTAATACTAGAAGTAATACTAGAAGTAATACTAGACGTAATATTAGAGTTAATACTAGAAGTAATACTAGAAGTAATATTAGAAGTAATCATCATCATCATCATCAAGTACCGGGCCTGCTGGCGTAGGTGATCATGTTTCTCTACATCTTTCGATCTCGACACTTATTTATCACTTCTGTTGTTGACCTTCTGCCAAGCCATTCTCCTAAGCTGTCTGGTATCTTTTCTCTTTGCTTCCCTCTATCTCTTCGTCCCTCAATTTTTCCAGTTGTTACAATAGATTTCAGCTGATCTCTTCCCATTACATGGCCAAAAAATGATGATTGTTTCTTCCTAAAATTGGAAATTAGCTCTCTTTTTGCTTTGGTCTCTTTTCATTACTCTTCTTAGCTGTCCATGGTATTCTCAACATTCTTCTGTAAACCACATTTCTACAGACTCCAGTGATTTTTTTGTCTGTTGCCACAATGTCCATGAATGTAACACGTAGAGTAATACTAGAAGTAATATTAGAAGTAATATAGAAGTACTACTAGTAGTAATATTTGAAGTAATATTAGAAGTGATACTAGAGCTTATAATAGAAATAATAATAGAATCAATAAATACTAGAGGTAATATTAGAAGTAAATATTAAAAGTAATATTAGAAGTAATACTAGAATTAATAATAGAAATAATAATAGAAGTAATATAAAAAGCGATACTATAAGTAATACCAGAAGTAATACTAGAAGTAAAAAGTAAGTAAAGCAAAGTAGTCACGCCAAGTGGCGTATAGGTAAATATGGTGTTAGTGATCCTATATTTTACAGACCTTCTGCGCATGTTTTTTGGGGTAAAGTGGTCGGTATTATGCCCGTGCTGCTTTACTTTCCAGAAAAAATTCGGTACCCATTTAAGGCTGGGCGAACCCGGAAGCCGTCGGTTGAGATCGAACACTACCCCTTGTCCTTTGTAGTCTAGTTCACTAACCACTGAGCTATCGCGGCTCCCTACTGGAAGTAAAACTAGAAGTAATACAAAAAGCAGTACTAGAAGTAATACAAGAAGTAATACTAGAAGTAATACTAAAACCAATACTAGAAGTTACACTAGAAGTAATATTGGAAGTAATACTAGAAGCAACACTAGAAGTAGTACCAGGAAGTAATACTGGAAGTAATACTAGAAGCAATACTAGAAGCAATGCTAGAAGTAATACTAGAAGCAATACTAGAAGCAATACTAGAAGCAATACTAGAAGCAATGCTAGAAGTAATACTAGAAGTAGTACCAGAAGTAATACTGGAAGTATTACTAGAAGCAATACTAGAAGTAAAATTGGAAGTAGTATTAGAAGCAATACTGGAAGTAATACTAGAAGTAGTACTAAAAATAATATTCGAAGTAATACTAGAAGTAATACTAGAAGTAATGACAGAAGCAATATTAGAAGCAATACTGGAATTAATACTAGAACTAATATTAGAACTAATAATAGAATTAATACTAGAACTAATATTAGAACTAATAATAGAATTAATATTAGAAGTAATACAAAAAGCACTCGGAAAAATGGAAGCACATTTGGTAAACTAAAGAGAAAAGTCGCTACATATATGTCTCCTCAAAGCTGAAAGACAAACTAGGAAGAAAAGAGGAAAGAACTTGAGCAATAAAGCATTAGTAGTAGGCATGGCACTTGACAACAACAGAACTGGAAGCTGCCAGCGACTCCTAGGTGATGGTCTACGCCATAATCTGTGACCCAGAATCATCCAGACCCAACTGGACTTCTTCGCTGTGCCTCTAGTAACAGACTTGTCTAGCCTGTCCAAGCGAGTCGGAATCGAAAAGGGAAGGCAACCCGATACTAAAACATGACGTGCTGAAGTCGGATGTGTTGCTTCAAAAGGCGCAAATAAACCACAACGTAAAGAATCATCGCCCACTTTATGTCTATTTGTGGACGAATGGCGTAGACGAATATTCATTCCTTTAATAGTCACGGATGAATTCAGAAGAAAGAGAGTCACTCAAGACTTTTATTTTAGTTATTTTAGTAAAAGCTTAAAGTTTAATGATGATCTCCCTTTCTTATGATTCACAGACCACGCCAATTATATAAACCTAAAGCTTATTTCTGTTTTTGTTTCAATAAAGGTACATGGTGAATCAGCCCTTGGCAGCCCATCACTTGGTAGTGTCTACTCCAGAATGCACCCTTTAACTATGACCCTTGGCCTTTTAACGTCAGCAACCCACACTCAACTGGTCACCCTACAATCAAAACGGAAGTTGCCACGCCCCCAGCTGTCAACGGCGCATCCACTTGGTGGGACGTTCATGCCGGAACCAGTTCCTGGCTCACCGATGCCGCTTCAAGCACAGCAGCCGCTGGAGCAGCGGCTCTTCGATCTCAAATATCGCCGTCATACCCAACTTCTGATTTCTCCCTAAGCCATGCCCTGGGATCAAATGCTGCAACAAATGCTCTTCTCTCATCAGGCCAGCATTTGCTTCAAGACACATACAGCACATACAAGTCCATGCTTTCGTCGCAATCCGATTTGGGCGCTGCAGCGTCAATGTCCCCATTTCTTGCTGCTACACGATCAGGAATCACCGGACTTCCCAGCGCTCGGACTCAAAGACGCTACACTGGACGCTCTAACTGCGATTGCCCAAATTGTCAAGAAGCAGACCGGCTAGGACCTGCAGGAGAACATCTCCGCAAACGAAATATCCACAGCTGCCATATCCCAGGGTGTGGTAAAGTCTACAACAAGACTTCCCATCTTAAAGCTCATCTTCGTTGGCACACCGGAGAAAGACCGTTTGTCTGTAACTGGTTGTTCTGTGGTAAGCGATTCACGCGCTCAGATGAGCTCCAGCGCCATCTTCGAACCCACAGCGGGGAAAAGCGCTTTGCTTGCCCCGTCTGCAACAAGCGATTCATGAGAAGTGACCATCTGAGCAAGCATGTCAAAACACACACGGAAGGGGGAGCGGACGGTAGTGAGAGCGAGTCTGAGAATACATCACGGGAAGACAACATGCCTCGAGATGGACTGTCTCCACACGACTCTCACATCCATGGAATGTCCGTGCCTACGTCACATATTGCAGATGTCAAGCCGTTGTGAATACTTTAAAAGCATATCCTTCATAAGCTCAATGCTACTTTGTACATTTTTGTAAATAATTACAGGGAATACGCAAACAGGTGAAAACAATTTCATTTTTATTCTTAAATTGAAAAATAACGGGTTCCTTCCACACCCTGTGGGGAACATGTTGGTAATGTGGTTATTTTCAGTAACCCCGGCATATTTTATAGGTGATGTGGTCGGTATCACACCAGGCCGCAGTACTATTCCAGAAAAAAATCTCTCTCTCTCTCTCTCTCTCTCTCTCTCTCTGCGATCAGGACTCAATCATAGTAGGATTCCAGACTCTCACATGAAGTCAGCTGTCAGGTTAAGTGTGTTGATCGCCCCCACAGATAGAACATCACAATTAGAGTCCGCCAGATCCACTCTGATTGAACACCCGTTAAAACGTTGCACTGTGTTCTGCGCCAGTGGCCCAGTGCATCCGATTTCAGCCAGCATTTTATTCAGGTTTGCTTTCCTTAATGGTTCCTTATGAAAACAAACAAACTAACGCACACATGTACACCGAAACAAATCTGCTATATATATATAATATATATATATATATATATATATATATATATATAACTATAATATTAGATGTATCTTCTCTGTTCTGTTCTTTATTTGCCTTGTTGTTGTCGAGGGAAGAGATAGTTCACGAAACCTGTCACGTGGTTGGCTTTCATCTGCTGTTTTGTTTCTGTTACAGTTCGTTCATACTTTTTAATGACGGCTTGACTGGCGTTGTCCTAGCACTTATTGATAGATGTGTATATTTTTTTAGCATTTAGCTATTATCTTCTTCGTCATCATCACCATCATCATCGACACAATTAGCATCATTATCATCGTTATCATCAACATTACCATCATCACCATCACCATCATCATCACCATCATCATCACCATCAACTCCATCATCATCATCATCATCATCATCATCAACATTACCATCATCACCATCACCATCATCATCACCTCCATCATCATCATCATCATCTCACTATCACTTTCATCATCATCTCACCATCATCACCATCATCTCGCTATCATCACCGTCACCATCATCATCTTCTCATCATTATCACCATAATCACCATCATCATCACCGTCATCATCATCATCATCTAACCATCATCACCATCACCTCACCATCATCACCGTCATCATCATCTCACCATCATCACCAACATCATCATCTCACCATCATCATCACCATCGTCATCATCTCCTCACCATCATCACCATCATCACCATCATCACCATCATCACCAACATCATCATCTCACCATCATCACCATCATTATCACCATCGTCATCATCTCCTCACCATCATCACCATCATCACCATCATCATCACCATCATCATCATCACCATCATCATCACCATCATCGTCACCATCATCATCATCATCATCATCACCATCATCATCATCACCATCATCATCACCATCATCATCACCATCATCATCATCTCACCATCATCATCACTATCATCATCATCTCACCATCATCACCATGATCATCTCACCACCATCATTATCATCAACATCATCAAACATAACCACCATCAATATCACACAGCCCTGGGGGCTTTTGGGGAACTTGTAACAGACATCATCACCATCATCATCACCATCATCATAATCAACATCATCATCAAAATCACCACGATCAACATCCTATTTTGGGGGGAACTTGTAACAGACATCATCAACTTCCACTCATCTCTATCCTCTTTCAATCTTGAGGCCTGCCTCCTGTCATGTTATTATTTCCCCATCTCTTTCTCTGCCTACCTCTCCTTCTCTCTACTTTCACTTCCAGAATTGTCAATGCCATGACAGACCATCGAGATACATGGCCAAACCATTTCAATTTTCGTATTTTTTTTTTTACCACAATACTCTAAAGATCATCATGTACTCATGTATGCTTGTTGTAGCCTTTTTAGCGATTTTTTTTTTTCAGTTGTGGACCCTAGATGCAAGAATAATAAGAAAAATAACCTCTATAGTGATGAAATGTGTTAGACGAATGACAGGAAACAGTCTGAGAGATAAGATCAGAAATGAAGAACTGAGAAAAAGCTAGGAATAACCCCCGCCATAGAATATATAAGGAAACAACAGATAAAATGGTTTGGCCACGTGACAAGGCAGAAAGAACAAAACACAACACAACGAGCTTTCAACAAACGTTGTGAGAATACCAGACCCAAGTGTCGACCATGAAAAGATGGGTCGACGGAATATTAGAAGCACTAGGAAACATAACAGCAGCAAAGGCGAACAGACGAGCAAAAGACCGCAAATTATATCTCCCCTCGACGCTGAAAGACAATTGAGGAAGCAAAGAAGAGGAAGAAGAAAATTGTGATACGATCTATGTAAAAGATGCTCAAAAATCTTATGTTAACATTTCGTGTCCATAGCTTATATATTATTCTATAGTTCTGCTATAGGAGTCCATGGTTTGCAAGCGTATAGGAAATTAAAGATTTGAGTGAAGACGTAATGAACTCCTAGTTCGTCAGTCAAAACATCACACGAGCACACTAGTCTGCTAAGCAGCTTCAGTCACACACACATTTTGTTGTATTCGCTTAGACGATCAGTTCTTAACAGCGACCACACTGAGTTTCTGCGTACATATTTACGCGTTAATCTCAACAAGTTGAAAGACTGCATTGGTCAGCTTAAAGTTGGTGACAGCTCCATACACCCAGTCAAGGGACCGTACTAGTGAATCAATTCAGAGGAAGAGGTATGTTTACAGCACTCGGAAAAATGACATCGCAAGGCGTTGTGCCACTGAGTACGGGTTCGATCCTGCTTTGGTCCATATATTGTTCTTGGTTTTTTTTTTATCTGTTGTTGATTATTTGTCATTCTTTCCGATTATGTTTACACATACCTCTTCCTCTGAATTGATTCACTGAATATCGCCTCGGAAGTTTCCGTCTTTAATAATATTCATGTATTATTAATACCTTCCAGGCATGCCGTATGAGGCGACTAAGGAGGTTGATCGATGGCTTGACAAGCTGTCATTGTAAAAAGCATTGTTATGGAAACAGAGCCATAGATTTTAGAAGCAGTGATCTCTGCAATATGGGCCATTTTGGCACGCAAGGTTTCTATTTTTGAGATTGTGGTTCTGCCCTATGTGCCATCTTCGGCTCGAAAGGACAATAGATAGATAGATAGATAGATAGATAGATAGATAGATAGATAGATAGATAGATAGATAGATAGATAGATAGATAGATAGATAGATAGATAGATAGATAGATAGAAGATAGATAGATAGATAGATAGATAGATATAGATAGAAAGATAGATAGATAGATAGATAGATAGATAGATAGATAGACAGACAGACAGACAGACAGACAGACAGACAGACAGAAGACAGACAGACAGACAGACAGACAGACAGACAGACAGACAGACAGACAGATAGATAGATAGATAGATAGATAGATAGATAGATAGATAGATAGATAGATAGATAGATAGATAGATAGATAGATAGATAGATAGATAGATAGATAGATAGATAGATAGATAGGTAGGTAGTAGGTAGGTAGGTAGATAGATAGATAGATAGATAGTAGATAGATAGATAGATAGATAGATAGATAGATAGATAGATAGATAGATAGATAGATAGATAGATAGATAGATAGATAGATAGATAGATAGATAGATAGATAGATAGATAGATAGATAGTAGATAGATAGATAGATAGATAGATAGATAGATAGATAGATAGATAGATAGATAGATAGATTATTAATTGTCTTCGACCGTACAAATGATAGCCACGCTATTCTTCTACGCCTAAAACGACCCGAACGACTTGTAAATATGTAGTTGACAGAATTCGTTTTACTCTGTCTCTGTTGCATCGCACCGTCGAAGATAAACCGATAGCTCAGATCAAATGATATGTGGGGAGTCTCTTTTATGATGATCTTCGACGTGTCTATTCCGTTAATCCATAGTTCTCTAAAGAGCAGAAATGAAGAGCTGATAAAGAAGCCAAGAACAATTCCAGTGAATACATAAAGAAAACAATAGATAAAATGGTCAGGCCACGTGACAAGATAGAAAGATCAGAACACAACACAACGAACCTTCTTTAACATTTACCAGAATATCAGACTTATGGTCCGACCACGAAAAAGATGGATGGATTGAATATTACAAATACTTTGAAACATAACAGCAGGAGAAGCCAAGAGACGAGCAAAAGATGGATGGATGGAATATTACAAATACTATGAAGCATAACAGCAGGAGAAGCCAACAGAAGTGCAAAAGATGGATTGATGGAATATTAGCAACACTAGGAACGTAACAGCAGGAGAAGCCAAGAGACGAGCAAAAGATGGATTGTTTGAATATTAGAAACGCTAGAAAACATAACAGCAGGATTAGCCAACAGAAGTGCAAAAGATGGATTGATGGAATATTAGAAACACTAGAAAACATAACAGCAGGATTAGCCAACAGAAGTGCAAAAGATGGATTGTTAGAATATTAGAAACGCTAGAAAACATAACAGCAGAATTAGCCAACAGAAGTGCAAAAGATGGATTGATGGAATATTAGAAACACTAGAAAACATAACAGCAGGATTAGCCAACAGAAGTGCAAAAGATGGATTGTTAGAATATTAGAAACGCTAGAAAACATAACAGCAGAATTAGCCAACAGAAGTGCAAAAGATGGATTGATGGAATATTAGAAACACTAGAAAACATAACAGCAGGAGAGGCCAACAGAAGAGCAAAAGATGGATTGTTGGAATATTAGAAACACTAGAAAACATAACAGCAGGAGAGGTCAACAGAAGAGCAAAAGATGGATTGATGGAATATTAGAAACACTAGAAAACATAACAGCAGGAGAGGCCAACAGAAGAGCAAAAGATGGATTGTTGGAATATTAGAAACACTAGAAAATATAACAGCAGGAGAGGCCAACAGAAGAGCAAAAGATAGATTGATGGAATATTATAAACACTAGGAAATATAACAGCAGGAGAGGCCAACAGAAGAGCAAAAGATGGATTGATGGAATATTAGAAACACTAGGAAATATAACAGCAGGAGAGGCCAACAGAAGAGCAAAAGATGGATTGATGGAATATTAGAAACACTAGGAAATATAACATCAGGAGAGGCCAACAGAAGAGCAAAAGATGGATTGATGGAATATTAGAAACACTAGGAAATATAACAGCAGGAGAGGCCAACAGAAGAGCAAAAGATGGATTGATGGAATATTAGAAACACTAGGAAATATAACATCAGGAGAGGCCAACAGAAGAGCAAAAGAATGATTGATGGAATATTATAAACACTTGAAATATAACAGCAGGAGAGGCCAACAGAAGAGCAAAAGAGCGCAATGTGTATCTTTCATCGAAACTTAAACACACTTGAGGAAGGACAGAAGAAGAAGATAGTTTTCTATGTCCACGTGATCGTGTTAGGAGTCCAAGCCCTTTGTTCTATATTTATATAATCCAATGCTAGTATTACTTCATCTACTTTCCTTATATCTTCAAGTCTGACTTTGCCTATTTGTCACCTTCAATAATTTTCTTATACATTTCTCGTAAGGAGTTCAGACAATTCTGACCTATGGAAGCCAATCATGGACAGTGGACAAACAAGAGAAAAGGCGATTAGAGGCCAGAGAGATGGGATTTCTCAGAAGAATGTTGAGAATTGTCTGGACAGCTAAAAAGACCACTGAGGACATTCTCAAAGAGGCCAACACAAAAAGGGAGCTCATAAGAAACACTAGAAAGAAACAATCAATATTTTTCTGGCACATTATGAGAAGTGGAAAGTTGGTATACTTGGTTACAACTGGTAAAATACAGACAAAGAGAGATCGCGGACGACAAAGAGAGAAGATACAGTATAGCTTGGTGTCATGGCACGGAAAACTGTCAACACAAGAATTGATAGATGCACGGGAGATAGAGATTTCTAGAAGCACATAATCGAATACGACAACCGATATGGCACATGATGATGAAACCTCGTCTCTGTAACAATAATTTCTTTTGCTTTCTTTGTCTATTAATGTCCAAGTTTAGCACGGATAGTAGAGTATGGAGTATAGTATAAGGGGGTACTATGTGTTATTATGTTTTCCTTATTTTAGCTGCTACATGCTTGTACCAAATGAGTTACAAGAAAAAATGTTCGACATTATAGTGAAAGAAAACAAAATAAAGGAATCAGCCTTAATAGCAGAAAGACAAAAGTAATGGTAACAACAAAGAGAAAGATATCACATCGGTGCAAAATAAAGACAAGTGGAACAATATTAAAACAGAAATAAATTAATTTAAATATTTGGGAACTTTGTTAACCTCATATGGAAGATGTACACCAGAGGTGAGATGCAGAATGGCTCAGGCAAAAGTAGCTTTTCAAAATACGAAGAAGATACTATGCAATCCATTTTTGACAATAGAAACAATAAAAGAGTTCTTAAATGTTATGTAGAGCCAGTCTTAAAATATGGATGTGAATCATGGACAATAGGACAACGGACAAGAAAATCACTGGAGTCTGTAGAAATGTGGTTTTACAGAAGAATGTTGAGAATACCATGGACAGCTAAGAAGTGTAATGTAGACGTTCTGAAAGAGGCCGAGCCAAAAAAAGGGCTAATATCCAATATTAGGAAGAAACAATCATCATTTTTTGGCCATGTAATGAGAAGAAAACAGCTGGAATATATTGTAACAACTGGAAAAATTGAGGGACGAAAAGTTAGAAGGAAGCAAAGAGAAAAGATACCAGACAGCTTAAGAAAATGGCTTAGCAGAAGGTCAACAATAGAAATGATAAATAACTGTCCAGAACGAAAGTTGTGGAGAGACATGACCACCTACGCCAGGAGGCCCGATACTTGATGATGATGCTTGTTCCGATATGTTGAAGCCGGTCGTACAATCGCTTGGTTTACTTGTTAACATCTATCATATTGTTAACATCTATCATATTGTTAACATCTATCATATTGTTAACATCTATCATATTGTTAACATCTATCATCTTGTTAACATCTATCATATTGTTAACATCTATCATATTGTTAACATCTATCATCTTGTTAACATCTATCATATCGTTAACATCTATCTCAAGTCCTTGCTTGTCAAACTCGATGATGTAATCACGGCTGTTTGTCATTGATACTTTAGTTGATTTGGTTATTGTGTGCACATGGAGACATCATGGGTCTGTGACCTCATTCAGCCTTGTCGTTCACCGGTCCTGACGCATGGAGTCAGCTGTGGATCTGTGACCTCACTCAGCCTTGTCGTTCACGGTCCTGACGCATGGAGTCAGCTATGGGTCTGTGACCTCATTCAGCCTTGTCGTTCACCGATCCTAACACATGGAGTCAGCTATGGGTCTGTGACCTCATTTCAGTGTCGTTCACCGGTCCTGACGCATGGAGTCAGCTATGTGGTCTGTGACCTCATTCAGCCTTGTCGTTCATCGGTCCTGACACATGGAGTCAGCTATGGGTCTGTGACCTCATTCAGCCTTGTCGTTCATCGGTCCTGACACATGGAGTCAGCTATGGGTCTGTGACCTCATTCAGCCTGTCGTTCATCGGTCCTGACACATGGAGTCAGCTATGGGTCTGTGACCTCATTCAGCCTTGTCGTTCATCGGTCCTGACACATGGAGTCAGCTATGGGTCTGTGACCTCATTCAGCCTTGTCGTTCATCGGTCCTGACACATGGAGTCAGCTATGGGTCTGTGACCTCATTCAGCCTTGTCGTTCATCGGTCCTGACACATGGAGTCAGCTATGGGTCTGTGACCTCATTCAGCCTTGTCGTTCACCGATCCTAACACATGGAGTCAGCTGTGGACCTGTGACCTCACTCAGCACTGTTTATTGGTCGGCGTCTTGACTCCCAAAGGGAGTTAATAAAGTTGCTGATTCAGAACACACATACTTATGGTATCTCTGCTCCTTATAATCACTTATTTCCCTTGGCTCTATGATCCCTATCACTTAACCAAACCACATGGGAATTTTAAAACAAAGACAGACGAGATAAACCGTGAATTTTGTCAAAATAGTAACCATCATCATGTACCACACAGGGTAGCGTTACGTATTTCCATAATTCTGTCTCAACAGTGCATTGTATCATTCCTGTGGTTATTTGTTTACTGTCCTACGGCAGAAGGTTATCTAGTATCATCATTTTTTGTTGTCCGCGTTCTCTCTGGACCTGAATTTTTCCAGTTGAATAACCATCTTCTTCTACCTTTTAGCTCCCAGTGGAGCATAGGTCTTCAACAAACACTTTCCAAGTCGTTCTGTCGTTTGCCATTCTTTTAAGATCATTCCATGTCTTCCCCATCATCTTCATCTCTGCTTCCATCTGTCTTCTCCAAGAATTCCTTGGTCTTCCTCTTTGTCTTTTCCCCTGGGGATTCCAAAAAAGGGCCTGCTGTGTAATACTCTCAGTTGGCTTCCGTAGTGTGTGTCCTATCCAGCGCCATCGTCTTCGCTGTATCTCTTTATCCACTGGTGTTTGACTGGTACCTTTCCATAATTCTATGTTAGTGATTTTGTTCTGCCATTTCCATCCTTTTATTCTGTGTAAGCATCCATTAATGAAAGTCTGTATCTTCGTGATTGTCAATTTTGTTGTTCTCCATGTTTCACAGCCATATAATAGGACCGCCTTAACATTTGAGTTGAAAATTTTTATTTTTGTATTTAACCTAATTTCTTTGGACTTCCATATGTTTCCCAGTGCAATGAAAGCTCCTCTTGCTTTTGATATCCTTATTTTTGGTATCATTTTCTGTTCCTCCCCCTTTATCTATATTACTGCCCAGATATATGTAAGATTGTACATCTAATAGAGATATTTCTCCTAGTTTTATTTGGTTATTGCCAACTGTATTAATTCTCATAATCTTGGTCTTATCTCTATTGATCTTCAGTCCCAGCTGTTGTGAGTTGAATAACCATACAGTAGTAAAATAATGATCAAAACAATGATGAAATAATCCAAAATAATAAAACTAGAAGTAATTGTACAACGCAGACAATGCTAGAAATGATATCACTTCCTGACATTTGTAATTATATTTTACCTTTTATTGTTATTATTATTATTATTATTATTATTATTTCATATTATTAGATGAATGTAATTACCGCTTAGTTTACTAGTTTATATTGATAACACATCTGGCATCTCCAGCCACCATGAAACACTCTCACGAAATCGGCGAAACTGATCTTCGGACTACATTCATAGCGGTCGATTTGACAGAAGAAAACGTCAAATGAAGAAAAAGAAAACACAGATTATACCCACGATATCGTGGTACGATTAGATTAGTCTTGAATATTTATCACGCGCAGTTTATCAGTGCTCAGACAGTTAGTTTTTTTTTTTAATTCACTCTGAAAAGAACAATAACTCCAGTCGTAGTTAGTAATGTTTACATTTTTACACTAAATGTAAGAGTTACTTTCCCGTGATTTAATTTAGATAGAACTGCCATATGTGGTGGCTATGATTAAAAGCTTATCATAGCTTAAGTAACATCAGATGGGAGATGCACCACAAAAATAACAAGCAGAATAGCTCAGGCCAAAATAACATTTCAGAAAATGAAAAAATATCTTATGCAACAAGTCTATGTCAATAGAAGTGAGAAAGAGAGTTCATCGGTGCTATATAGAACCAATTCTGACCTATGGAAGCGAATCATGGACAGTAGACAAACAAATGAAAAGACGATTAGAGGCCACAGAGGTGGGATTTCTCAGAAGAATGTTGAAAGTTCACTGGACAGCTAAAAATACCAATGAAGAAATTCTCAAAGAGGTCAATACAAAAAGAGAGCTCCTAAAAAAACATCAGAAAGAAACACTCAACATTTTTCGGGCACATCATGAGAAGAGGAAAGTTGCAATACTTGGTTATAACTGGCAAAATACAAGGAAAGAGAGATCGCGGGCAACAAAGTGAGAAAATACTGGATAGCTTGGTATCATGGCATGGAAAACAGTCAACAACAGAACTGATACGATGCACTGTAGATAGAAGATTGTGGAAGGACATGATCACCTACGCCAACCAGTATGGTACATGATGATGATGATTATGATAAAAAGATCTAAGGCTTTCAAATGAACTATGATCTTCGTAGTTTATGTAAACATATATTTTACCAATTTTACTTTCTTTCTTCTTTCCTCGGATGATGATTTGTATCACATTACATTGTCATTTACTAACTTTACAGACCTTTGTGTCCGTTTTGCAATTTTTTTTAGGACAATTTTTGCAATTCATGGGCTTTCCCTGACCAACTTGCAAGTCAGCAAATGTTTGTAGTCAGCGTTATTTCTCTTGAGAGATTGTCTTAACTCTTATCTTACCTTAGCTTATCATAAAATCATAGCATAACTAGCAAGGGGTAACAACAAAGTGAAGTGAAATAGAAAAATGAACGTTTACTTCCCCTTACAACTCTCACAGACAAAGGCTATTATATATATGTATATATATATGATTATAACGTTTATTATTATTATTATTAGTAGTATAATTATTATTATTATTATTATTAGTATTATTATAATCGTCTTCTTTTTCTTCTACCTTTTTAGCTCCCAGTGGAGCATAGGTCTTCCCCAACATCTTCATCTCTGCTTCTATCTGTCTTCTCCAAGAATTCCTTGGTCTTCCTCTTTGTCTTTTCCCCTGGAGCTTCCAAAAAAGGGCCTGTTGTGTAATACTCTCAGTTGGCTTCCGCAGTGTATGTCTTATAATCATGATTATTATTAATCATATAAAGCGAATTGATTCATCTACGTTATTGCCATTTTCAAAAATAATGGGAATTGATCGTTGATACAAATAGGTTTGGTTATAATTGTTTTGTTCTTTATCATGTATCTGTTGGCAGTTTGAATCTAGTCTGCACTCCATACTGACCTCAAAGAGGGCATTCTATTTCTGAGTTGGGAGTCCTTAGTTTAATTAATGTTGGTACGGTTATCACTATAACCTGTTATAGGAAACAAGTTGATATTATTAGTATTATTATCGTTACCACCAATACTGATGATACCTATACTACTACTACTACTACTACTACTACTACTACTACTACTACTACTACTACTACTACTACTACTACTGCTGCTATTAATACTACTGCTGCTGCTACCCTTACTAATACTACTACTACTACTATTCATTCAACTACGAATGCTACTATTACCACTAAAATTACGAATACTACAACGATTAGTACAGCTGTCGCATCTACTACTACTACTACTACTACTACTACCTACATCAAGACAGCAGCAACAATTACTACTGCAACTACTATAATTAGAACTACTATAATTACAGCCACTTGTATTAAAACTACCACTACAACCACAGTACTACTACAACAACTATTAAAACAATAACTACTATTACTATTACGACAGCAGCAGCAATAATAGCAACTACTATTACAGTTACTTGTATTATAACTGCAACTACAACTACAGCAACTACTACTATTACAGTTATTTGTATTATAACTGCAACTACAACTACAACAACTACTACTATTACAGTTACTTGTATTATAACTGCAACTACAGCTACTACTTTAGCTACAACAACAACAGCTACTACTATTACAGTTAATTGTATTATAACTGCAACTACAGCTACTACTTTAGCTACAACAACTACAACTACAACAACTACTACTATTACAGTTACTTGTATTATAACTGCAACTACAGCTGCTACTTTATCTACAACAACAACTACAACTACAACAACAACTACTACTATTACAGTTACTTGTTTTATAACTACAACTACAGCTACTACTTCAGCTACAACAACGACAACTACAACAACTACTACTATTACAGTTACTTGTTTTATAACTACAACTACAGCTACTACTTTATCTACAACAACAACAACTACTACTATTACAGTTACTTGTTTTATAACTACAACTACAGCTACTACTTCAGCTACAACAACGACAACTACAACAACTACTACTATTACAGTTACTTGTTTTATAACTACAACTACAGCTACTACTTTATCTACAACAACAACTACAACTACAACAACAACTACTACTATTACAGTTACTTGTATTATAACTGCAACTACAGCTACTACTTCAGCTACAACAACAACAACTACAACAACTACTACTATTACAGTTACTTGTATTATAACTGCAACTACAGCTACTACTTTAGCTACAACTACAACTACAACAACTACTACTATTACAGTTACTTGTATTACAACTACAGTTACTACTACTGCTATCATTACGACAGCTGCAGCAGCAACAACAACAACTACAACTACAGCTACTACTACAACAACTACTACTATTACAGTTACTTGTATTATAACTGCAACTACAGCTACTACTACGACAACTACAGCAACTACTACTATTACAGTTACTTGTATTATAACTACAACTACAGCTACTACTTTAGCTACAACAACAACTACAACTACAACAACAACTACTACTATTACAGTTACTTGTATTATAACTGCAACTACAACTACTTCTACTATTACAGTTACTTGTATTATAACTGCAAATACTGCTACTACTTTAGCTACAACAACAACTACAACTACAACTACTACTATTACAGTTACTTGTATTATAACTGCAACTACAGCTACTACTTTAGCTACAACTACAACTACAACAACTACTACTATTACAGTTACTTGTATTACAACTACAGTTACTACTACTGCTATCATTACGACAGCTGCAGCAGCAACAACAACAACTACAACTACAGCTACTGCTACAACAAGACCTACTACTACAGTTACAGCTACTTGTATTACAACGCCAACTATAGCTACTACTACAGCTACAACTATAGCTACTAATAAAACAACAACAACAACAGCTGCAACTACTACAACAGCAACAACAACTTCTGCTGCTAATCGCAGTATTATAAAGTCAGGATAGATTATTCTCTTGCTAAAGTTTTTCACGTTCGATTGCGTTTACACAGATCTTTCTCTTCCTCGTTTGTTCTTTGAGAAAAAAATTATGTTGCGTCACGTTAAAGCCAAGCTGCAATACACAATATATTCGACCAGATACCCCCGACTTCAACACGTCCTATCTCTGAGATTATGTTTTGCTCCCCCATCTTCAATCTCTACTCACTTTGCCAGATTGGTTAGTTTGTTTTCATGAACATCTAGTGAGATATAGTTAGATCTTGGCCAATAACGTTACGCTGGCCCTGGCACCAGTTATCACAAACTGCATAGCACCTTTGCCCCTTATTTACATCAAATCTGTACAATTTTCAAACAACTAGTCATCAAAATAATAATATTCTGTTTCTATCAAATTATAAACCAATTTATCAATATTGAAACCAATTTTAAAAAAGCCAAACTGGCAATTTATTGCATCACGTTTAAGAGTTTGTAAACCAAAAAAACGTTTTTACCATTACAAAATAAAGGTTTTTTTTTTGTTTTGTTTTGTTTAATATTTATCGTTAAATCGTGACTGGCTCAAATTATTTTTTAAAACGAAAAGTTGAAGTTTGTTGTCAAGAGTTCACGAATATTCGCGTGTCTGGAACTATAATCTCTTTGATAATAAACAAGTCCATTGACAATAATCGTCATCATCAAGTACCTAGTCTAAGGGACTGGTTGGACTCGAGGCAAGACGCTGGCCTCGAAACAGAGACGGTGTGGGTTCAAACCCCGGCGACACCAGTTGAGATTTTTATTTATGATTTCTCTCTGCGGCAACCACCCCTGGTCTCAGCAGCGAGGCCCGGCTTGAAACGCCAATTACTCATGGACGAAAAGAATATTAGTACCTCCGAAGACGACGTTATCTGCCTGTGCGGCGAGGGATTCCTTTGCTGCCAGGGAAAAACGGATTAAGGATTTCTTTGCTGCCAGGGAAAAACGGATTAACATGCAAAATTCAGTTCTAGTTTCTAGGGACTTCGCCATAGGTGAAGCGAAGACAAATAAAAAATTTTAAAAAGTCCCGAGTCTGCTAACCATATCTGTCCACAAATGTATATATCTGCAGTATATTGTAGTAATATAACATTATTTCTACATATGGAGATAATCTCATGTACCACACAGTTGTTTATCATTTATAGTTTAGTGAACTTCCGGTCAATATGGTGGATAGACGGCAGGAACCGTTGAAAGCTATGTCTGTAAAGTGTTCCTTGTTGCAGTTTCCTCATATTGCAAGATCGGCTTGTTGCAGGAGCTACTCAGTTAAGTGCTCTGTGCACACCGTGAGCTGTGTGTCTCATCCTTGTTATCGTGTATCGATATTCCATTTGTTTACGATCAATGATGATATCGTATGACAAGGAACAGCTGGCTGTGTTCACTTTCTGTGCGGTTTCGCCTTATGTTTTTGGCGGGTGCTGAGACTGCTATGATGGGGACTAAATCTACATTTCTTTGTTTGGGAGATGAGTTAGTAATTAGGATGATTCCACTGGCACGGGCGGTTGAGCAATTATGGATTTTAATTCGTTTGGAGTGATACAGGGGCCTTCCATAACAATTACCATAACCATAACAAACAATAACTTATATTTTAGTTCATTTGCCTATATGTATCTTTCCAGGAAGATACAAAGCACGTTTATTGTGTTATATATTCAAAATGTTTGGATGAAGCTGTATATTAAACTTTGAAAACTTTTGTGGTTAAAAATTCGAATCACTTAAATTAACCAATTTTTTGTTGTTGTAAGCATTAACTACTGAAACATCATTCATGCCTTGACTTTAGTTCAAAGTTTTACGTTTTGTGTTTGGTGTCATAAGCTTAATCCATCATCATCATTGAGTGCCGTCTCCGAATCGATTGGTTAGCTACCACGGGGACCCATTCCATGCTGTCTATTACTTTGATGGTGCAGGTTGTCATAGGCTGACTTGTAATATCTTTTGATGTTACTCGCTCATGTTAGTCTTGGTCTGTCTCTGCCTCTTTTACCTTGTATTTTCCCATCCAAGATTACTTTTAGTAGGCTGTTGTGTCTTTTAACATGCCCACACCCCTCCCACCAAAAAATAAATAAATATTGAAACCACTTTCATAAAATATCAGCTTTAAGAATAACGGGAACGTGTTAGGCTAAAGACATCTATATCCCTAAATGCTGACAAATTTCCAAGATTAGAATTAAAATGTCACTTTGAGATGAGAACAAACAGCTGTGGTCACAGTAGGTCACTCAAGAACAAACAGCTGTGGTCACAGTAGGTCACTCAAGAACAAACAGCTGTGGTCACAGTAGGTCACTCAAGAACAAACAGCTGTGGTCACAGTAAGTCACTCAAGAACAAACAGCTGTGGTCACAGTAGGTCACTCAAGAACAAACAGCTGAGGTCACAGTAAGTCACTCAAGAACAAACAGCTGAGGTCACAGTAGGTCACTCAAGAACAAACAGCTGAGGTCACAGTAGGTCACTCAAGAACAAACAGCTGAGGTCACAGTAGGTCACTCAAGAACAAACGTGGCAAAAAGACAAACTTTCTATAACTCAGGTCGGTGTAAGGTGTATGGAGAAGCCCTGCTATCCATGCATCAGAATCTCCCAATAATTGTTGTTGATTTAGTCAAAATAAAAAGTTTAAATTAGTTGACAGGTCATCCTCATTGCACATCGGACAAGTCTGTAAGTGATCTATAAGATCTCTTCAGAAGAATATCCATCAACGAGTAGCGACTAATGGCACTTTTGATGTGTTGGGTGATAAGTCTTCTCTGGATTCCAACGTAGCGCTCTCCTCGTACATCTCCCAACTTGACATGCTATTCGTGAAGTCTGTTCAAATCATTTTTGAGTGATTTTGTCGCCCAGCGCGCCTGTGGCCATTCAGAATGTCATGGATGTCCTTCGCCCTTCCGCACTCAACATTACTCAACTTGCCTGTACTCAGCTGGCAAGTCTGTCAGCACACTCATTACCTCTTACACTCGCATGCTATGGCACGGAAATGGCGCACTTTTCCGAATAGCCCTCCTCAGAGACTAACCACTGCCGTAGAACAAAGCCATCTGGGATCTTGTTGAACATACTCACTGAGTTACTGAGGAAACACGCGTGTGTATAAGGCTGCGTCTCATGCACTGCTAATGTTTTTATTTTCTTCATCTTCTTCTTTTCTCTTTTCACTGATACCTAAAAGGTGTCGAGGTTATATCATTTGTCGTTCTTGAGCTGCTCGAACTGTCTGAATTAATGATTTTCCTTTGTTGTTACATGTCTCTATCACTGCATCTATCCATCTTCTTCTAGGTCTGCCTCTTGGTCTTTTCCCATGCATTCTCGAGAAGAACGCCCTTGATGGTGATTGGTAAGGATTCATTCTGACCAGGTGGCCAAACCGTTTAAGTTGTTGTTGCTCTATATATTCTTGGCAGGGTTTTGTTCCTACCATTTTTCTTATGCTTTCATTTGGTATTCTATCTCTTCTTGTGTTGTTTGATACTTTTCTCAAGCATCGCATCTCACATGTATTGATCTTTCTTAATTAATTGTGATTAAAAAGGGTCCATGTTTGACTTCCATAACACAAAGTTGGTATGAAAATGCTATTTATCATTTGTTGTTTAGCTGCTATAGAAATGTTTTTTATAACAGCCATAATTTCCATATGAAATTAAATTGTTGGGCCATGTTAAAAGACACAGCAGCCTACTAAAAGTAATATTGGAAGGGAAAATACAAGGTAAAAGAGGCAGAGGCAGAACAAGACTAACATGGACGAGTAACATCAAAAGATGGACAAGTCAATCTATGACAACCTGCACTATCAAAGCAAGAAACAGAGTGGAATGGCGATCCATGGTAGCCAACCTTCGTTGCGGAGTCGGCACTTGATGATGATGATGAATTTCCATAGTCAACCTACTTGGAGTCAATGTAAAACAAATGTGCTATGTATGGTGCTAATCTAACTGTCGGAGATTCCGGGGATGATCTGTAAAGGTAACCCAAAAAAACCACAGCT
The DNA here is from genome assembly GCA_032433765.1 of Megaustenia siamemsis. Lineage (NCBI taxonomy): Eukaryota > Metazoa > Mollusca > Gastropoda > Stylommatophora > Ariophantidae > Megaustenia > Megaustenia siamemsis. The sequence continues at coordinate 38,759,486 of JAVIAB010000145.1, read as the reverse complement.
TTTCTATAACTCAAATCAGGGCAGGGTGCTTAGAGATCGTGTGTTGACCATGTTTCAGAGTTCCCATACCATTTTCGTTGATTTATTCAAAATGAACATAAATGCGTTGTGTTTGGCACCAATCTGACTGTCGGAGATGCCGGTGATTATCTGTAATAAATAACTAACCTCTTTTGGGTCTTCGATCTGGATTTTCTGTTTGAAGCTCCCTCCCTAGGCGTTGACTCTCCCGAGACTGAAACAAACCAGTGGGGATAACATAAGGTTGCGTCACTTACCTGGCCATAACAGATCGACATTAATCATCATCATCATCATCATGTGTCGTACCGGTTGGTGTTGGCGATCATGTCCTTCCACAATCTTCTATCCACATTGCATCGTATGAGTTCTGTTGTTGACTGTTTTCCATGTCATGACACCAAGCTATCCAGTATTTTCTCTCTTTGTCGTCCGCGATCGCTCTTTCCTTTTATTTTGCCAGTTGTAACCAAGTATTCCAACCTTCCTCTTCTCATGATGTGCCCAAAAAATGTTAATTGCTATGTTCGACATTACCGATTACAAACCAAAAAAAATTGCAGCAATATTTACGTTTTTTTCTTGTACTATTTTAACGAGAAATTGCATGATGGTTTCACTTGTTTGTGCTACTTTTGTAAGGAAATAAGTGTAGCATTTGTTTATTCGTGTTATTTAATATTTTTTTAATGCGAATTTTATTATCATACTATTTTTACAGAAAGTTACATAGATTTCAGCATCATCATCAAGTACCGGGCCTGCTGGCGTAGGTGATCATGTCTCTCCACAATTTTCGATCTCGACAGTTATTTATCATTTATGTTGTTGACCTTCTGCCAAGCCATTCTCTTAAGCTGTCTGGTATTTTCTCTCTTTGCTTCCCTCTATCTCTTCGTCCCTCAATTTTTCCAGTTGTTACAATATATTCCAGTTGTTCTCTTCTCATTACATGGCCAAAAAATGATGATTGTTTCTTCCTGATATTGGAAATTAGCTCACTTTTTGCTTTGATCTCTTTTAGAACATTTTCATTTTTCTTCTTAGCTGTCTATGGCATTCTCAACATTCTTCTGTAAAACCACATTTCTACAGACTCCAGTGATTTTCTTGTTTGTTGTCCTATTGTCCATGATTCACATCCATATGTTAGACTGGCTCTACATAACATTTAAGAACTCTTTCTACATAGATTTAGTTTGCTGTTAATACTACTTTTTACAGAAAGTTAAAAATATAAATTTGTTTGTTCATGGTATTTTTTACAGAAAACTGCACAGATTTGGTTTGTTAGTACAATTTTTTTACAGTAAAATACACAGATTTCGTTTGTTGTTAATACCATTATTAACATCAAGTTACATAAATACATTTAGTTTGTTCTTCATTTTTTTAAAACAGGAAGTTACATGCATTTAGTTTGTTGATAATGTTCACAGAAAGTTGCATAAATTTCGTTTGTTGTTAATACATTTCTTTACGAAAGTTACAGAGAATTAGTTATCGTTAGTACAATTTTTTTAACGGGAAAAATACACAGATTTACTTTGTTGTTAATACCATAATACCATTTTTTGCATAAAGTTACATAGATTTAATTATTTTTGTTAATACCATTATTAGCAGGTAATTACATAGATTTAATTTCTATTGTTAATACCATTATTAGTAGGTAGTTACATAAATTTAAATTTTGTTGTTAATACCATTATTAGCAGGTAGTTACATAAATTTAGTGTGTTATTAATACCACTTTTTGCATAAAGTTACATAGATTTAATTTCTTGTTCACATTTTTTTTTGTGCATGCGTTTTTTTTTTTTTTTACAGCAATTTACGTAGAAACTCTAGTTTTTCTTTTTGTAACGCTATTTTCTCAGGAAGTTACATAGGTTTAGTTTTTCATTCGTGATATTTTTATAGGAAACTAGTAACGTTGCTCGGAATTTTGTAACGAAAAACTATCGAATCTTCTTATTTTTCTACTTCTGATATTTTAGCGGAAAGCTCTAGAGGAGTTTCACATTTGACATTTATTTTACGGGAGGAGTAAATTGCTTTTAGATGTGTTTGTTTTATTTTATTGCTTTTGTTTGCATATGCCATATTTTTATCTTTAGGGAAGTCCATTAGTAATCACACAAAAGTTAACATCCATAAATCCCTGTGTGATTCCAGTATTTACATGCGGGCGCGAGAGCTGGAAATCAATAAAAAGTAAAAAAAAAAAAATAAAATAAAGAGCCCCGTCACGCCAAGTGGCGTATAGGGAACATGGTGTTAGTGACCATAAATTTTACAGACCTTCAGCACATGATTTTGGGGGTAATGTGGTCGGTATTACGCCAGAAAAAAAATTCGATACCAATTTAAGGCTAAGTGAACCCGGAAGTCGTCGTTTGTGATCGAACCCTACTTCTTTTTCCTTTGTAGACTAGTTCACTAACCACTGAGCTATAGCGGCTCCCAAGTCCCTTAGTTATCACATAAAACTCAAAATCGTTAATTCCTGTGTGATTCTAGTGTTAGCATAAGGGTGCGAGAGCTGGAAATCAATCAAAGTTCCAGGCCAAATACTGAACTCTTCCGAAAACAAATGTCTTCGAAGGGTGCTAAACATCCGTTGGTCAGATTTTAAACAAATAGCAGAAATAAGACACGAAACTAAACAGGGACTATGTATCCAATGATGTTAGAAAGCGACGCTGGAAATACCTTGGCTACATTCTCATAATGGATGTAGGAAGGCTACCTTACCAGGCAGTTATATGGAGACCACAAGGTAAAAGAAAACGAGGAGGACAGAAAAAACTCCTGCGCTGAACCATCATCAAAGAGAGCATAGCTATGGGTCTCAGAAACAAGCAGGAACTAAAACAGGTGGCGACTGACAGTCAGATACGGAAAACTGTGTCTATTGCCTTATGTGCCGTTTTCGGCCCAAGGGTAATCAATAAATCTAACAGTCAATCAATCAATCAGTCAATCAATCAATCAATCAGTCAGTCAATCAATCAATCGAGTCCCGTGGGACTGAATTTTATGGAAATAAAAGCTGTTCCTAGTTTTACAGCGGCAGTCGTGTCCCTCGCCATACTGGCAGGTATTCTTCGACTTAAGAGGTATTCCCAAAGTTTTATCGTCGAGAGTGTTTCACGTTTTGGAGTAGATTTTTTTCCACCTATCAATTGTGCACGACGGACAACGGCCATTTTTGGCCTACTCGATTTGATGTTTAACTGCCAAGCGTTCTTTTGCGTGCGCAAAATTACTCTTTTTATTTTTTACAATTACCCGAGAGGACTAGTCTTTGGATCTCAGTACCCAGTCCGGGGTCACGAAGAAGCCACGGTTGACGTTAATACCTGAAACAGAGCAAACATTCACCTTTATGACGAACCACTGGTGAGTTATTGCCCTTACTAGTTGAGTTACTGCCCCTTAATCACCGCCCAACTTTAGACTATGCCACTAATTAGTTTTGTTACTATTTATTATTATTATTATTATTATTAAATAACAAACAACTGTTCCAGAAAAAAATCGAATGTTGATAATTTTATTTAAAATAAATGATATAAACATATAATTTTAAAAATTCATGTGTTTTTTGTTTTCTAAGATTTTACAAACAAGCAGAAATTGCATTATCAGTATTCGTCCAATCAAAAATCTCGTTATAATGTGCTATACTGTAAATGATTTTTTAATTGGACAGTCTCAAGAATGACGTCACATGTAAAAAAAAACAACAAAAAACACTCAATCTGTGTAGTTTTTTTAAGTTTTCACCCATGTAAATTATTTGTAATGTAGCAAGATGAACGTGTTTTCTTTTTTTTTTTTTTTTACTGCGTTATTTAGTTTTTACATTGTTAACATACGCTCAAATATTATGTACTCTTTTCGTAAATATTGCTTAATGTACGTACATGTATTTTTCATGTGTACATAATGGAATTCGAGTGTTGTACACTTACAAACAGTCTCAACAAAGAAAGTCTTAAATAGGTTAAATAAATGTGAACTATATATATAATGTTATGATGTATATTATGATCTATGTTTTTCTTTATTTATGTTTGGAAATAAAGTTTATGGTGTCAACGATAAAGAGATAGTTTTGTTTTTGTTGTCTGGATTGTTAATACAAATTTGGCATAACCATTAATTAACGATTATCGTTCATAAGTTGACACATTCGCAAGTTAAAGAAAATATTGAAAATGAAGGCAAAAGAGAAATGCTACGCAGAACAATTATATAGTAGGAAGGCTCAAGCATGGGTAAAGGTCAAGTACGAGACTTGAATCGGCGTCTTAGCACGCGAGTTTTCACCCATATGTGCCCGGCCATAGGCATCAAGAAGTGTACGGAGACTTCTGGACAGTGTCGCTTCAAGCATCCAAACTCACGATGCGAGGTGGCATTCCTTACCTTCCCAGAGTAATACCCTGGTACTCATTTCTGCCAGTGGCTGGGTCTATCGCGGGGGTATTTTTTTTTTTCCAACCACGAGTACAACTCACACTGCTTCCAGCGGGAATCGAAAACGGGTTGCCGGAACGATGGTAGCCCAGTCGGGTGGTTTTTTCCAAAAAGGCTACCGAAGCCCCCACCCCCCCCCCCCAAACCTTTAGTCAACCATGCAACGAAGAAACAACCAAGAACTACAGGAACTAGCAGCAAATAGTCAATCATGGAGAACTTTGACTTTTTGTATCTTCGGCCCGAGAGGAAAATGAATGAATGGATGTATGAATGAATGAATGGGTGTATGAATAAATGAATGAATGAATAGGTGTATGAATGAATTAATGAATGAATGGGTGTATAAATGAATGAATGAATGAAATGAATGGATGAAATGAATGGATGAAATGAATGAATGAATGAATGAATGAAATGAATGAATGAAATGAATGGATGAAATGAATGAATTAATGAATGAATTAATGAAATGAATGAATGAAATGAATGAATGAAATGAAATGAATGAATGAATGAATGAAATGAAAACACCTTACAATAACATGATTATCAAACAGCATCCAATCTTGTTGGTTCAAATCTCGGCTACACCGGTTGGGATTTGTATTTATGATTTCTCTCTGCAGCAACCACCTCTGGTCTCAGCTGCGAGGCCGGCTTGAAACGTCAGTTACTCATCGACGGAAAAAAAAAACATGTGTACCTCCGAAGTCAGAGTTATCTGCCTGTGCGGCGAGGGACCCCCAGTGCACACGGCTGCCAGGGAAAAATGGATAAACACGTAAAATTCAGTTCCTAGTCTCTAGGGACAACGTCAGAGTTGAAAACTGGCGAAGCTGGCTCAACAACAACAACAACAGCAGCAGCAACAACAACAACAACAACAACAACAACAACAACAAACAGCATCCATCTGAGTTATTGTTACGGTTGATCGAAGGCACCAGCATCACTGCAAAAGAATGAAAATCCATAACTGCTCAACCTCCCGTACCAGTGGAATCATCCATAACTGCTCAACCTCCCGTACCAGTGGAATCATCCATAACTGCTCAACCTCCCGTACCAGTGGAATCATCCATAACTGCTCAACCTCCCGTACCAGTGGAATCATCCATAACTGCTCAACCTCCCGTACCAGTGGAATCATCCATAACTGCTCAACCTCCCGTACCAGTGGAATCATCCATAACTGCTCAACCTCCCGTACCAGTGGAATCATCCATAGCTGCTCAACCTCCTGTACCAGTGGAATCATCCATAACTGCTCAACCTCCCGTACCAGTGGAATCATCCATAACTGCTCAACCTCCCGTACCAGTGGAATCATCCAAATTAACATCTCATTGAATGATCCAAACAAAGAAAGGCAGCTGCAGTCTCCATCATAACAAACACAGCACACATCAAAAGACATAAAGCATATTATTTCCATCACAGGTAACTACAACTCAGACACAATGTGAGCAGAATATAGAAGAGACGGAAGAGGTCACGGAGGTAAGATGCCAGACAGCTTCAGAGAATGGATGTCGGTAAGAGGTCATCAGCGGACTTCAAAAAGTAGGGTTAAATCCTAACCGACGGCTTCCGGGTTCACCCAGCCTTAAATGGGTACCGGATTTTTTTTCTGGGAAAGTAAAGCGGCACGGGCGTAATACCGACCACATTACCCCAAAAATCATGTGCTGAAGGTCTGTGAAATGTATGGTCACTAACACCATATTCCCTATACGCCACTTGGCGTGACGGGGGTACTTGACTTTTTACTTTCAACAATGGACTTAATAAACGTATGTAGAGATAGAAAGTTGTGGAAAGACGTGAAAAACACAAACACAATGTGAGCAAACACTGAAGTTTTCTTTTACGGTTTGATAGGCTTATCATTAATAGTGTATTTGTCACTATATTTTCCCGTCACAACGGCACATTTTAATGGGTAATGTGGACAGTATCACGTCATGCCGCTTTTTTTCTTCATATAAAATCAACGATAACAATTTTAGAGTCTGGGTGAACCCCGGCGCGCTGTCAGTCCGAACAAATTGGGCCAAGTTTAGAAATTGGATCGTACCATTCTGATTATGACGCTAGCACACTAACCACTCGTCCACCGACGATCTAGAAACAACAAAAAGAAGGGGAAATCGACCAAGAATACGATGGATTAAAGAAATTGCAGATGTAAAAATGAGCACATTGCAGGAGACACACTACAGAGTATTGATCTGAACCCTTAATTACCCTCAACGCTGAAAGGCAAAAGAGGCGGAGTACAGTAAATTACCAACTACAGTAATGGTAATTTAAATTATATAAATTGTATTCAGAAACTAGTCAAAAAAATCACTGGAGGCTGTAGAAATGAAGTTTTACAGAAGAATGTTGGGGATACCATGGACAGCTAAGAAGAGTAATGAAAATGTTCTGAAAGAGGTCAAAGCAAAAAGAGAGCTAATTTACAATATTAGAAATAAACAAAATATCATTTTATGGCCATGTAATGAGAAAGGAACAGCTGAAATCTATTGTGACAAATGGGAACATTGAGGGACGAAGAGATAGAGAGAAACAAAGAGAAAAGATACCAGACGGCTTTAAGAGAATGGCTAGGCAGAAGGTCAACATCAGAAATGATAAATAACTGTCGAGATTGAGAGTTGTTGAGGCACATGATCACCCACGCCAGCAGGCATGGCACTTGATGATGATGATGGATGAGACATATTCCATTCACTCTAAAAGTTGATATTTTATGGGAATGGCATTAATATACAAGACAAATGAAATTGTTGGGCCATGTTAAAAGACACAACAGCTTACTAAAAGTAATAGTGGAAGGGAAAATACAAATTAAAGGAGGCAGAGGCAGACCAAGACTAACATGGACGAGTAACAAGGGAAAATACAAATTAAAGGAGGCAGAGGCAGACCAAGACTAACATGGACGAGTTACATCAAAAGATGGACAAGTCAACCTATGACAATCTGCACCATCAAAGCAAGAGACAGAGTGGAATGGCGCTCCATGGTAGCCAAACTTCGATGTGGAGACGGCACTCAATGATGATGATGATGACGACATTAATATGAAAAATATATATTTTTTTAAACTGAAAGAAATATTTCCGTGTGAGTATTTTATCGATTAATGCTGGTTATAGAAATGTCGGTATCGGGCTCATGGCACAACAGGGACCTAAGGTGCTAAGTGGCTAGAACCAATCAGAAAGCAACGACAAAATACCCATTGCAGATTGCCAAGAAATCATGGCAGTAAAAAAAGAATAAGAAACAGCTGGCTAGAAAGAACATTAACGGAAAGCATGGTTTCTGGGGAAGCATCAGCGGCAGATCGATAAAAATGTGGTTTTAACACAAGATACTTCCGACTTCCGGTACGTGACTGTGCTGGCAACACGATACAATTTGCGATGGGAGTCAAATTAAAAGTATAAATGAATTTCAATTCCCGTAGTAAAAAAAAAAATTCAAGTGTTCTTATGTGTGATTTCGAACGGTGTGAGATGCGATGCTTGAGAAAAGTAACAAACAACACAAGAAGAGATAGAATATCAAATGAAACCATAAGAAAAAGGGTAGGAACAAAACCCTGCCAAGAGTATATAGAACAACAACAACAACTTAAATGGTTTGGCCACCTGGTCAGAATGAATCCTTACCAATCACCATCAAGGGCGATCTTCTCAAGAATGCATGGAAAAAGACCAAGAGGAAGACCAGAAGAAGATGGATAGATGCAGTGACATAGACATGTAGCAACAAGGGAAAATCACTAATTCAGACAGTTCGAGCAGCGCAAGAGCGACAAATGATGTAAACTACGACACATTTTTATGTACCAGTGAGAAAGAGAAAAGAAAGAGAAGAAAGAGAAAAGAAAGAAGAAAAACACAACATATATTACAATCTTAAAATAGTATAGCGAGATCTTTATTGAAGATAATGCAATCTTAAGATGGTATAGAAAGATCTTTTTGGAGATAATGCAATCATTGGACGGCATGGAGACGTCTTAGTTGGAGGTAATGCAATCTAAAGTCGTGTAGAAAGATGATGTGAATATCTTATATAGACCGCATCGTATATAGACCACCTCTTATATAGACCACATCTTATATAGACCACATCTTATACATATCACATAATATATAGACCACATCTTATATAGACCACATCTTATACATATCACATAATATATAGACCACATCTTATATAGACCACATCTTATACATATCACATAATATATAGACCACATCTTATACAGACCACATCTTATACAGACCACATCTTATATAGACCACATCTTATAAATATCACATAATATATAGACCACATCTTATATAGACCACATCTTATACATATCACATAATATATAGACCACATCTTATATAGACCACATATTATATAGATCACATCTTATACAGATCACATCTTATACAGATCACATCTTATACAGATCACATCTTATATAGTCCACATTATCAATAAGGAAGTTCGCAACAAACCTCACGATCTATATAACTAATTCAAGACTTATTGTCTACAATATAAGAACGAACATTAAAAAAGTAATAACATGTCCTTACTACAACTATTATATAGGGCATGCCACCAGGTAAAAGAAAACAGAGAAATCAGTTCGAAGACAATATCAAAGAATGGACAGGATTAACCTTAATCACATCTGAGAGAGTAGTTACTCATTGTGAAGGTTGAAGAAAAATTGTGATGACGTCATCAAGAGTGCCCAACGACAGTAAAGGTTTCGGGACTAACGATGATAACGCGTATAATCAACCTTACCTGGCCAGGCTACAATCGTTCGGACAACCCGTGTTCGATCCCCGCTGGAAACAGCGTGAATTGTACTCGTGGTTGGACAAAATAAAATACCCCCCATGGTCGACCCAGCCGCTGGCAGAAATGGGTACCAGGGTAGTAGTACTCTGAGAAGGTGAGGAATGCCGCCTCGCATCGTTAGTTTCGATGCTTGAAGCGGCACTATCCAGAAGTTTCTGAAAACGTCTGGAAATGCGGCCGAGCACATATGGGTGGAAACTCGCGTGCTAAGTCGCCGATTCAAGTCTCGTACTTTACCTTTACCTACTTAAGCAAATGGAGAAAAAAGGAAAACAGTAAGAGTTATTGAGTTATTTCCGGGTCATCATCATTGCACTCCGAACATGTCCATAGGTGCTCAGATTCCCTATTCAGCAAGTCCCGCAGTGTCCAGCAACTGACGACTCCAGTTCTGTGTTGGTTGATAAGTCTTCTTACACGGCCACTAAGTTTCTCATTTCTGGCTGTGCCCATCTTAACTCCCATTTCCATCATCCGAAGAAGTGACGTGGATCTGTGTTTGTCGAAGTCCTGTGCTCTTCCCACATCTCAGAGGGCATTGATGATGTCCGCCCGATCCATTGGTTGCCCGTCCTCAGCGACAGTGCAGCTAGCCAACCTGTCCGCTCTTTCATTTTCCCGTACTCCCGCATGTCCAGGGACATAGACAAAGGTGACCTTACGTATTTTGGACTTCTGCAATGACTCTACCCATTGCATGCGTACAAAGTCCGCCTCGATTTTTTTTTATCATGCTCATCGAACCACTCAATATACAGGCGTGGGTGTAGTCTTGTGACTCTAACCATTTGAATGCCTTGGTCACTGCCATCACCTCCGTTGTCATGCTACTACAAAGAAAGAAAGAAAGAAAGAAAGAGAAGAAAGAAAGAAAGAAAGAAAGAAAGAAAGAAAGAAAGAAAGAAAGAAAGAAAGAAGAAAGAAAAAAAAAAAAAAAAGAAAGAAAGAAAGAAAGAAGCAGCGTCACATATTATGTCGTATGGAATATGTTGTGTTTGTGCCAATAATTTTCACTGGCTACCAGCAAGTGTTAGGTTCGAACCGCGGTAGCTCAGTGGTTAGTGAACCGGACTACTAAGTACAATAGGTCGAGTTCAATCCTGATCAAACGATTCTCTCTCTTTATCTCTCTCTCTCTCTCTCTCTGCGATCAAGACTCAGTCAGAGTAGGATTCCAGACTCTCTCATGAAGTCAGTTGCCTGTTTAAGCTAATCGATTGCCCCATATAGTTTCTCTTCCGGGGAGGTGGGAGTGGACCGCATTGCTCTTCTCAGGTCTGTGTACTGGGGGCAATCCTGTAGAACATGTTTTGTTGTCATGTTATCCAGTGTACAGTAGCATAGGCTGGTTGTGCCTATTTTGAATTTGGTGAGCATGTGATTTCTCATTCTATTGTGGCCAGTGCGTAGGCGAAGTATGATGACTTGATCTCTCCTTGATAGTTGGTGGTATCCGTCCCTCTCGTTATGCTTTGTGTGTCCTGGTTTCCATTTTTTATGGTACTGACCCTTGAGGATGGATTTGGCTTCATCATAACTGAGCGGATGGTTCTCTTGTGGTAATCTCCCTTCATCTTTAGCTAAGTTGTCTGCGCATTCTCATCAATGTTCTTCTCAGTGATTAGGTCTACGTTTCATTAACAAAATCGTTTTTACGATATCTATCTATTGACCTTTCGAGCCGTAGCCGGCCATTGGAGTTAATTTCCAATATTAGGAAGAAATAATCATTTTTTGGCTATGTAATGAGAAGAGAACAACTGGAATGTATTGTAACAACTGGAAACATTGAGGAACGAAGAGATAGAGGGAAGCAAAGAGATAAAATAACAGACAGCTTAAGAGAATGGCTTGGCAGAAGGTCAACAAAAGAAATGATAAATAGCTGCCGAAATCGAACGTTGTGGAGAGACATGATTACCTACGCCTGCAGGCCCGGTACTTGATGATGATGATATATTTGGTATTAATTTAGATGAAGATAGTGAGATAAAGAAAGAGATTAGAAGCAGAATAACAAAAGCAACAGCGAATTATAAAAGCATGGACAAAATATGGAAATCTAAAATACTAAGCAAGAAAATTAAACTTAGAATATTCAACTCAAACGTATTATCAACCGTTACCTATGCATGTGAAAGGTGAAAATTAATACCAAAATATATATATATATATATATATATATATATATATATAATCACTGGAGTCTGTAGAAATGTGGTTTTACAGAAGAATGTTGAGAATACCATGGACAGATAAGAAAAGCAATGCAAACGTTCTGAATGAGACCATAGCAAAAAGAGAGCTAATTTCCAATTTTAGGAAGAAACAATCATCATTTTTTGGCCATGTAATGAGAAGAGAACAGCTGGAATATATTGTTAACAACTGGAAAAATTGAGGAACGAAGAGATAGAGGGAAGCAAAGAGAAAAAATAACCGACAGCTTAAGAGAATGACTTGGCAGAAGGTCAACAACAGAAATGATAAATAACTGTCGTGATCGAAAGTTGTGGAGAGACATGATCAATCAGGTCCGGTACTTGATGATGAAGAGAGAGAGAGAGAGAGAGAGAGAGAGAGAGAGAGAGAGAGAGAGAAAGAGAGAAAGAGAGAAAGAGAAAGGTCTTTTCTTTCTAATGATTACACATTTAAAACCGAAAAATTCAAATAAACGATAAACAGCAATTATAATGATGATGATGATGATTGTAATGATAATGATGATGATAATGATGATGATGATTATAATGGGGAGAGGACGTCGAGGCACAGTTCATCACCTTTTCCAAGTATCGGATTAAAAAAAAAGTAAACAATTAAACCCCGCATGCCGAACAAATACGATTCTTGCTTCCCAAATCCTGACAGACTCCCTGCAGAAGTTGCATATCCCCGCCAGATTCTGACTTTTGACAGTCAACTCATGAGCTGCCCTGACATTCTAATCTTGTCACTTTCATTTTGTCAAAAATCTGATCATACCTGCCGAGCGTGAAGAAAGGGCTGCATGACAACCCGCGGGATGAATAAGTCCGCAGCCATTCAGTCTTTGTTGTGCCGCAGCGCGAAATGTTCTCGACAATTCTTTCTCCGACAGTGGAATTAGTTCAAAAGAGGTGAAAGGAGGGACTGTTAACCTGAGGAGGGGGTAATTTTGGGGAAAAAAGAAGACTGAACGAAGAAACAAAGAAGATCACGGAGAAAGTGAGAAATTATAATGAAGTTAAACGCGAAATTGGGGAGATAATTAGAGGAAAAATAAGAGGATAATTATGATAACAAGAAAAGGTGATGTCCCATTGTATTTTTTTTTTTAAAGCTTTGAAGATGTGGAAGTTGTCTGAGAATTTAGCAATGTACTATTTCTGGGAATGAATGGGTTAACATCGAGTCAGGAGAATTAGGAAAGCCCGAGGACGAGTTGAGGGAATGATTGTGAGATGAGAGATTACAATTTGCGAGGGGTGCGAAATCAAACAGGATTGGACTTGCCAGAAGTCAGAGTGTGGCACTTGCGGAGACCGTGGGTGTAAAAGGAGCGTGCGGTATGAGGTGGAGTCAGTGATTATATCTCGTGGATGAGGCTTCTATTCTAATGTAGTTGTCAACTAAGGTAGTTGGTGACTAGCTGGACAGGTTGGTATTGCATGGACAACAGTTGATGGGTAGTACTTGTGATTTGAATCAAATTTGATTAAGAAGGGATGTTTGTTCTCAGCGGTGGGTGCTAGGAAGGATCAGCACGCAAACGCAGAGCTCATTGTTGTAAGTACTGCTGCTGCTGCTTGATGAATAATGGGAACACGACAAAGAAGATGAAGAAAATGGAAAAAGGTGTGCGAAAAGAAAGGGAGAACAAAAGTAAAGAAGTGAAGAAGGATAAAAGAAACGAAAGAGGATAAAGTGAAGCACGTGACTCGAATCGACGTCTTAGCACGCCAGTTTTCAGCCATAATGTGTTCGGCTGCCTATCCAGAAGTGTTCGGAGAATTCTGGATAGTGTCGCTTCAAGCATCGAAACTCATGATGCGATGCGGCATTCCTCACCTTCCCAGAGTACTACCCTGGTACTCATTTCTGCCAGCGGCTGGGTCGGCCGCGGGGGTATATTTTTTTTCCAATCCAAACTAAAATCACACTGCTTCCAGCAGGAACCAAACATGGGTTGTCCGAACGTCGGTGGCCTAGTCGGGTGGGTTTCCCAACTTGGCTACGGAGGCCCCCCAAAAAAGGAATGAAGAAGAAAGAGGTGGAGAAAGGCAAGAGGTTGTGTGAAAAGGGAGAACAAAACGGACAAAGAGGAGAGGATACAAATAGAGAATGAGTATAAGAAAAATTATGAGGAAAAGGTGAAGGGGCAGTTAAGGAAGAGGGTAAGTTAAAAAAAGCAGGGGATTATATTGATGATGATGATGATGATGATGATGATGATAAGAAAGAGGTAGAGAGAGGTAGAGAGAGAGTAGAGAGAGGAGGAGATTGAGAAATTGAATAATGATACGAGAAAGAGAATAAGGAGAAAGATAAGGAGAAGTAGAAGGGACGAGTAATAGTGAGGTGGCAAAGCTTTCAAAACGGAGCTGCATGTCTATGAGGTGATGTCTAATGTGGGGTGGCAGTTGGTGAGATAGAACGATAGGAAGGAAGAAGAGGACAGTGATCATGATGATGATGGTGGTGATGGTGGTGGTGGTGATTATGACAATGATGGTGATGGCGTGCATAATTGTGGTGATGGTGGTGACGGTGATGATGGTGGTGATGCTGATGATGAAGTTGATGGTGGTGACGGTGATGGTGATTATGACAATGATGGTGATGGCGTGCATAATTGTGATGATGGGGGTGACGGTGGTGATGCTGATGATGAAATTGATAGTGGTGACGGTGATGGTGGTGATTTTGATGGTGATGATGGTTATGATGATGGTGATTTTGATGGTGGTGATGATGATGGTGATGATGATGGTGGTGATGATGGTGATGATTTTGATGATGGTGATGGTGGTGATTTTGATGGTGGTGATGATGATGGTGATGATGATGGTGATTTTGATGGTGGTGATAATGGTGATGATTTTGATGATGGTGATGGTGGTGATTTTGATGGTGGTGATTTTGATGGTGGTGATTTTGATGGTGGTGATGATGATGGTGATGGTGATTTTGATGGTGGTGATGATGATGGTGATATGATATATATATGGTGATAATATATATATCATCATTATCATCAAGTACCGGGCCTGCTGGCGTAGGTGATCATGTCTCTCCACAACTTTCGATCTCGACAGTTATTTATTATTTTTGTTGTTGACATTCTGCCAAGCTATTCTCGTAAGCTGTCTGGTATCTTTTCTCATGGCTTACCTCTATCTAGAAATATATATAGGAGCCATTAAAGGCTGGGTGAACCTAGGAGTCGTCGATCAAAATTGAACCTCATATCCTGTCATCAGCATCAGGTTCTAGCAATTGCTCTATCGCGGCTCCCACGTTTTCAGTCCGCTGGAATGCACCGTCTTAGAATTTCTCTCCATGGCTTTCTTTGGAATAGTACGTGGTGAGGCTCAAATCTCTTTCACGGTGCTCAACAACATTCGTCTTTCGTGTACTAAACGTGCCTCTTGTGTACACACACTTTGCTGTTTTCGCTTTTGAGCCGTTGATCATTTATGATTCTTCCGCCCCATCTATCGTATCAGACTTTGTACTTTCAGGACGGACATTACCGGTAGGCGCCATTGTTGTCAAAATAGTTGTTTGCCTGTCGAAGCGAGAAAACACGTTGACCTCTCGATGATAGATTAAACACGTTGACCTCTCGATGATAGATTAAACACATCGACCTCAAGATTATAGATTAAACACGTTGACCTCTAGATTATATAAAACACGTTAACCTCTCGATGATAGATTAAACACGTTGACCTCTCGATTATAGATTAAACACATCGACCTCTCGATGATAAATTAAACACGTTGACCTCTCGATGATAGATTAAACACGTTGACCTCTCGATGATAGATTAAACACGTCGACCACTCGATGATAGATTAAATACGTTGACCTTTCGATTATAGATTAAACACATCGACCTCTCGATGATAGATTAAACACATCGATCTCTCGATTATAGATTAAACACGTTGACCTCTCGATGATAGATTAAACACGTTGACATCTCGATGATAGATTAAACACGTTGACCTCTCGATGATAGATTAAACACGTGACCTGTCGATGATAGATTAAACACGTTGACCTCTCGATGATAGATTAAACACGTTGACCTCTCGATGATTGATTAAACACATCGACCTCTCGATGATAGATTAAACACATCGACCTCTCGATGATAGATTAAACACGTTGACCTCTAGATTATAGATTAAACACGTTGACCTCTCGATGATAGATTAAACACATCGACCTCTAGATTATAGATTAAACACGTTGACCTCTCGATGATAGATTAAACACGTTGACCTCTCGATGATAGATTAAACACGTTGACCTCTAGATATAGATTAAACACGTTGACCTCTCGATGATAGATTAAACACGTGACCTCTCGATGATAGATTAAACACGTTGACCTCTAGATTATAGATTAAACACGTTGACCTCTAGATTATAGATTAAACACGTTGACCTCTCGATGATAGATTAAACACGTTGCCTCTCGATGATAGATTAAACACATCGACCTCTCGATGATAAATTAAACACGTTGACCTCTCGATGATAGATTAAACACGTTGACCTCTCGATGATAGATTAAACACATCGACCACTCGATGATAGACTAAACACGTTGACCTCTCGATGATAGATTAAACACGTTGACCTCTCGATGATAGATTAAACACATCGACCTCAAGATTATAGATTAAACACGTTGACCTCTAGATTATATATTAAACACGTAACCTCTCGATGATAGATTAAACACGTTGACCTCTCGATTATAGATTAAACACATCGACCTCTCGCTGATAAATTAAACACGTTGACCTCTCGATGATAGATTAAACACGTTGACCTCTCGATGATAGATTAAACACGTCGACCACTCGATGATAGATTAAACACGTTGACCTTTCGATGATAGATTAAACACGTTGACCTCTCGATGATAGATTAAACACATCGATCTCTCGATTATAGATTAAACACGTTGACCTCTCGATGATAGATTAAACACGTTGACCTCTCGATGATAGATTAAACACGTTGACCTCTCGATGATAGATTAAACACGTTGACCTGTCGATGATAGATTAAACACGTTGACCTCTCGATGATAGATTAAACACGTTGACCTCTCGATGATAGATTAAACACATCGACCTCTCGATGATAGATTAAACACATCGACCTCTCGATGATAGATTAAACACATCGACCTCTCGATGATAAATTAAACACGTTGACCTCTCGATGATAGATTAAACACGTTGACCTCTCGATGATAGATTAAACACATCGACCACTCGATGATAGATTAAACACGTTGACCTCTCGATGATAGATTAAACACGTTGACCTCTCGATGATAGATTAAACACATCGACCTCTAGATTAAAGATTAAACACGTTGACCTCTCGATGATAGATTAAACACGTGACCTCTCGATGATAGATTAAACACGTTGACCTCTAGATTATAGATTAAACACGTTAACCTCTAGATTATAGATTAAACACGTTGACCTCTCGATGATAGATTAAACACGTTGCCCTCTCGATGATAGATTAAACACATCGACCTCTCGATGATAAATTAAACACGTTGACCTCTCGATGATGGATTAAACACGTTGACCTCTCGATGATAGATTAAACACATCGACCACTCGATGATAGATTAAACACGTTGACCTCTCGATGATAGATTAAACACGTTGACCTCTCGATGATAGATTAAACACATCGACCTCAAGATTATAGATTAAACACGTTGACCTCTAGATTATATATTAAACACGTTAACCTCTCGATGATAGATTAAACACGTTGACCTCTCGATTATAGATTAAACACATCGACCTCTCGATGATAAATTAAACACGTTGACCTCTCGATGATAGATTAAACACGTTGACCTCTCGATGATAGATTAAACACGTCGACCACTCGATGATAGATTAAACACGTTGACCTTTCGATGATAGATTAAACACGTTGACCTCTCGATGATAGATTAAACACATCGATCTCTCGATTATAGATTAAACACGTTGACCTCTCGATGATAGATTAAACACGTTGACCTCTCGATGATAGATTAAACACGTTGACCTCTCGATGATAGATTAAACACGTTGACCTCTCGATGATAGATTAAACACGTTGACCTCTCGATTATAGATTAAACACATCGACCTCTCGATGATAAATTAAACACGTTGACCTCTCGATGATAGATTAAACACGTTGACCTCTCGATGATAGATTAAACACGTCGACCACTCGATAATAGATTAAACACGTTGACCTTTCGATGATAGATTAAACACGTTGACCTCTCGATGATAGATTAAACACATCGATCTCTCGATTATAGATTAAACACGTTGACCTCTCGATGATAGATTAAACACGTTGACCTCTCGATGATAGATTAAACACGTTGACCTCTCGATGATAGATTAAACACGTTGACCTGTCGATGATAGATTAAACACGTTGACCTATAGATTATAGATTAAACACGTTGACCTCTCGATGATGATTAAACACGTTGCCCTCTCGATGATAGATTAAACACATCGACCTCTCGATGATAAATTAAACACGTTGACCTCTCGATGATAGATTAAACACATCGACCTCTCGATGATAAATTAAACACGTTGACCTCTCGATGATAGATTAAACACGTTGACCTCTCGATGATAGATTAAACACATCGACCACTCGATGATAGATTAAACACGTTGACCTCTCGATGATAGATTAAACACGTTGACCTCTCGATGATAGATTAAACACATCGACCTCTAGATTAAAGATTAAACACGTTGACCTCTCGATGATAGATTAAACACTTTGACCTCTCGATGATAGATTAAACACGTTGACCTCTAGATTATAGATTAAACACGTTGACCTCTCGATGATAGATTAAACACGTTGACCTCTCGATGATAGATTAAACACGTTGACCTCTAGATTATAGATTAAACACATTGACCTCTAGATTATAGATTAAACACGTTGACCTCTCGATGATAGATTAAACACGTTGCCCTCTCGATGATAGATTAAACACATCGACCTCTCGATGATAAATTAAACACGTTGACCTCTCGATGATAGATTAAACACGTTGACCTCTCGATGATAGATTAAACACATCGACCACTCGATGATAGATTAAACACGTTGACCTCTCGATGATAGATTAAACACGTTGACCTCTCGATGATAGATTAAACACATCGACCTCAAGATTATAGATTAAACACGTTGACCTCTAGATTATATATTAAACACGTTAACCTCTCGATGATAGATTAAAACACGTTGACCTCTCGATTATAGATTAAACACATCGACCTCTCGATGATAAATTAAACACGTTGACCTCTCGATGATAGATTAAACACGTTGACATCTCGATGATAGATTAAACACATCGACCACTCGATGATAGATTAAACACGTTGACCTTTCGATGATAGATTAAACACGTTGACCTCTCGATGATAGATTAAACACATCGATCTCTCGATTATAGATTAAACACGTTGACCTCTCGATGATAGATTAAACACATCGACCACTCCGTGATAGATTAAACACGTTGACCTCTCGATGATAGATTAAACACGTTGACCTCTCGATGATAAATTAAACACGTTGACCTTTCGATGATAGATTAAACACGTTGACCTCTCGATGATAGATTAAACACATTGACCTTTCGATGATAGATTAAACACGTTGACCTCTCGATGATAGATTAAACACATCGACCTCTCGATTATAGATTAAACACGTTGACCTCTTGATGATAGATTAAACACGTTGACCTCTCGATGATAGATTAAACACGTTGACCTCTCGATGATAGATTAAACACGTTGACCTCTCGATGATAGATTAAACACGTCGACCTCTCGATTATAGATTAAACACGTTGACCTCTCGATGATAGATTAAACACGTTGACCTCTCGATGATAGATTAAACACATCGACCTCTCGATGATAGATTAAACACGTTGACCTCTCGATGATAGATTAAACACGTTGACCTCTCGATGATAGATTAAACACATCGACCACTCGATGATCGATTAAACACATCGACCTCTCGATGATAGATTAAACACATCGACCACTCGATGATAGATTAAACACATCGACCACTCGATGATAGATTAAACACATCGACCTCTCGATGATAGATTAAACACATCGACCACTCGATGATAGATTAAACACATCGACCACTCGATGATAGATTAAACACATCGACCACTCGATGATAGATTAAACACATCGACCACTCGATGATAGATTAAACACATCGACCACTCGATGATAGATTAAACACGTTGACCTCTCGATGATAGATTAAACACGTTGACCTATCGATGATAGATTAAACACGTTGACCTCTCGATGATAGATTAAACACATCGACCTCTCGATGATAGATTAAACACGTTGACCTCTTGATGATAGATTAAACACGTTGACCTCTCGATGATAGATTAAACACATCGACCTCTAGATTATAGATTAAACACGTTGACCTCTCGATGATAGATTAAACACGTTGACGCAAGAATAATAAATAATATTGCACTGAAATATCAAAAAATTTCACAGCCCCTCTGCTCGTCAGAAGTAAATATGACTACAACTAGGAATAGCAGCACATTATTTCACAATTAGACTGTCTCGTAAATCATTTAAACACGCAGTCACAATGATATATATCCCATAACTGAGACACAGGACTAAAATAAGAATAGCAAAATCTTCTCAACATTCCTATATGGTGCAGAAACATGGAAATTCGACAAGAAAACAGAAAAGAAAGTTGAAGCCTTTGAAATGTGGACTTACAAAAGAATCAAAAGAATGGATGGAAAGAAAAGAAAACAAACGATGAAGTCTTAAAACAACTAAAATGAAAAGAGAACTACTAAAGATAATTCAAACAAGACAAGTGCGATTTTTGGGCCATGTTAAAAGACACAGCAGCCTACTAAAAATAATCTTGGAATGAAAATGCAAGGTAAAAGAGGCAGACCAATACTAACATAGACGGTTAACATTGACGGACAAGTTAGCCTATGATAAACTGCACTATCAAAGCAAGAGACAGATCGGAATAGCACCATATGGTAGCCAACTTTTTCGATGGGGAAACGGCACTTAATGATGATGATGAATTTTAAACAAGGGAAATAGTCGAGATTTGTATTCAACAAAAGTTATTAACGGGAATTATTTCCCTTGGCACATCTACACAATTCGGGACAAATAAATACTTTTAGCTTAGATGACAGATAGTCGTCAACACAGCACTGGCTCTACATAACATTTAAGATATCTTTTTCTTGTCTCTATTGTCAAAAATCGATTGCATAGTATCTTCCTTATTTTTTTTGTTGGAAAACTGCTTTTGTCTGAGTAATTCTGCATCTCACCTCTGTTGAACATCTACCATCTCACCTCTGTTGTACATCTGCCATCTCACCTCTGTTGTACATCTACCATCTCATCTCTGTTGTACATTTACCATCTCACCTCTGTTGTACATCTACCGTCTCACCTCTGTTGTACATCTACCATCTCACCTCTGTTGTACATCTACCATCTCACCTCTGTTGTACATCTACCGTCTCACCTCTGTTGTACATCTACCATCTCATCTCTGTTGTACATTTACCATCTCACCTCTGTTGTACATCTACCATCTCACCTCTGTTGTACATCTACCACCTCGCCTCTGTTGTACATCTACCATCTCACCTCTGTTGTACATCTACCATCTCACCTCTGTTGTACATCTGCCATCTCACCTCTGTTGTACATCTACCATCTCACCTCTGTTGTACATCTGCCATCTCACCTCTGTTGTACATCTACCATCTCACCTCTGTTGTACATCTACCACCTCACCTATGTTGTACATCTACCATCTCACCTCTGTTGTACATCTACCATCTCACCTCTGTTGTACATCTGCCATCTCACCTCTGTTGTACATCTACCATCTCACCTCTGTTGTACATCTACCATCTCATCTCTGTTGTACATTTACCATCTCACCTCTGTTGTACATCTACCATCTCACCTCTGTTGTACATCTACCACCTCGCCTCTGTTGTACATCTACCATCTCACCTCTGTTGTACATCTACCATCTCACCTCTGTTGTACATCTGCCATCTCACCTCTGTTGTACATCTACCATCTCACCTCTGTTGTACATCTACCATCTCACCTATGTTGTACATCTATCATCTCACCTCTGTTGTACATCTACCATCTCACCTATGTTGTACATCTACCATCTCACCTCTGTTGTACATCTACCATCTCACCTCTGTTGTACATCTACCACCTCATCTCTGTTGTACATCTACCATCTCACCTCTGTTGTACATCTGCCATCTCACCTCTGTTGTACATCTACCATCTCACCTCTGTTGTACATCTACCATCTCACCTCTGTTGTACATCTACCACCTCGCCTCTGTTGTACATCTACCATCTCACCTCTGTTGTACATCTACCATCTCACCTCTGTTGTACATCTACCATCTCACCTCTGTTGAACATCTACCATCTGAGGTAGATTAGAAAGGAAAATAGATGAGACGAGAGACAGTGAAGAGATACATAAAAAAAGAGGAGGGGGAGAAAGGAGAAGTGTGGCGTAATAGAAACAAAAAAACAGAAAGGAAGAAAAGAGAGAAGGAAACGAAAGAGAAGGGAAAATAGGAGATAACGAATTAAAAGAGAAAGAGAAAATAGAAGATAACGAATTAGAAGAGAAGAGAAAATAGAAGATAACGAATTAGAAGAGAAGAGAAAATAGAAGATAACGAATTAGAAGAGAAGAGAGAAAGGAACAGGAGAGAGAAGGGCAATTAAAAAGAAAGTAGGAACAAGAAAGAAAGAAAGAACAGAAATAGACGAGAAAAAGGCTGGGGTGAGAAAATGAACAGGAAGAGAGGGGAAGAGACTAGATGAGAAGAGAAGAGAAGAGAAGGGAAGGAAGGGAAGGGAAGGGAAGAGAAGAGAAGAGAAGAGAAGAGAAGAGAAGAGAAGAGAAGAGAAGAGAAGAGAAGAGAAGAGAAGAGAAGAGAAGAGAAGAGAAGAGAAGAAGAGAAGAGATCAGAACAGAAGAGAAGAGAACAGCAGAGAAGAGAACAGAAGAGAAAATAGTTGTTTTCTGTATCATTAGGACGAACATTGACAATTAATTTTGTCTACAGAGCACAGATAACACTATTCACTATTCTGCCTATTAATCAATCCCTTGTTCTCAACCTTATCTCTCATATCCTCACCGAATATGAATATGTAGGTCCGTGACACGATCATGAAAAGCTCTTTCAACGTGGTGAGTGGTTGTTGTTGTTGTTGTTGTTGTTGTTGTTGTTGTGTTGTTGTTGTTGTTGTGTTGTTGTGTGTTGTTGTTGTTGTTGTTGTTGTTGTTGTTGTTGTTGTTGTTGACGATTGCCACGAGTTGATTCGAGCAAGCTGCCCTTTGTCACTCATAAGATGTGGCGGGTCGAAATGGCTTTCTTGACATTCCCGGCTCTTACTGGAGGAGGTTGGAGGTCGTCTGTCCCAGGCTCTGCTGGGAAACTACTAGTCCAGCCAGAGGTACTGCAAAACTGGGTCCTCTATATCAGTATCAGCCACCACTACAGGGAACACGGCGATCCTATCTTCTGTTAGCCAGCCTGTTTTGACGCAGACTGTTACCAGGGGAGAGAGAACACGAGGAGGTAGAACTGCTAGGTCTTGGTCAGCTGATGGTGCGCCGACCCTACTACCGCAGGTCGCAGGCGCTTCAGCTCCCCCGTGAGTGTTGTGTAGGCGGTGAGTCCAGGTCCTGCTGTATTGGAACGCAGGCGTTCCTGTGAATGAATCGTTACTTTAAAATATTTGTAACCGTGCACTACTTCTTGAAAGAAATACTCGATTCTAAAGATTTAAATATCTTTGGACATTTCATTATCGTCATCGATGGCGTCTCCGCAACGAAGGTTGGCTGCCTTGGAATGGCTTTCCCCTCTGTCTCTTTGCTTTGATAGTGCAGGTTGTCATAGGCTGACTTGTCCATCTTTTGATGTTACTCGTTCAGTTAGTCTTGGTTTGCTCTGCCTATTTACCTTGTATTTTCCCTTCCAGGATTACTATTAGTAGGCTGTTGTGTCTTTTAACATCCACCAAAAATCTAATTTGCCTTGTTTGAAATGTATTTATTAGTCTCTTTTCATTTTTAGTTGTTTTGAGACTTCATTGTTTGTTTTCTTTTCTTTCAGTCCAGTTCTTCCAATTTTTCTATATATCCACATTTTAAAGGCTTCAATTTTCTGTTCTGTTTTCTTGTCTAATGTCCATGTTTCTGCACCATACAGGAATGTTCAAAATGATATAGCATTTTGCTATTCTTATGTGGTTGGTTGATGGCTGTGACAGAAGATATACCACATAAATAAAATTTAAAAAACCAGAACACAACAGAAGCAGCATTTCAGAAAATGATAATCATCTTGTGCAACAATGTCATTGAAAAGAGAGTTCATCCGTGTTATATAGAGCCATTTTCTGACCTATGGAAGCGAATCATGGACAGAAGACATTCAATCTTTAGAGATGGTATTACTCAGGAGATGTTGAAAGTTCCCAGGGCAGCTAATAAGACAAATCAGGGAAGAGAGAAAAAGAAAGCTCATAAAAACACAAGAAATGAACAATAGACACAATTTCCGGGCACACAGGAGAAGAGAAAAGTTAGAAAACTTTGTTAAAACTGGCAAAATTTAGGGAAAGGGAGATTGTGGATTACAAAGGGAGATCGTGGATAACACAGGTAGATTGTGGATGACAAAGGAGAACATAGACGACAAAGAGTGAAGATATCAGATAACTTGTAGTGTAGGGTCAAGACAAAGAAACGAACATAAATCCATCAAAATACGAACCTGCAGTGAAGCCAATGGTGAGGTGCAATGAGAAAATATATAGAAAAAAAACGGTATGGTTAAAGCTTAATGTAACAAGTAGACAACGCAAATCAGAACGACGTTTCGGCGCAATAGGCCTTCAACAGGTACAACAATACAACACACGCACACAAAAAAAATCTTAGTTCATTCAGACTGTTTCAATAACTGCTCTTGCAACCGTAACGAGTCCACAACAGAGTAGGTACGATCCACTGTAGACAAGGAATTGTGAAAGGACATGATGGCCTATGCAAACCGATATGTCGCATGATAATGATGATGAACCGCATAGTCAGGGAGCGAGTATCTTGTCAGGAGACAAATAATAATAAATGAATATTATTATAGAGGGAAACTTCCGAGGCGATAATCAGTGAATCAATTCAGAGGAAGAGGTATGTTTACAGCACTCGGAAAAAAATGACAAATAATCAACAACAGAAAAAAGATCCTGCTTTGTTCCATATATGTTCTTTGTTTTTTTCTGTTATTAATTATTTGTCATTTTTTTCCGAGTGCTATAACATACCTCTTACTCTGAATTGATTATATTATCAGGTTTAACATTGCAAAACAGGACAAAAAATTGAAGCCTTTGAAATGTGGATTTATAGAAGAATAGTATAATTTGGTGGCGGGGGGGGGGAGACGAAGTTTTAAAACAACTGAAAATGAAAGAGAACTACTAAACACAATTAAAACAAGACAAAAGAAATTTTTGGGGCATGTTAAAAGACACAACAGCTACTAAAAGTAATCTTGGAAGGGAAAATCCAAGGTAAAAGAGGCAGAGGTAGACCAAGACTAACATGGACGAGTAACATCAAAAGATACTACAAGTCAACCTATGACAACCTGCATCATCAAAGCAAGAGACAGAGTGGAATAGCCCACCATGGTAGTCAACCTTCGATGCGGAGACGGCACTCAATGATGATTATATCTCAAGATGAAAAGTTACGAGTTCTTTATTAAGTAGCGATTCAATATTTTCTTTTCTCTGACAGTATCGTTTAGTAAGTAACGAATCCTACTCTTGTTTATCTGTGTACATCATCATAACACGAGGACTGTACGAGGGCGATAATTAGAGTGAGACAAATCGGTTATCGGTTGCAAGGAACTTATTTGTCGTGTATCAAGGACAAGATATACAATTTATCAGTCTAATTTCCTTGAGGAAAGATTTGCTTTGTTCGCAGCCGTGATTTTTTTTAAAAAGTGTTTATTAAATTAATTTTAATGGCTCATCTGGAAGTACTTTTGGCAAGGAGGTAATAGAAGGAATAAATGGAAAAGTCGTTCCTGTGAGCTCCCTGGTCGAGAATGAAGTACTGGTATGTTATTATTATAATTTCTGATTAATAATTCAACCTGCACCATCAAACTAGAGACAGAGCAGAATGGCGCTCCATTTTAGCCAACCTTCTTTGCGGAGACGGCACTCGATGATGATGATTATTATAATTATATATAATATTGTTGGTTACTTTGTTTGTTTGTTACTGTGCAGTTCTCTAGTCTCTTAACTATGTTACGCCTCTCAGCTATTGTTCTCACATATTTTATTGACTCTATCGATATATATTGAGATAGCTTAAAACACACAAGCACTCGTGTCATGTATACGTTCAGTTGAGTAGTGCGTCGCCGCTGACTCAGCGACGCTGAGATAAGGAAATCAGGAAAAAAAGAAACTATAAAAAGCTGCCCAGGCTTTAACCTTTAATGGGCGTTATCTTCGTAAATCAACTGTATTAACTACTTTAAAAAAAAAAAAATAATAAAATACTATTTTAGGTAATTTACGAGTTTAGTGTCCCAAATTATTTTTGATCGGAGTAACGTCCCCTTGCACTTTCATCGGTCGCTCTGGAGTCTGTCATTAGAAAAGCTCTTTGTTCTGTAGGGTTTGGAATAGCATACAAACTAACCCTAAAGCTTGGTGAACAAACCGCACACAATCTAAGAAACAGTTGATAATTCAAGTTGTTCAGTCAGTGAGGGGAGATCACTCGTTTAGCAGAAATTAATTGGGACACTAAATTAGACCTTTACCCAAAAAAATTATTTTTATTACTATTACTTTTTAAGACATAAAGGACTCAGCCTTAATAGTAAAAAGAAAGAGGTAATGGAAACAACAAAGAAAAAGACATCACCTCAGTGCCAAATAAAGACAAGTGGAACAATATTAAAACAGGTAAATGAATTTAAATATTTAGAAAATTTGTTAGCCTCAGACGGAAGATGTACAAAAGAGGTGAGATGCAGAATGGTCAGGCAAAAGCAGCTTTCCAGAAAATGAGGAAGATACTATGCAATCCATTTTTGACAATAGAAACAGAAATAGATTTCTTAAATGTTATTTAGAGCCAGTCTTAACATATGGATGCAAATAATGGACAATAGGACAAACAAACAAGAAAATTACTGGAGTCTGTAAAAATATGATTTTACAGAAGAATTTCCCTATATAATAATATTATGCCTCGGAAGTTTCCCTATATAATAATATCCGCTTCTGAAGTTTCCCTCTATAACTGATATCCGCCTCGAAGTTTCCCTCAATAATAATATTACGCCTCTGAAGTTTCCCTCTATGATAATATCCGCTCTGAAGTTTCCCTCTATAATGATATCCGCCTCGGAAGTTTCCCTCTATAATGATATTACGCCTCTGAAGTTTCCCTCTATAATAATATTACGCCTCTGAAGTTCCCTCTATAATAATATCCGCCTCTGAAGTTTCCCTCTATAATGATATCCGCCTCTGAAGTTTCCCACTATAATGATATCCGCCTCTGAAGTTTCCCTCTATAATAATATTAATTTATTATTATTTGTCTCCCATACATTATATGCCTCTTCATGGTCCCTTTACTTTGATTTTATTAATGATATCGAAAAAAAAATCTAAGATTATTGAATATGTAAATAGCCTTTTTTTGTTTTTTTTTTTCAATTTACACAACCAGCATTAGAGGAGGAAATGACCAAACAACATGTCAGAAATATCATCAAAGATTTATTCACATGTAACTTGACTTTATAAATAAATGTCTAAGGAAAATACTTGGTATATCATGGAACGAATTTAATAGGAAATTAGAGAAATCGCCATTCAACCACTAATACTTCAGTAATCAAGAAAAGACGATGGTCATATGTTGGATATGTGATGAGGAGAGATAATAGCAACTTAATGATTTAGACTTTGCTGATGACATAGCTCTCTATCCACACAGCCATCAACAGATGCAGGATAAAATGAGCATACTTGATGAGAGATCACAACAGCTAGGACTGAAGATTAATAGAGATAAGACCAACATTATGAGAATTAACACAGTGGCAATAACCAAATAAAATTAGGAGAAATACCTCTAGTAGATGTACAATCTTACATATATCTGGGCAGTAATATAGATAAAGAGGGAGGAACAGAAAATGATAGGAACAAAAGAAAGAAAACCGATGTAGCCTATTTTTGGAGGTAGAAATCACAAACAAACTCTGTAATGTTGCATGATGATGATGATTGCTTCTTCGATAAGATCATACTTCTGTTTTTCTTATTATTCAGACTGAGACCTTTCTTGCGGCTTTCTTTTACTATTCTTCTTCTACCTTTCAGCTCCCTGTGAAGCATAGGTCTTCAACAAACACTTCCAAGTCGTTCTGTTTTTTGTCATTCATTTAAGATCATTCCATGTCTTCCCCATCATCTTCATCTCTGTTTCTGTCTGTCTTCTCAAAGAATTCCTTGGTCTTCCTCTTTGTCTTTTCCCCTGGGGATTTCAAAAAAGAACCTGTTGTGTAATAATATCAATTGGCTTCTGTAGTGTGTGTCCTATCTAGCGCCATCGTCTTCGCTGTATCTCTTTATGCACTGGTTGTTTCACTGGTACATCCATAATTCTGTGTTAGTGATTTTGTCAGCCATTTCCATCCTTTTATTCTGCGTAAGCATCCATTAATGAAGTTTGTATCTTCATGATTGTCAAATATGTTCTCCATGTTCACAGCCATAAAATATGACTGATTTAACATTGGAGTGGACAACTTTTATTTTTGTATTTAACCTAATTTCTTTGGACTTTCATATGTTTCCCGGTGCAACACAAGCTCCTCTTGCTTTGATATCCTTATTTTGGTATCATTTTCTGTTCCTCCCTCTTTTATCTATATTACTGCCCAGATTCTTATTATTCAGGGAAAAGGATTAACACGCAAAATTCAGTTCCTAGTCTCTAGGGACTTGTCAGAGTTGAAAGCTGGCGAACGCAACAACAACAAGACTTGTCAGAGTTGAAAGCTGGCGAAACGCAACAACAACAAGACTTGTCAGAGTTGAAAGCTGGCGAACGCAACAACAGCAAGACTTGTCAGAGTTGAAAGCTGGCGAACGCAACAACAGCAACAAGACTGAGGCCTTTCTTGTTGCTTTCTTTTACTATTATGTTTATCAATTCTTGTAGTTCATTCTGTGTCTCTGATATTAAGATTGTGTCATCATGTCTATATATCTATCTATTGACCTTTCGAGCCGTAGCTGGCCGTAGGGCGTAGACCAGATACTCCTTCTCATATCTAAATTTTTTGTTCTAGCAGTTTTCAATTCTTTTAAAGATATTTTATCAAATCTTATCATTTGTATCTATTCTGTGCAAGCAGCTCTATCTCATTGAGGGAGCCGATTCCTGCTGCTCTTGCCTCTCTCATCAGTGTTTTCTCAGTGTCTCTCTGGGTCTTCCTCTTTTCCTCTTACCTGTTGTTTCCCACATGAGGGCTTGCTTTGCTATTCAGTTATTATCTCTTCTCATCACATGTACAACATATGACCATCGTCTTTTCTTTATTACTGAAGATATTAGTGGTTGATTGGCGATTTCTCTAATTTCCTCGTTTGTTTTGAATTCGTTCCATACTATACCATACCATTCGTTCCATACTATAAGTATTTTCCTTAGACATTTATTTTCGAATGCGTTCAACTTTGTTTCTATCTATCTAGGCATGTTAAATGCAACGGCATTGAGTGGATGGCCAAGGCGTTGAGTAGATTACTGAGGGCGCTGAGTGGATTACAGAGGGCGTTGAGTGGATTACCGAGGGCGTTGAGTGGATTATCGAGGGCGTTGAGTGGATTACCGAGGGCGTTGAGTGGATTATCGAGGGCGTTGAGTGGATTACCGAGGGCGTTGAGTGGATTATCGAGGGGTTGAGTGGATTACCGAGGGCGTTGAGTGGATTTATGAGCGCGTTGAGTGTATTACCGAGGGCGTTGAGTGGATTATCGAGGGCGTTGAGTGGATTACCGAGGGCGTTGAGTGGATTACCGAGTGCGTTGAGTGGATTACCAAGGGCGTTGAGTGGATTACCAAGGGCATTGAGTGGATTATCGAGGGCGTTGAGTGGATTACCGAGGGCGTTGAGTGGATTACCGAGGGCGTTGAGTGGATTATCGAGGGCATTGAGTGGATTATCGAGGGCGTTGAGTGGATTACCAAGGGCGTTGAGTGGATTATCGAGGGCGTTCAGTGGATTATCGAGGGCGTTGAGTGGATTACCGAGTGCGTTGAGTGGATTATCGAGGGTGAAGCAGAGATTGTGCCCCATATCCTGTTATTTGTGCATGTGTTCTAACTATTGTCATTTTGAGCTGAAGGCGAATTTAAATTTTAAAACAATTCCAGATTCTCCATGTCTCATAACTTTTGTTATCAAGTGTCAGACTTTGCACAGGGCTCGCATCCTTCCTGTACTTTTTTCTCAATCTACTTCCAGTCAAGGGAGCCGCGATAGCTCAGTGGTTGGTGAACTGGACTACAAAGGACAAGGGTAGGTTTGATTCCAAACCAACGGCTTTCCGGATTCACCCAGCGGCACGGGCGTAATACCAACCACATTACCCAAAAATCATGTGCCGAAGGTCTGTAAAATTTATGGTAACTAACACCATATTCTTTTTTTTTTTTTGTGACCTTCCAGGCATGTCATAAGAGGCGACTAAGGAGGTTGATCGATGGCTGACAAGCTGTCATTGTAAAAAGTATTGTTATGGAAACAGAGCCATAGATTTTAGAAGCAGTGATCTCTGCAATATGTGCCACTTTGGCACGCAAGGTTTCTGTTTTTGAGATTGTGGTTCTGCCCTATGTACCGTCTTTGGCTCGAAAGGACGATAGATAGATAGAACACCATATTCCCTATACGCCACTTGGCATGACGGGGCTCTTTACTTACTTTTTACTACTTCCAGTCAATCACTTTTTTAGAGCTTTCACATTTTCTTTACTTTATGTTTACCAGGTTCTATATTCCCAGTGGGTTCAATGATAAAGTAGAGAACAGGCATATAATTGCAGTGCTGTGGTAAAGCTGGTAGCAGAAGCAAGTAGTGGAGTGTAACGTACACTCCCACAAGATACGGTGACAGCTGTACAAAAAAGAACACAACAAAATACTGACGATTTAGTCTATATGAAGCTTTCCTCAGAAAATAAAACAACACAAATAGACAACGAAATAAATATGAACTAAACTAAATCTAGAATGAGCGAAACAGGTATGGTTATGGTTATGGAAGGCCCCGTATCACTGCAAACGAATTAAAATCCATAATTGCCCACCGCACATGCCAGTGGAATCATCCGAATTACTAACTCATCTCCCAAACAAAGAAAGGTAGCTGTAGTCTTCATCATAGTAGTCTCAGCACACACCAAAAGACATAAGGCGAAACCGCACATAAAGTGAAACAGCCATCTATTCTCCATTATACGATATCATCATTCATCGTAAACAATCGGAATATCGAAACACGATCAAAACAGATGAAACGCACAGCTCACAGTGTGCACAAAGCACTTAGCTCAGTAGCTCCTGCAACAAGCCAGACTTGGAATATGAAGATAAATCAAGGAGAACTAAAAAGAGGAATAAGAGATGCAATGATAAAACAGAAGGGAGATGTACTACATATCGGAGGACAGAATGATAATGTGTAAAAATTGGTGCTAAAATATATATAAAATTAAACCAAAACTTAACTGAGGCAAGATCCAAAAGCTTCCAACGATGACTGTGAGTCAAATGGGATAAGGCATAAGAGGGAGGGTGGGGGAAAATCAGTCACGCAATTGGAGGAGAAGTCCGGTGAGATTGCAAGTTGATAGAATGAAGTGAGAGAAGCAGTCAAGAGTGAAACAGGTAACAGGAATAGGTAGGGAAGTGTGTACTATGGAGTAAAAATGAACAAACAAAGCCAGACAAGACTCATGGCTTGGCAGAAGGTCAACAACAGAAATTATAAATAATTGTCGAGATCAGGAGTTGTGGAGAGACATGATCACCTACGTCGCAGGCATGGTACTTGATGATGATGATTATGCATTCTATGGCGAAGGAATTACTGAAGGAGGTTAAAAGTATGCACACCAATTTTTTTTCTCGGAAACTATTCGGGCAAAATGTGTGAAATTTTCAGATTGTAGCTGAACATCCCCTTTACACTACCTATTTTTCAACATAATCTCCGTCCAAGCGTATTTCCTTACGCCAACGCGAAACTAGGTCATGAATGCCTCGTTTGTACCAAGTTTTGTCCTGCTCGCGTAGCCATTTTTTAACTGCACGGATCACATCCTCATCATTGTCAAAGTGTTTCCCACGCAGGAATTTTTTGAGTGGTCCAAACAGATGGAAATCTGAGGGAGCCAGATCAGGGCTGTAAGGAGGATGGGGCAGTACAGTCCAACCAAATTTGTTGATTGCTTCCCGTGTTACCAGACTTGTGTGAGGGTGTGCATTGTCATGTTGAAGCAACAAATCTGCAGATGGCTTATTAGCCGAACTCTGTCTGGGACCGATTTTTGAGTTTTGTCAGTGTATTGATGTAAGCTGTCGAGTTGATTGTCTCACCTCTTGTCATTACATCAACAAGAATCACACCATCAATGTCCCAGAAGACAGTGATCATCACCTTTCCGGCTGATGGAGATGTTTTGAATTTTTTTCTTTTTGGTGACTGCGGATGATGCCATTCCATTGACTGCATTTTTGTTTCAGGCTCATAATAATGTGCCCACGTTTCGTCACCGGTAACAATTTTGACAAAAACATTTCTCCTTCAACACCGAAACGCTCCAACAATTCAGAACAGAATGTTTTCCTTTGAACTCTGTGATCATTTGTTAGGCACCGAGGAACCATCGAGCGCAAATCTTTGAATATCCGAGAGTTTTAAAAATTGCGATTGCACTTCCTTGCTGACTGTAAGCTGCAATGCCAATTGCTGACTAGTGATACGCATATCCTTACGAATAATGCCATCAGCCCGGTTTAACATGTCTGTGCTGGTAGCCGAGGCAACATGTCCAGAACGCGGTAAATCATGCAGCTCCACTCGTACACTTTCTGCAGCTTTAATTCTCTGAACCCAGCGACTAACTGTGCTCCTATCGACTGCAGAACATTTGTACACTGCACACAGTCGTTTATGAATGTTTGCCACAGTTTCTTTTTCCGCAACCAGAATTCTATGACAATTGGCTGTTTGTAACGGACATTGTTGACAAGCTCCATTTTAACGGTTCATAGATTGCGTAATATTTATCAAAATGCTGTGCAATTTGGTACACATAATTGGAACATGTCATATTCCAAGTGTGCAAAATTTCATATTCCTATCTTTATTATTAGCCGAGAAAAAAATTGGTGTGCATTACTTTTTGACCTCCCTACGTATTTCTAGCTTTTTCCTCAGTTCTTCATTCCTGACACTACTTTTCATGCTGTTTCCTGCATTCAGCTAACACATTTCATCTCAGTGGTGGTTATTTTTTAATTGTTCTTGCATCTAAGGTCCAGGTCTGGCATTGGTAGCACAACATCTAAATGAAGATTACAAATATGGTTACTAACGCTGCTTTTCCAATTAGTCTGGCAAGGTAGGGGAGGGACCCTTTACTTAGAAGGAAACCCTGGAAAAGGTGGACATGGAACATGCAAATAAAACAGGAAAACCACCACTGGTGTGATGTTTTCAGCCTTGCTTGCTGTGCCCACAATAACATCAGCCTTCTATAGTATAGCCCAGTGGTTAGTGAACTGGACTACAAAGGGCAAGAGGTAGAGTTCGATCCCAACCGATGGCTTCCGGTTCACACAGCCTTTAACTCTTTCCGTTCAGTAACTCTTTATCAATGCAACAGGAAGAGATTTCAAAAACAAAATTTATTCAAGGTTTTAAGAATCAAATCTACATATTTATATTTATCTAACATATTACGTTATAATTACATTAGAGATCGATCACTTCATCTATCTTGGAAGTCACATTGATCGAGAAGGGGATACGAGCAAAGAAATTAGAATCAGACTGGCTAAAGCAGCAATGTCTTTCAGAAGCCTTGAAAAGTTGTGGAAATCAAAACTCATTAGCACAAACACAAAACTTAGGCTATTCAAATCAAATGTACTATCAACCCTTACGTATGCGTGTGAAAGCTGGAAAACAACAAGAGATATAGAAACAAAGTTGAACGCATTCGAAAATAAATGTCTAAGGAAAATACTTGGTATAGAATGGAACGAATTCAAACAAACGAGGAAATTAGAGAAATCGCCAATCAACCACTAATATCTTCAGTAATAAAGAAAAGACGATGGTCATACGTTGGACATGTGATGAGAAGAGATAATAATCGAATAGCAAAGCAAGCCCTCATATGGGAAACAACAGGTAAAAGAAAAAGAGGAAGACCCAGGAGACACTGAGAAGAACATTGATGAGAGAGGCAAGAGCAGCAGGAATCGGCTCCCTCAATGAGATAGAACTGCTTGCACAGAACAGAGACAGATGGCGAGATTTGATGAAATATCTTTAAAAGAAAACTGCTAGAACAAAAATTCATATAGGAGAAGGTGTATCTTGGTCTACGCCCTATGGGCCGGTTACGGCTCGAAAGGTCAATAGATAGAACATATTACATATACATGTATATGCATTTTTAGATAATTGAACATACCTTTCTAAGTGTGCATACCTTATACATCATGCTGGTGTTGGTTTTTCTGTTTTTTTATTTTTTATTTCTGTGCTTAGGACAACTTAAAGTAGGCTATGAACAAACACATCATCATCATCATCATCAAGTACCATGCCTACTGGCGTAGGTGATCATGTCTCTCCACAATTTTCGATCTCGGCAGCTATTTATCATTTCTCTTGTTGACCTTCTGCCAAGCCATTCTCTTAAGCTGTCTGTTATTTTTTCTCTTTGCTTCGCTCTATCTCTTCGTCCCTCAATTTTTCCAGTTGTTACAAATATATTCCAGTTGTTCTCTTCTCATTACATGGCCAAAAAATGATGATTGTCTCTTCCTAATATTGAAATTAGCTCTTTTTTGGCTTTGGCCTCTTTCAGAACGTTTTCATTACTCTTGTTAGCTGTCGATGGTACTCTCAACATTCTTCTGTAAAACCACATTTCTACAGACTCCAGTGATTTTTCTTGTCTGTTGTCCTATTGTCCATGATTCGCATCCATATGTTAAGACTGGCTCTACATAACATTTAAGAACTCTTTTTCTATGAAAAAGATAATTTTTTATTTTTTTCTATGAAAAACCTCAGTGCAAAATAAAGACAAGTGGAACAATATTAAAACAGGTAAATGAATTTAAATATTTGGGAACTTTGTTAACCTCAGACGGAAGATGTACAAAAGAGGTGAGATGCAGAATGGCTCAGGCAAAAGCAGTTTTCCAAAAAACGAGGAAGATACTGTGGAATCCATTTTTGACAATGAACAAACACAGTACTAAATCAAACATGTTTAGGGCCCGGTAGCCTAGTTGAGAAAACCACCCGATTCAATTATCTTAATGGTGATGATCGTACGCTACCGGGTCCCGAAAGGGGAGTAAAGAATAGTACTGTACCCTACCAGGCATGTTCATAAGAGGTTAAGGCAAAGAAATGCAAGTAAATGCATAAAAATGCGAAGCTGCAGTAAAGCTGAATGCGAGGAAAAATTGAAAAAAAAGACCTCTTTAGTAGACGCACCTAGACAGCGTTCCCCCCACTCGTTTATTTTTAGAACCCTTCACCTCTGACCAGAGGGTATAAATTACAGCTACACCCGTGAGAAATTCCTTTCCCAACCTGACCACAGTCCACAACACACAGGGAAGTCAACATATTTCGATTATTTTGTTTTTTATGTTTCAGTACTAGTTAGCTATGTAGGATTAGTTTTATTTATTCACATATCTGTGTGTGTATGTTGTTTGTTTGTTCCTGCTGAAGGCCTATTGAGCCGAAACGTCGTTCGAATCTGTGTCGTCTACTAATCACGTAAAGCTTCTAACATACAATTTTTTCATTTTTTTTTTTCAATTTGTCCTCATGTTCATAAGAGGCGAGAAAGGAGTGTTGGGCGTGGGACTGGCTATCCCATTAAAAAAAAAAAAAAAAGTAAAGACCCCCCGTCACGCCATGTGGCGTATAGGGAATATGGTGTTAGTGACCATACATTTTACAGACCTTCGGCACATGATTTTTGGGGTAATGTGGTCGGTATTACGTCCATGCCGCTTCACTTTCCCAGAAAAAAATCAGGTACCCATTAAGGCTGGGTGAACCCGGAAGCCGTCGGTTGGGATCGAACCCTACCTCTTGTCCTTTGTAGTCCAGTTCACTAACCACTGAGCTGTCGCGGCTCCCTGGCTGTCCCATACTGTAACAAAATAAGCCGAAAAAACTTCACAAATATGGACGTTAAATATACAAATAAAAATTTGCAATCCAATGTTAAGTCAGTCCTATTATATGGCTGTGAAACATGGAGAACAGCAAAATTGACAATCATGAAGATACAGACTTTCATTAATGGATGCTTACGCAGAATGAAAGGATGGAAATAGCAGGACAAAATCACTAACATAGAATTATGGAAATGTACCAGTCAAATACCAGCGGATTAAGAGATACAGCGAAGACGATGGTGCTGGATAGGACACACACTGCGGGAGCCAACTGAGAGTATTATGCAACAGGCCCTTTTTTGGAATCCCCAGGGAAAAGAGAAAGAGGAAGAGCAAGGAATTCTTGGAAAAGACAGATAGAAGCAGAGATGAAGATGATGGGGAAGACATGGAATGATTTTAAAAGAATGGCAAGAAACAGAACGACTTGAAAAGTGTTTGTTGAAGACATATGCTCCACAGGGAGCTGAAAGGTAGAAGAAGAAGAATGATGATGATCTCTTCCTGATAGTGGAAGTTCATATATACTTCACTTGTTCATGTTTGGGATAGCTTTTGTGGCTTCCCCCTTTTTTTTAATACAGAGCCAGTCCCACACCTAAACCTCCTTAGTCGTTACTTACGACTTAGTGGGGAGTACGCCACTATTCTTTACCCCCCTTTCGAACACCCACGCTCACCCACGGGAACCCATCCCACTCTCTGGGGAAAATCATTTTCTGCTCCATTAGTGCATGGCAGCCAAGTTAGTGAAGATATCTGCTGAGGTCAAGAAGCCAGGGTCGGTGGCTTCTAGATACATCATTATGTGCCTCACAGGTTGGCGTAGGCGATCACATCCTTCCACAACCTTCTATCTACAGTGAATCGTTTCAGTTCTGTTGTTGACTGTTTTCCATGCCATGACACCAAGCTATCCAGTATTTTTTTCTCTTTGTCGTCCGCGATATTTTCCCCGGTATCTAGCTAGTTGTAACCAAGTATTCCAACTTTTCTCTTTGTCGTCCGCGATATTTTCCCCGGTATCTAGCTAGTTGTAACCAAGTATTCCAACTTTTCTCTTTGTCGTCCGCGATATTTTCCTCGGTATCTAGCTAGTTGTAACCAAGTATTCCAACTTTTCTCTTTGTCGTCCGCGATATTTTCCCCGGTATCTAGCTAGTTGTAACCAAGTATTCCAACTTTTCTCTTTGTCGTCCGCGATATTTTCCCCGGTATCTAGCTAGTTGTAACCAAGTATTCCAACTTTTCTCTTTGTCGTCCGCGATATTTTCCCCGGTATCTAGCTAGTTGTAACCAAGTATTCCAACTTTTCTCTTTGTCGTCCGCGATATTTTCCCCGGTATCTAGCTAGTTGTAACCAAGTATTCCAACTTTTCTCTTTGTCGTCCGCGATATTTTTCCCTGTATCTTGCTAGTTGTAACCAAGTATTCCAACTTTTCTCTTCTCATGATGTGTCAGAAAATGTCGATTGTTCATTTCTGATGTTTTTTAGGAGCTGCCTTTTTGTGTTGGCCTCTTTGAGAATTTCTTCGTTAGTCTTCTTAGTTGTCCAGGGAACTTTCAACATTCTTCTGAGAAATCCCATCTCTGTGCCTCTAATTGTCTTTTCATTTGTTCGTTTGCTGTCCATAATTCTCTTCCATAGGTCAGAATTGGCTCTATATAGCACCGATAAACTCACTTTCTCACTTCTGTTGACATAGATTTGTTGCCTAAGACGTTTTTCATTTTCTGAAATGCTATATTTGCCTGAGCTATTCTGCTTTTTTTTTTCTGTGGTGCATCTTCCATCCGATGATATTAGTGTTCCCTAGTATTTGACACGTTACACTTGCTTCAGATCTGTCCTGGTTATTTTTACACCCCTTGCTGGTGATGATTGTTTCTTCGATATAACCATTACTTCTGTTTTCCTACTGTTCAGACTTTGGCCTTTTTTGTTGCTTCCTTTTACTATTATGTCTATCATTTCTTGTAGTTCGTTCTGTCTCTGCTATTAAGATTGTGTCATCCGCATATCGCAAATTGTTTATGTCGTGACCTATTAAACAAGATTTTCTTCTTATTTTTTTTTTATAAAGGCGGTCTGGTGAAGTTACCTTAAACATTACCCAAAATGTACCCCGGCTGACAAGTTGAGAACCTCTATTTTGTATTTGATCTCGCCCTGTTGCCCTCGCCTCAGCCTTGTTATCGATCGATGAACAAACCGCCCAGACACACACGGCTACTCGTATCTAATGTTCCCGTGTCAGCTCCATTATACCGACGAGCTACACGAACACAATTCGTGTTATATCTGGCACATGTGTTGTGTTTTGTCTCAGAGATAAGCAGAGGCAATTCCATATTAAACTAAAAAATCTCAGGTCTATACTTGATTTATTTTGGGTTTTGTCTACTTATTGACGAGACATAGTCTGTTTAACTGGATTTGATTTGATGGAATGCCGCGAGTTTATGCGGGCGGAGTGCCCTTTGACTGATTGATGGGGCGGGTCGTAATGGCTTTCTTGACATTCCCGGCTCTTACTGGAGGAGTTGGAGTTCGTCTATCCCAGGCTATGCTGGGAGGTACCGCAATACTGGGTCTTCTATATCAGTAACAGCCACCACTACAGGGAACACGGCGATCCTAGCTTCTGTTAGCCTGTCTGTTTTGACGCAATTCATAGGAAGAGGTATGTTTACAGCACTCGGAAAAAATGACAAATAATTAACAACAGAAAAAAAAAAATGGACCAAGGCAGGATCGAACCCGTACTCAGTGGCACAGCGCCTTGCCACGAAAAGCCAAATGTTTCCTGCCTTGGTCCATATTTTTTTCTGTTGTTGATTATTTGTCATTTTTTCCGAGTGCTGTAAACATACCTCTTCCTATGAATTGATTCACTGATTAGCGCCTTGGAAGTTTCCCTCTATAACAATATTCATTTATTATTATTTATCTCCTGTTTTGACGCAGACTGTTACCAGGGGAGACCACGAGGGAGGTAGAACTGCTAGGTCTTGGTCAGCTGATGGTGCGCCGACCCTGCTATTGCGACCGTACGCGCTTCTGCTCCCCTGTTCAACCTCAAACTGGGTCTTCCAGGTTATTCATTCATTGAGTGCCGTCTTCGCATCGAAGGTTGGCTACCATGGAGCGCCATTCCACTCTGACTTGTTTGTCTTGACCAGACTGGACTGGTTAGTCTGTTACAAGAGGCACTGCAGGGTCTGGATAATTATGTTTCTCCTATGCAAACCATCAGCTATGAGTTGCTGAACAACTTCCAGCTCTGTTGCTGCCGGGTGCCTCCCCCCCCCCCCCCCAACCATCACCACCACCAGAAGAGCAGTTGTGAGCATGTGTCTACAATCAACACCTTGCACGAACAGTCCGCCTACATGTACTTCGAGAAATGTCCCAAATTCAATTAAACTGCTTCATGAATAGAATAGAATAGTAGCAACAACAAAAAAAATCATAATATCAGGTTATATGTCCTTTACAGAACATTGCACTCACAGTAGCCCTTGTGAAAGAATCTCTGTCTCCAGCCAGATCTCCTACTTCTGTTGTCATGTCAAGGTCTTCTTCTTCTTTCCGTCCTCATTTGCCTTTCAGCGTCGAGGGGAGATATAATTTGCTGTCATTTACTCTTCTATTCGCCTCTGCTGTTGTTATGTTTCCTAGTGTTTTCTAATATTCCGTCGATCCTTCTTTTTTTGTGGTCAGCCATTTGGGTCTGGTGTTCTCACAACATTTATTGAAGGCTCGTTTCGTTGTGTTTTGATCTTTTTGCCATTGTCACGTGACCAAACCATGTTATCTTGTTTCTCCTTGGATTCCTTGATATCTTGAAACCACTTTCTTCTTGGTCTAGAAACCATGCCTTCTATTTTTGTTCTTTCCAACCCGCTAGCCAAATAACCAGGGGTTCCTTTTATCTATCTATCTATTGTCCTTTCGAGCCGAAGACGGCACATAGGGCAGAACCACAATCTCAAAAACAGAAACCTTGCTTGCCAAAGTGGCACATATTGTAGAGATCACTGCTTCTAAAATATATGGCTCTGTTTCCATAACAATACTTTTTATTTAAAATGACAGCTTGTCAAGCCATCGATGTTCTTTTTATCATCTCATCTCATCTGGATCCTTTCGAGCCGTAACCGGCCCATAGGGCGTAGACCAAGATACACCTTCTCCTATATGAATTTTTGTTCTAGCAGTTTTCTTTTAAAGATATTTCATCAAATCTCGCCATCTGTCTCTGTTCTGTGCAAGCAGTTCTATCTCATTGAGGGAGCCGATTCTTGCTGCTCTTGCCTCTCTCATCAATGTTCTTCTCAGTGTCTCCCTGGGTCTTCCTCTTTTTCTTTTACCTGTTGTTTCCCATATGAGGGCTTGCTTTGCTATTCGATTATTATCTCTTCTCATCACATGTCCAACGTATGACCATCGTCTTTTCTTGATTACTGAAGATATTAGTGGTTGATTGGCGATTTCTCTAATTTCCTCGTTTGTTTTGAATTCGTTCCATTCTATACCAAGTATTTTCCTTAGACATTTATTTTCGAATGCGTTCAACTTTGTTTCTATATCTCTTGTTGTTTTCCAGCTTTCACACGCATACGTCAGGGTTGATAGTACATTTGATTTGAATAGCCTAAGTTTTGTGTTTGTAGTAAAAAAGTAGTAAAGTACCCCCCGTCACGCCAAGTGGCGGCGTATAGGGAAATATGGTGTTAGTGACCCTATATTTTACAGACCTTCAGCACATGATTTTTGGGGTAATGTGGTCGGTATTACGCCCGTGCAGCTTTACTTTCCCAGAAAAAATCCGGTACCCATTTAAGGCTGGGTGAACCTGGAGCCGTCGGTTGGGATCGAACCCTACCTCTTGTCCGTAGTAGTCCAGTTCACTAACCACTGAGCTATCGCGGCTCCCACTAATTTTTAGGGAATTAGTAAAACCCAGGTGTCCTCGCCAGGGAACGAACCCCGGCTGTTGCCGTGGTAAGCCAACCGCCTATCGATTGCGCTAACCGGACACCCTTTTTGTGTTTGTGCTAATGAGTTTTGATTTCCACAACTTTTCAAGGCTTCTGAAAGACATTGCTGCTTTAGCCAGTCTGATTCTAATTTCTTTGCTCGTATCCCCTTCTCGATCAATGTGACTTCCAAGATAGATAAAGTGATCGATCTCTTCTACTGGTTTGTTTTCCATGTATATTTTGTCACTTGTTGGAATTAAACTTTTCATGACTTTAGTCTTTTCATGATTGACCTCAAGCCCAATTTTGCTGGCTATTGATGATAGTTCATTTGTGTTTTCCTGCATCGTTTTTATCTGACTGCTGATGAGAACTATGTCATCAGCAAAGTCGAGGTCCTCCAAATGGTCTCCTTGTATCCATTCGATGCCTTTATTACCAGTGCAGCATTTCTTCATTATGAAGTCCATAACAATTCCAAATAACAAGGGCGATAAAGTACATCCTTGTTTAACCCCAGTTTCTATTGGGAAACATTCGCTCAGTCCTTCCTCTGTTCGAACTGCACATGTGTAACCATCATACATGTCTTTGATAATATTTATGATTTTTGATGGTAAACCATATTGCTTCAGAATTTTCCACAAAGAATCTCTATGAATACTATCAAATGCTTTTTTGAAGTCGATGAAGTTAAGTACAAAAGGTTTTTGCTTTTCAATGTGTTCCTCCAATATAAGTCGTAGAGTGAAAATGTGGTCAAGACAGCTTCTCCCTTTTCTAAACCCAGCCTGTTCTTCACGCATTACTGTATCTATTGAATCCTTTATTCTATTTAGGATGATTTTACAGAATAACTTTGAGGCAACTGACAAAAGTGTCACGCCTCTCCAGTTGTTACAATCTCTAAGATTGCCCTTTTTTGGGATCTTAACAATGATTCCTTTTTTCCATTTATGAGGCGTCTTCTCTGTTTTCCAAATGATGTTGAACATTTTTTGGAGATGTATTAAATTATGGCTATCAATTGCCTTGAGGATCTCAGCTGTTAACTTATCCTCTCC
The DNA here is from genome assembly GCA_032433765.1 of Megaustenia siamemsis. Classification (NCBI taxonomy): domain Eukaryota; kingdom Metazoa; phylum Mollusca; class Gastropoda; order Stylommatophora; family Ariophantidae; genus Megaustenia; species Megaustenia siamemsis. Next base: position 38,717,043 of record JAVIAB010000145.1, on the reverse strand, counting down.
AGCAGCCTTGTTATTGGTCATTAGCTTTAAGGTGGTTTCTATTTCACTCAAGGTGAAGTCATCTAAATTTACATCTAATTCTGCTGCTGGTGTTTCAGCTTCAAAATCTATTAAACTGTGAGGTAGTGGACGGTTAAGAATTTCTTTGAAGTGTTCCGCCCAACGGGCTTTTATGTCTGCGCTTGTTGTTAGCATTAATCCAGATTTGTCTAGAATTGGTGTTCCACTGGATGTATAGGTGTTTGTCAGCATCTTTTGTACAGTATAGAGAGTTCTGCTGTCTCCTGTAATTGCAGCTGTCTCTGCTTTCTCTGCCAAGTTGTCTATATAAGCTCTTGTCTATATAAGCTCTTGTTCTTTTTATAGGAACCATTAAATTTTGTTAAGTGACGTGGATACATTATGTTGCTAGTTTACGACAGACTGTGATATCCTTACCTTTCTGTTAAACACACCCATCATCATCATCAAGTACCAGGCCTTCTGGCGTAGGTGATCATGTCTCTCCACAACTTTCAATCTCGACAGTTATTTATCATTTCTGTTGTTGACCTTCTGCCAAGCCATTCTTTTAAACTGTCTGGTATTTTTTCTCTTTGTTTCCCTCTATTTCTTCGTCCCTCAATTTTCCCAGTTGTTACAATATATTCCAGCTGTTCTCTTCTCATTATGTGGCCAAAAAATGATGATTGTTTCTTCCTAATATTGGAAATTAGCTCTCTTTTTGCTTTGGCCTCTTTCAGAACATTTTCATTACTCTTCTTAGCTGTCCATGGTATTCTCAACATTCTTCTGTAAAACCACATTTCTACAGCCTCAATTGATTTTCTTGTCTATTGTCCTATTGTCCATGATTCACATCCATATGTTAAGACTGGCTCTACATAACATTTAAGAACTCTTTTTTATTTTTTCTATTGTCAAAAATGGATTGCATAGTATCTTATTATCTATAGATGCCATTCTGCATCTCACCTCTTTGTACATCTTCCGTCTGAGGTTAACAAAGTTCCCAAATATTTAAATTCATTTACCTGTTTTAATATTGTTCCATTTGTCTTTATTTTGCACTGAGGTGATGTCTTTTTCTTTGTTGTTACCATTACTTCTGTCTTTTTGCTATTAAGGCTGAATCCTTTATTTTTTGCTTTCATTCACTATAATGTGAAATTATCTTCAGCATTGGTAGATCTTTAATTGAAGCCTGGGCTGCAGATATTCTTGAACTACTCTTTTATACTTTTAGCTGCCAAATGTTTTTTAACATGTGCAAAGTGTACACCGGACCTCCTGTTTTTCATCGTCATCATCATCATCGCGGGCCGTCTCTGCAATGAAGGTTGGCTACCATGGATCGCCATTCCACTCTGTTTCTTGCTTTGATGGTGCAGGTTGTCATAGATTGACTTGACCATCTTTTTATGTTATTCGTCCATGTTAGTCTTGGTCTACCTCTGCCTCTTTTACTTTGTATTTTCCCTTCCAATATTACTTTTAGTAGACTGTTGTGTCTTTTAATGTTTCCCAAAAATTTCATTTGTCTTGTCTTAATTGTATTTAGTAGTTCTCTTTTTATTTTTAGTTGTTTTAAAACTTCATTGTTTTTCTTTTCTTTTCTTTCCATCCAATTCTGCCTATTCTTCTGTAAATCCACATTTCAAAGGCTTCAATTTTCTGTTCTGTTTTCTTGTCTAATGTCCATGTTTCTGCACCATACATGAATATTGAGAAGATGTAAAATTTTGCTATTCTTAGTTTCAGCCCTGCTGTTATTTGTGATTACAATATCTGAGAGGCAAGACATCAAATCACATTATAGAGTGCACCATGGGAGAGCAATGCCACAAAGAAACCATGGATTCGAAGAGAAAAAATCCTGACACAGTTGGTGGGACTTGACCCCTTACCCAGCTACCTGTAGATGGAGTGTGTCCGCCATGGCACAGGTTAGGGGAGAAACCAGGACACGGGCACACATACACACACATAAGTACACACTATATGACCAGCTCATTTTATTTCATAATGACGTTCCTGTACCTCCTTCATGAAACAGGACAACAGGTCAAGTTCTCATGATCAAAAGAAAGAAAGACGAATAACCTGGAACCATCTTGTCCACAAGAACCCAAGATCTTATCTCTAAACCACACAGTCCTCCAAAAGATGTATTCCCCAAAGAAGTACTTCCTCAAAGAAGTAATCCCCCAATGAAGTATAATTTCCAAAGATATAACCCCCCCCCCCCCCAATGAAGTATAATTTCCAAAGATATACCCCCCCCCCCCCAATGAAGTATAATCCCCAAAGAAGTAATCCCCCAATGAAGTATAATTCCCAAAGAAGTAATCCCCCACAGAAATAATCTCCCAAGAAGTGATCCCCAATGAAGTATAATCCCTAAAGGAGTGATCCCCCAAGGAAGTGATTCCTCTAAGAAGTATTCCCCTAAAGAAGTATAATCCCCAAAGAAGAAATTACCTACAGAAGAAATCCCCCAAGAAGTGATCCCCCAAAGAAGTAATTCCCCAATGAATTAATCCCCCAAAGCAGTAATCCCTCAATGAATTAATCCCCTTAAGAAGTAATTAAATATTGACATCAAATCTAAACTTCACCTTTCTCCCCCCCAGGCTTGTACTTCTCTGCCCACTGGTGCCCTCCATGCCGTGGCTTCACCCCGGTGCTGGCTGAGTGCTACAAGAAGTTGGTTGCGGCTGGCAAGAAAATTGTGGTTGTCTTTGTCAGCTTCGACAGGGATCAAAGTAGCTTCAATGAGTACTATGGTTCCATGCCGTGGCTTTCCTTGCCCTTTGACAGTGATTTAAAGGTCTGTCTCAATTTGATTTTAAATTAAATAATTAAAAAATTAAATAAATGTCAAAGGAAAATACTTGGTATAGCGTGGAACGAATTCAAAACAAACAAAGAAATTAGAGAAATCGCCAATCAACCACTAATATCTTCAGTAATCAAAAAAAGACGATGGTCATATGTTGGACATATGATGAGGAGAGATAACGACCGAATAACAAAGCAAGCCCTCATGTAGGGAAACAACAGGTAAGAGGAAAAGAGGCCGACCCAAAGAGACACTGAGAAGAACATTGATCAGAGAGGCAAGAGCAGCTGGAATCGGCTCCCTCAATGAGATAGAGCTGCTTGCACAGAACAGAGACAAATGGCGAGATTTGATAAAATATCTTTAGAAGGATTCAAAACTGCTAGAATAAAAATTTAGATAAGAGAAACAGTATCTGGGTGTATGCGGGCCGGCTATGGCTCGAAAGGTCAATAGATAGATAGATGTGGGGTGTCAAGTATACTTGCAGAGAACATATACAATAAACATAAAATCCTACCTGCCCTATTGTTTATCTATCTCTTAACTACTTGGCTTTATGTGTTTAATTTGTAGAGTTTATTTATTATACCTGATGAAGGGTTTTCACGAAACGTTGTAGTTTGTCTTGTCTTTCTATTAGTTTAGCTGCTTCATTCCATTTTATGTTTATTTTCATCATCATCGAGTGCCATCTCCGCAACAAAGGTTGGCTACCATGGAGCGCCTTTCTACTCTGTCTCTTGCTTTGATGGTGCAGGTTGTCATAGGCTGATTTGTCCATCTTTTGATGTATGTTACTGGTCCATGTTAGTCTTGGTCTGCCTCTGCCTCTTTTACCTTGTATTTTCCCCTCCAGGATTACTTTTAGTAGGCTGTTGTGTCTTTTAACATAGCCCAAAAATCGCATTTGTCTTGTTTGAATTGTGTTTAGTAGTTCTCTTTTAATTTTTAGTTGTTTTAAGACTTCATTATTTGTTTTCTTTATTTTATTATCAATGTTTATTTTATTGGTTTCTAATTATCTCTTGCATTCCTTCTGTATTTATGACCTGTCACTTTTAAATGTAAATCTTAAGTCTGTGTGCTTTTGTTGTTTGAGTGCACCAGTTTTATATCTCTGGTGGAGTATGGAGGACCTGAGTTTTGTGTGGCTATTTTGTCCTATTTTTTACACCGGCAGCTATGTCCTCATATGTCCCTAGCCATGCAGGTAGATATTCTCCAACTTTAAGAGGTACTCTAATTTTTTATCATCACGAGTTTTGATGTTTTCGGGTAGATTTTTCCCAATCAATTTTGCCCAGGCAGCGGCAATCATCGGCCTACTTTTTTTTTTCCATGTGCCAAGGCTTCTTTAATGTGCACAGGACCTTGAAATAACTAACTAAACTGTCCTGCAATGTGCTAAGACCTCAACAGTCATGTTGATGCTCCGATGTTGAAGACTAAGATGGCTGGGGCACATCCAGCGAATGGAAGAAAAACGCATCCCCAGCCAAATACTATATGGTGAACTAACACATGGAAAAAGACAAATCGGCAGACCTAAACTACGATATAGAGATATCTGTAAATCATCTCTTAATGACTTCTCCATCTGTGAATATGACTGGGAACATCTGGCAAGTGATCGCACATCTTGGAGAGCATGTATAAGGAATGGTATAACATCATTTGAGACTGTGCTAAAGGCAAAACTTAGAAGAGAAAAGACTCATGAAAAAGGATGGAAACCCTGTGGATCAGTGGGCCTGACATGTTCATTCTGTGGCCGTGTGTGTCTGTCAAACATTGGTAGAATTAGCCACGAGAGAAGCTGTTCGACAAAAACAAAATCTAAAAGAAAAACACAATAGCCTCCACTAGACCGTCTGACAAGATGAAAAGGTCCATATACACAATAGCCTCCACTAGACCGTCTGACAAGATGAAAAGGTCCATATACACAATAGCCTCCACTAGACCGTCTGACAAGATGAAAAGGTCCATATACACAATAGCCTCCACTAGACCGTCTGACAAGATGAAAAGGTCCATAAACACAATAGCCTCCACTAGACCGTCTGACAAGATGAAAAGGTCCATATACACAATAGCCTCCACTAGACCGTCTGACAAGATGAAAAGGTCCATATACACAATAGCCTCCACTAGACCGTCTGACAAGATGAAAAGGTCCATATACACAATAGCCTCCACTAGACCGTCTGACAAGATGAAAAGGTCCATATACACAATAGCCTCCACTAGACCGTCTGACAAGATGAAAAGGTCCATATACACAATAGCCTCCACTAGACCGTCTGACAAGATGAAAAGGTCCATATACACAATAGCCTCCACTAGACCGTCTGACAAGATGAAAAGGTCCATATACACAATAGCCTCCACTAGACCGTCTGACAAGATGAAAAGGTCCATAAACACAATAGCCTCCACTAGACCGTCTGACAAGATGAAAAGGTCCATATACACAATAGCCTCCACTAGACCGTCTGACAAGATGAAAAGGTCCATATACACAATAGCCTCCACTAGACCGTCTGACAAGATGAAAAGGTCCATATACACAATAGCCTCCACTAGACCGTCTGACAAGATGAAAAGGTCCATATACACAATAGCCTCCACTAGACCGTCTGACAAGATGAAAAGGTCCATATACACAATAGCCTCCACTAGACCGTCTGACAAGATGAAAAGGTCCATATACACAATAGCCTCCACTAGACCGTCTGACAAGATGAAAAGGTCCATAAACACAATAGCCTCCACTAGACCGTCTGACAAGATGAAAAGGTCCATATACACAATAGCCTCCACTAGACCGTCTGACAAGATGAAAAGGTCCATATACACAATAGCCTCCACTAGACCGTCTGACAAGATGAAAAGGTCCATATACACAGTAGCCTCCACTAGACCGTCTGACAAGATGAAAAGGTCCATATACACAGTAGCCTCCACTAGACCGTCTGACAAGATGAAAAGGTCCATATACACAATAGCCTCCACTAGACCGTCTGACAAGACGAAAAGGTCCATATACACAATAGCCTCCACTAGACCGTCTGACAAGACGAAAAGGTCCATATACACAATAGCCTCCACTAGACCGTCTGACAAGACGAAAAGGTCCATATACACAATAGCCTCCACTAGACCGTCTGACAAGATGAAAAGGTCCATATACACAATAGCCTCCACTAGACCGTCTGACAAGATGAAAAGGTCCATATACACAGAACCCCCTGATTTTTACCATTATCTCCTTCTTCTGCGATCATGGCTCATTTAGAGTAGGATTTCAGACTTTCTTATGAAGGCAGCTGTCTGTTTAAGTGGGCCACATTGACTGAGTACATGTTAGAACGTTGCACTGTGTTCTGCGCCAATGGCCCAGTGCATCCGATTTCTGCCAGCATTTTATTCAGGTTTGCTTTCCTTAATTTTACTAAAAGTTATACAGGGAAGGATTCAGAATAAAATCATTACTGAATTAGATGAGCAACAATTTGGATTCAGGAAAAACAGTGGCACAAAAGATACCATATTTAGCATGAGAACATTGATTGAAAAGTACATAGAAGTAAACAAACCAATATATGCCTGCTTCATAGACTACACCAAAGCTTTCGATAGAATACACCATAATCAACTTATAGACTGCCTAAAAGATATAAATCTGGATGACACAGATATACGACTAATATGTAATTTGTACTGGGAGCAAACAGCAATAATAAGATATAACAAGGAGAACTCTACACCCATGGATATAAAAAGAGGAGTAAGACAAGGATAATGCAGTTATGTGTAAAGTCTACACTTAATAGAAAAGGTGGTCAGGCGTAAAGAGTCTGAAATGTCTGCTGTATGTGTCATCTTCACCTTGAAAGGACAATAGATAGATCTTGATCCTATATATATACTATACAGAGCCAATTCTGACCTATGGAAGCGAATCATGGACAATAAACAAACAAATGAAAAGACGATTAGAGGCCACAAAGATTGAATTTCTCAGAAGAATGTTGAAAATTCCATGGACAGCTAAAAAGACCAATGAGGAAATTCTCAAAGAGGCCAACACAAAAAGGGGACTCCTAAAAAACATCAGAAAGAAACAATCAACATTTTTCGGGCACATCATGAGACAGGAAAGTTGGAATACCTGTTTACAACTGGCAAAATACAAGGAAAGAAAGATCGCAAGCAACAAAGAGAGAAAATGCTAGATAGCTTGGTGTCATGGCATAGAAAACAGTAAACAACAGAACTGATACAGTGCATGGTGGATAGAAGATTGTGGAAGGACATGATCACCTATGCCAGTCGGTATGGCACATGATGATGATGATCCTTCCAGCTCCACTAGATGGCATACAGGGCTTGTAATGTTATTTACCACCCATCTCTTCTTCTATTGGTGAGATGTTCTGTCTTATCAAATGTTTCTATGCCTGCCTACTTTGCTACTTCTATCAGTGTTCTTTTCAGTGTCTTTCTATGTCTTCCTTTTTTTCTCTATCCTGATGTTTCCTATTGAGGAAGATACTATGCAATCCATTTTGAGAATAGAAACAAGAGAAAGAGTTCTTAATTGTTATGTAGAGCCAGTCTTAACATATGGATGTGAATCATGGACAATAGGACAACAGACAAGAAAATCACTGGTGTCTGTAGAATTGTGGTTTTACAGAAGAATGTTGAGAATACCATGTACAGATAAGAAATGAAAATGTTGTGAAAGAGGCCAAAGCAAAAAGAGAGCTAATTTCCAATATTAGGAAGAAACAATCATCATTTTTTGGCCATGTAATGAGAAGAGAACAGCGGGAATATATTGTAACAACTGGGAAAATTGAGGGACGAAGAGATAGAGGGAAGCAACAAAAAAAAATACCAGACAGCTTAAGAGAATGACTTGGCAGAAGGTCAACAACAGAAATGATAAATAGCTGTTGAGATCGAAAGTTGTAGAGAGACATGATCACCTACGCCAGCAGGCCCTGTACTTGATGATGATGTTTCCTTTAGGAGAACTTGTTTTGGAATTCTTGTGTTGCCTCTTCTCAACACTTGCCCGATCTATGTCCGTCTTCTCTTCCACATTGTAGTTGAAACCGTTACATGACTTTTAATCATATTAATCTTCAACTCTTTCGTTACATGACCTTTAATCATATTAATCTTCAACTCTTTCGTTACATGACCTTTAATCATATTAATCTTCAACTCTTTCGTTACATGACCTTTAATCATATTAATCTTCAACTCTTTCCATAGGCATTTGTCTTCAAATCTCTTTTGTTGTTTTCTAACTTTCACATGCATAGGTAAGGTTTGATATGTTAGAGATTTATATTCTAACATGAGGGAAGTAAAGAATAGTGACACTGTGACCTTCCAGGCATGTCGTAAGAGGCGACTAAGGAGGTTGATCCATAGCTTGACAAGCTGTCATTGTAAAAAATTATTGTTATGGAAACAGAGCCATAGATTTTAGAAGCAGCGATCTCTGCAAAATGTGCCATTTTGGCACGCAAAGTTTCTGTTTTTGAGATTGTGGTTCTGCCCTATGTGCCGTCTTCGGCTCGAAAGGACAATAGATAGATAGATTATTAATTCCCATATTTTGTCCAGGTTTTAAAAATTTGTTGCTGTTTCTTTATTATCCTGCTTCAGATCTCTTTTTTTTTTTGTCTCACCGTCTTGACTTGTTACTACCACCATAAACATACTAGTCTACTTCTTCCAGTACCTAACCGTTATATAAACTGTCCTCAGGTTTATTTTACTTTTCATTATTATGTTTTTTAACTGCACAGACCAACGGTTTATATAATATGCAAATAATTTATCCACAAAACCAATATTTTATAAACACCATTCACATATTTTAGCTCAGTTGTTAATGAACTGGACTACAAAGGACAAAACATCGGGTTCGATCCCAACCAACGGCTTACGGGTTCACCCAGCCTTGAATGGGTACCAGATTTTTTTCTGGGAAAGTAAAGCGGCACAGGCATAATAGCGACCACATTACACCAACAATCATGTGCCGAAGGTCTGTAAAATTTATGGTCACTAACACCATATTCCCTATACGCCTCTTCGCGTGATTGGACCCTTTACTTTATTATTCACATATTTGATCTTATACATGATATCCATTAGTTTATAAAAGTTATCTGTGTATATAATTATATATTATCCACTATCTATCTATCTATTGACCTTTCGAGCCGTAACCGGCCCATAGGGCGTAGACCAAGATACACCTTCTCCTATATGAATTTTTTGTTCTAGCAGTTTTCTTTTAAAGATATTTTATCAAATCTCGCCATCTGTCTCTGTTCTGTGCTAGCAGTTCTATCTCATTGAGGGAGCCGATTCCTGCTGCTCTTGCCTCTCTCATCAATGTTCTTCTCAGTGTCTCCCTGGGTCTTCCTCTTTTTCTTTTACCTGTTGTTTCCCATAAGAGGGCCTGCTTTGCTATTCGGTTATTATCTCTTCTCATCACATGTCCAACGTATGACCATCGTCTTTTCTTTATTACTGAAGATATTAGTGGTTGATTGACGATTTCTCTAATTTCCTCGTTTGTTTTGAATTCGTTCCATGCTATACCAAGTATTTTCTTTAGACATTTATTTTCGAATGCGTTCAACTTTGTTTCTATATCTCTTGTTGTTTTCCAGCTTTCACACGCATACGTAAGGTTGATAGTACATTATATCATCCACAGTATCCAATAATTTATGAAATGCCAAATAAATATTATTTTTTAAGATCTAACAATTTATAAACACATAAATGTTTTTTTTGATTTATGATTTATAAGGAAATAAATGTTTTTTTACGTAATACAATGATTTATAAACACATAAATGTGTTCTGTTTACATAATACAGTGATTTATAAACACATAAATGTTTTCTGTTTACATAATACAGTGATTTATAAACACATAAATGTTTTCTGTTTACGTAATACAGTGATTTATAAACACAAATGTTTTCTGCTTACATAATACAGTAATTTATAAACACATAAATGTTTTCTGTTTACGTAATACAGTGATTTATAAACACATAAATGTTTTCTGTTTACATAATACAATGATTTATAAACACATAAATGTTTTCTGTTTACATAATACAGTGATTTAGAAACACATAAATGTTTTCTGTTTACATAATACAGTGATTTATAAACACATAAATGTTTTATGTTTATGTAATACAGGTGATCTATAAACACATAAATGTTTTATGCTTATGTAATACAGGTGATTTGTAAACACTTTACATGTAAATTATCCACAGGATCAACTATCTGAGGACTTTGCCGTCAGTGGGATTCCTGCTCTGATTTTATTGGACCAAAAACGGGCCAGGAGTTCAGCAGAGATGGTCGAGGAATTGTGGAAAAAGACAAGAATGGAGACAATTTTCCATGGTTTTAGAAACAAGGATCAGGAATAATCCTTGATTATATGTGATGCTAGCATTAAAGTACATGTTTATTGTTTTTATCAATTTTAAGTATAGCATAACTTTGTCAAATTTATGTGAATTATTAGAACGTACATGGTCAATTTTATTCAAAATTATACACAAGAAAATCAGATATGCAAGAAATGAATCTTTATATATATGTTTATGTTTATCTCTACGTTTATGTATAATTTTTGCCAACATTGCTTATGTCAAATGTTTTTATCAATATGTTGTGTTTCTTCAAAGCTATGCATGGTGCGTAGAAGAAATAAAAGAAAAAGTCCTGTCATCTCTCGTCGTGTATAGACAAGATGGTGTTAATTCCCATATTTATTCTACCATGGATTCCTATTTAGGTAAAGTGATAGTATTATGCCTATTCTTTCCAAGATAAATCCAGACCCGTTTAAGGCTGGGTGAGCCTAGAAGCTGTTATCAAAATTGAACCTAACCTCTTGTCAATGCTAGTTCTCTAGCTACTGCTTTGCCATGGCTAGGTATGAAGCAAAGTAAAGTAAAGGTCTGCTCCCCTGCCTTGCTAGGCGTATAGGGAATATGGTGTTATTTTTCCATGACCATGGCATATTATAGCATTATGTGGTTGGTATCATATATATATATATGTGGCAGAACCACAATATCAAAAACAGAAACCTTGCATGCCAAAATAGCACATATTGTAGAGATCACTGCTTCTAAAATATGTGACTCTGTTTCCATAACAATATTTTTTTACAATGACAGCTTGTCAAGCCATCAATCAACCTCCTTAGTCGCCTCTTATGATATGCCTGTATGGTCACAGAATTACTATTCTTTACTTCCCTCATAATTAGGCACTGGTAATACATGAGGATATATAGCATACACACACACATATATGGGAGCCGCGATAGCTCAGTGGTTAGTGAACTGGACTACAAAGGACAAGAGGTAGGATTCAATCCTAACCGACGGCTTCCGGGTTCACCCAGCCTTAAATGGGTACCGGTTTTTTCTGGGAAAGTAAAGCGGTACGGGCGTAATACCAACCACATTACCCCAAAAATCATGTGCCGAAGGTCTGTAAAAATTATGGTCACTAACACCATATTCCCTATACACCACTTGGCGTGTCGTGGGTACTTTACTTTTTACTACACACACACACATATATATATATAATATATATATATATATATATGCACATAGCATATATATAGCACTGTAAATTTCTATATATTCTGTGTATTATTTCTTGTTTATTTATTTACTCCACGGTGGACTCAAACCCAATATGGACCCATCTCTTTTGATGTGGAGTTTTACTTGTCACCTAGTGCCCATCTTTCAGCTGTTTGAATAAAAAAGAAATTTGTTTCATTCGAGTATGTGACCAATATAATCCCATCACTGTTTCCTTATCTTTCTACCTTTAAAGCCATCATAAGTTGTGACAGAAAAGACGATGTTGATCATTCGCTTTCCTGATGGGTCGAAGCGGTGTGGACAAATATAAAGTTGGGAGTTTCTTATGTTTTAGTTTTTAAAGAAATATGTCGCCAAGTAAAATGAATCATGAGCAAAACAGGGTCTTCAAATAAAATTAAACTCTAGTGAAAAGGAAGAATGTCATCAAGTAAACTTAAATTTGAGTGGGAAAAGGAAGAATGTCATCAAGTAAACTTAAATTTGAGTGGGAAAAGGAAGAATGTCATCAAGTAAACTTAAATCTGAGTTGAAAAAGGAAGAATGTCATTAAGTAAACTTAAATTTGAGTGGAAAAAGGAAGAATGTCATCAAGTAAACTTAAATCTGAGTTGAAAAAGGAAGAATGTCATCAAGTAAACTTAAATCTGAGTGGAAAAAGGAAGAATGTCATCAAGTAAACTTAAATCTGAGTTGAAAAAGGAAGAATGTCATCAAGTAAACTTAAATCTGAGTTGAAAAAGGAAGAATGTCATCAAGTATACTTAAATCTGAGTTGAAAAAGGAAGAATGTCATTAAGTAAACTTAAATCTGAGTTGAAAAAGGAAGAATGTCATCAAGTAAACTTAAATCTGAGTTGAAAAAGGAAGAATGTCATCAAGTAAACCTAAATTTGAGTGGAAAAAGGAAGAATGTCATCAAGTAAACTTAAATTTGAGTGGAAAAAGGAAGAATGTCATCAAGTAAACTTAAATTTGAGTGGAAAAAGGAAGAATGTCATCAAGTAAACTTAAATTTGAGTGGAAAAAGGAAGAATGTCATCAAGTAAACTTAAATCTGAGTTGAAAAAGGAAGAATGTCATCAAGTAAACTTAAATTTGAGTGGAAAAAGAAAGAATGTCATTAAGTAAACTTAAATTTGAGTGGAAAAAGGAAGAATGTCATCAAGTAAACTTAAATCTGAGTTGAAAAAGGAAGATTGTCATTAAGTAAACTTAAATTTGAGTGGAAAAAGGAAGAATGTCATTAAGTAAACTTAAATTTGAGTTGAAAAAGGAAGAATGTCATCAAGTAAACTTAAATCTGAGTTGAAAAATTTTTTTTTGGTATACACAATTGATTTTTAAGTTTACACTTATTCAGCATTAATTATTAAAGTGTTCTGTGATTTTTAAACCACTAAATAATGCCACCCTATGGTGTTGCGTGACTATGTTTACCTTTGGTGATTTTGTACAAGGCAATATATTTTATCTTTATTATTTAAATTAACTCTATATACTATAATGCATTAATAGTTCTTAGTTGCTTATTAAATGCTTCTCATTGATGGAACTTATTAAACGAGTTCTGTTTTATTTATCATCACACAATAAACCTTATGAGTCATATGACTAAGATATTACTAAGAACCATCATGCTAAGAGTGCGAAACAAAATCAGTCCAGAAATTAGCGATGAACAGTGTGGTTTTGTTGGACGTAAAGGAACGAGCAATGCCATATATATCATAAGATCTTTAGTAGAAAGAGCCATAGGGTGAAAACAGATCTATACCTATGTTTCATAGATTACACCAAGGCATTTGACAAAGTAAAGCACCAAGAAATAATCAAAATTTTAGAAAGCATAAACGTAGACAGCAAAGATCTAAGAATAATAAAGAACATGTACTGGCAACAAACAGCGGCCATAAGAACTGGAAACCAATTTGGAATGTTTCAACAAATAAAACAGGGTGTTAGACAAGGTTGTGTGCTCTCACCAGATTTGTTTAATATTTATAGTGAGATTATTTTAAGATCCATAAGGGGCATGCCTGGTATAACAATTGGAGGTCATAATATAAATAATCTAAGGATGATGATGTTTTATTTAGTTTGTATTTGTCTGTCTGTCTTGAACTTCCGGTCAATACGGTGGATATACGGCAGGAACCATTGAGGCTCACAGTCTGAAAAATGTTCCTTGTAGTTTCCTCATATTCCAAGTCCAGCTTGCTGCCAGAGCTACTGAGTTTAGTGCTCTGTGCACACCATGAGCTGTGTTTTTCATCCGGATCGTGTTTCGATATTTCAATTGCTTATATAGTAATATCGTATGATGAAGGACAGTTCGGTTGCGTTCACTTTCAATGCAACTACGCCTTATGTCTTTGGCATGTGCTGTAGCTGTTATGATGGGGACTGCAGCTGCCTTCCTTTGTTTGGATCCTTCAAAGAGATTCAATTTTACTGTGGATGATTCCACTTGCACGGGCGTTTAAATCCCATTATGGATTTTAATTCATTTGCAGTGATACAGAGGCCTTCGACTAACCACTAGGCCATCATACATCAGAAGACTTCCAGATTACCGGCATCTTGTTTGCTTAAATCTTGTTTCTTTGCTACCTACAGTCAATTCACTGTGAAGAACCAACCCTTAGACCTGTTTTGGCGCTCTCCATCCGAGAGGTTTAAACTCTTTTCACTCTCTTCTTTAATCACTGGTCTCCTCTCCCATTCTTTCATGTCCCCTATCTTTATTCCTCCCTGTGTTGTCTATAGTACCTCTCCTACTCTTTTTCATCCTTGCCACCCCATTTTCTCTTTCTCTTTCACCGTACCGTATGTGATACCTTCTTTCATCCATCCTTATAAGATCTTCTTTCTATTTTTTTTCACTGTTTTACTTTTATGTCAAATAAAATCAAACCTGCCCTAATGTTTATTAAACATGGCACCAACAGCTGTGTAAATCCTGAAGACAAATAATAATAAATGAATAACAGTATAGAGGGAAAGTTCCAAGCCAATAGATCAGCGAATCATTTCAGAGGAGGTGTGTTTACAATACCAGAGGATAAGTGAGATACAGCGAAGACGATGGCGTTGGATAGGACACATACTACGGAAGCCATCTGAGAGTATTACACAACAGGCCCTTTTTTGGAATCCCCAGGGGAAAAGACAAAGAGGAAGACCAAGAAATTCTTGGAGAAGACAGATAGAAGCAGAGATGAAGATGATGGAGAAGACATGGAATGATCTTAAAAGAATGGCAAAAAACAGAACGACTTGGAAAATGTTTGTTGAAGACCTATGCTCCACTGGGAGCTAAAAAGGTAGAAGAAGAAGATGTTTACAACACTCACAAGTAAATCACAAATAATCAACAACAGAAAAAAAAAAAAACAACTCTATATGGTCCAAAGCAGGATTGAACCTGTACTCCTTGGCACAGCGTCTTGACACGAGAAACCAATATATGTAAATCCTGACCACCATTTTTATATACCATTTTTCAGACCAGTATTTGACTTTAGTGTTTATATTTCTTTGTTTATTTTATAATAATATTTACCTATCGTGTTGATCTTTGTATTTTTTTTGGTTTTATTCCTGATGAAGGCGTTTGCCAAAACATTGGTTTTTTTTGTCTCGTCTCTCTACTAATTTAGCTGCGAGGTGCAATCTTGTTTATTTTTTGTCAAAGAAACAACAGATCAAACTGTTTGGGCATACACACGTTCACCACCAGACAGGATCACACTGATAACATGGTTATTCTTCATAATGCCATAAGTACAGAGATCGGCAACTCTCCGGTTCTCCATTTATATCCATATTCAGTAAATAATTTCTATCTATTGATAGCCGTAGCCGGCCCATAGGGCATAGACCCAGATACTCTTTCTTTTATCTAAATTTTTATTCTAGCAGTTTTCAATCCTTGTAAAGATCTTTTATCAAATCTCACCATTTGTCTCTGTTCTGTGCAAGCAACTCTATCTCATCGAGGGAGCCGATTCCTGCTGCTCTTGCCTCTCTCATCAATGTTCTTCACAGTGTCTCTCTGGGTCGGCCTCTTTTCCTTTTGCATGTTGTTTCCCATATGAGGGCTTGCTTTGTTATTCGGTTATTAGTCATTCTTTGGGCCTCTCCAAAGTCGAGGCCTGTCGATTCTTTGATATTATCTTTCCACCTCTCCTCGCTCCTTTTCACGGTTCCTTGTAGAATGATCCTCAACTAGACCTACTCTGTTCTATCCATCCAACCAGTTTCATTGCAGTTGGTAATTTCGCATATCCGCTCCACCACTTGTCACAGCATTTCCCAAAACTCATAGAAAATTATGACCTCTCAAGGTCTCTATGTGCACTGTCTATTTGCTGTACAAGCGATGACACCAAACCTTCTTTAGTTGCCTTTTACGACATGCGCGGTATGCAACACGCCAGACAATCGAGTTACGTGGCCAAACCACTTCCTTATGGTTAATAGCAATTCTTTAAAAAAAAAAGAAGAAAAAAAGTGGTATGGTGACAGCTTTACGTGGTAATGGACAAAAGAAAAGTCGACGTTTCAGCCAAGCAGGCCTTCAGCTCGAACAACAAACAACACAAAATATATATATATATATATATATATATAAGGATATGTAAACAAATCCAACTACATGGCGATAATATGCTAGATACCCAAGAAAGGAAATAAAAAAGGTAACTTCCCTGTGTTCCAGAGCGTGGTCAGCTTTGAATGAACTAAAATGAGAAGGCGGGATGCCCAACTATATATCTCACTGACCTGGCAGTCTGGCGAGAAGATGCCTTTCTTGATGCCTTTACTTCCTTATGTGTTCGCTTGTTGATCAAAAGGTTCTGGCTGGAACTCCTAGAATTGGTGGATTTTTTTTCGTACCTACATGTTTCATTAGTTCACCCAGTCTAAAAAATGGGTGGGAGAATAGAAAAAAAAAATAGTATGGTGATTAATAGACCACACAAATTTGAACACTGCAGCTTCGGATTTTTATGCATTCGCACATTTCTGTCGTCTATTAATCACGTCAAGCTTTTACCATACCATTTTTTTTCTATTCTCCCTCACATTTAGCTTTACTTCAGCTTCGCATTTTTATGCATTCATTTGCATTTCTTTGCCTTTAAACCCCCCCCCCCCTTTTTTTAAATGGGTACCAGGGACTTTTGTGTGAAATTAAGGCGGCCTGGCGTGATACCGACCACACCCTCCCCAAAATATTCCTTGGTCATGGAACAATGTGGTCATTAACACCGTCTTCATTTACGCTTAGTAAGCCGGGGGGGGGGCGGAAGGGGAGACCTTTACAATATGCTTTTATTTAAAAGGCAGAAGTGGAATAATTAAATACATTCCTGTATGTATGAAACAGTCAAAGCAGTTTAATCATCTCATTAATAAACTATCGTTACGACACATAGTACCATTGCTGGTGTATGTCCGGAGGCACACGATAGAACCATAGGGATAAAGGCCGCTTGGTCAAAGCAGTCGCCATGACGTGTGGGAATCGGGATTTTTAATTTCACACCCGATAGAAAAAATCATTTCTGTCTACCGCTGGTTTTGAACACCGTACTCCGGCCTTTCAGTCAACGAAACAGTGGTTTTAGCCGTACGGCCACTCATCATTGGATATCCTAAATATACGATTTACTTCTTTTTCTTCGACTTTTGCCGGACTACTAATTCACCATGTCATCGTCCGCCCTTACAAAAGCATTAAATTGGCGAATGTACATTGTGGTGTCTTTTACAGAAACATGTAATAGTTTGCGCCTTTTATTTTTTTTGCCTATTATTGTCTTACATGATCCAATTATCAGTATTTGTTACTCTTATTCTTGTATAAATGATTTGTAAATGATAATTTGTTGTGAAATACTGAAATGAACAAGAGAATAGGAATAGCAAAAAAATTTTTAATGTCATGAAGAACATACTAACATCAAAACAAATAACACCAGGGCTAAAACTAAGAATAGCAAAATGTTATAACTTCTCAACATTCCTATATGGTGCAGAAACATGGACATTAGACAAGAAAACAGAATAGAGAATTAAAGCCTTTGAAATTTAGATATATATAGAAGAATAGGCATAATTGGATGGAAAGAAAAGAAAGAGACGATGAAGTCTGGTTGGTTGCGTTCGTCCGATGACTAAAGTATTCTAGAGTATCGTGGTAGACTAGAATATTCCTTTTCATCATCCGCCCTTACAAGGACGTAGTGGGCGTGTCTGCGTTGTGTTGTGGTTTGCAGTATAACTGTTATATTTGCGCCCTTCGGCCCAACACATCCGACTTCAGCATGACATTTTTGAGTACCTGGTTGTCTTCCCTCTTCGATCCCTACTGGCATGGCCAGACTGGATAGGTTAGTCTGTTACAAGAGGCACCACGGAGAGGTGGAGCAGGGTCTGGATGGTTCTGGTTCACCGATCGTGGCGCAAGCCATCAGCTATGGGTCGCTGACAACTTTCAACTCTGGTGCTGTGAAGTGCGCCACCGCCTCCGATGACTGATTTTAGACCGACAAAAAATCTTGATAGCGAAGAAGAAGGTGGTTTCAATACATCAAAGAGATCCTGAACATGTCAACAGAAGAAGTGGGAGATCTGGCTAGAGAATCGCGATTCTTTCAGACGGGCTGTCTTAGTGCAACGTTCTGCAAAGGGCATGCAACCTGATGATGATGAGAATGAGATTACGTTTTGTTAATTAATAAATTTATATCCGCTGTTGTAGATATCATTCAATATTTTTGTTATTATTTTTATTTCAAAATCACACATGGCTTCAATATCTTCTTTGGTTATATTATCTGGCCCAGGAATGTACATTAAAATAATTAAAAACTGATATGAGAGATGTACGATGTGACCCAAACACTTAAATTAATTAATTAACTAAAATGAATTATACAAATAATATAATAACAATATTGGAATGGTAAACAAATCACACCAAGGCCCAGATAAACATCTTAAGATGTATTTAGTTGATATTCAATGGTACACTAGTGACCTAGTGAGATAAGACAGGAGGTACTTCTCTCGATCCATCAGTTCTTTGTACGATACATTTTGTTACAAATAAGTTGTTTCCGCTTTCTTAACATCAAAACAAATAACACCAGGGCTAAAACAAATAACACCAGGGCTAAAACAAATAACACCAGGGCTAAAACAAATAACACCAGGGCTAAAAAAAATAACACCAGGGCTAAAACAAATAACACCAGGGCTAAAACAAATAACACCAGGGCTAAAACAAATAACACCAGGGCTAAAATTAATAACACCAGGGCTAAAACAAATAACACCAGGGCTTAAACAAATAACACCAGGGCTAAAACAAATAACAACAGGGCTAAAACAAATAACACCAGGGCTAAAACAAATAACACCAGGGCTAAAACAAATAACACCAGGGCTAAAACAAATAACACCAGGGCTAAAACTAAGAATAGCAAAATGTTATAACTTCTCAATATTCCTATATGGTGCACAAACATGGGCATTAGAGAAGAAAACAGAACAGAGAATTAAAGCCTTTGAAATGTAGATATATAGAAGAATAGGTAGAATTGGATGGAGAGAAAAGAAAACAAACGATGAAGTCTTAAAACTAAAAATGAAAAGAGAACTACGAAACACAATTCAACAAGACAAATGCAATTTTGGGGCCATATTAAAAGACACAACAGTCTACTAAAATTAATCCTGGAGGGGAAAATACAAGGTAAAAGAGGCAGACCACGACTGACATGGACGAGTAACATCAAAAGATGGGCAAACAGCCTATGATAAACTGCACCATCAAAGCAAGAGTCAGAGCAGAATGGCGCTCCATGGTAGCCAACCTTCGATGCGGAGATGGCACTCGATGATGATGATGATGATGATGATGATGATGATGATGATGATGATATGTGAGGCGAGTGTAAGTTGTTACTCTTACAACCTGGAAAAAATATTAAGATTAGCACACACGATATAGTCATAATACACACAATTAAACAACTTACTCTTCTTCTACCTTTCAGCTCCCTGTGGAGCATAGGTCTTCAACAAACACTTTCAGCTCCCTGTGGAGCATAGGTCTTCAATAAACACTTTCCAAGTCGTTCTGTTTCTATATTTAATATGTTATATTTAACATTTGTGCATATCATTCATCATCATCATCATTCAGTGCCGTCTCCACATCGAAGGTTGGCAACCACGGAGCGCCATTCCACTCTGTCTCTTGCTATGATGGTGCAAGTTGTCATAGGTGGTGCAAGTTGTCATAGGCCGACTTGTCCATCTTTTGATGTTACTCTTCCACGTTAGTCTTGGTCTGCATTTGTCTCTTTTACCTTGTATTTTCCCTTCCAAGATTACTTTTAGTAAGCTGTTGTGTCTTTTAACATGCCCCCAAAACGGCATTTGCCTTCAGTGAATTGTATTTAATAGTTCTCTTTTAATTTTAGTTGTTTCAAGACTTCATAGTTTGTTTTCCTTTCTTTCCATTTAATTCTACATATTCTTCTATAAATCCATATTTCAAAGGCTTCAATTCCTGAAAAATTCCAATTGAATCTACCATGATCTACCGTGAACAGACCCTTGTTGGCTATGCTATTCAGACATCATAGATCTACCATGGACAGACCTTGACAAAGCTTCTGTTCTGTTTTCTTGTATAATTTTCATGTTTCTGCTCTCATAAGAGTTTCATTTAACCAGTGATCACATTACGAATACGAGTTTAGCTTTAGAGCTCGAGTAAGACCAAGGAGATAGATACATACAGATAGCATGCAGTCACGGAATAGCAACTACCTGAAGGGTATACAGTACTTGGTCCAGAATTTAGATAGGAGCAACTTAACAGGTTGTCAGCTCAGCATAAAGTATATGGATAAGGTAACGCTTATCATCATGTAATATTACCTTTACAGAACGTTGCATTCACCACATCTCGTCTGAAAGAATCTCTATCTCTAGCCATATCTCCCACAGAACGTTGCATTCACCACATCCCGTCTGAAAGAATCTCTATCTCTAGCCATATCTCCCACAGAACGTTGCATTCACCACATCCCGTCTGAAAGAATCTCTATCTCTAGCCATATCTCCCACAGAACGTTGCATTCACCACATCCCGTCTGAAAGAATCTCTATCTCTAGCCAGATCTCCCACAGAACGTTGCATTCACCACATCCCGTCTGAAAGAATCTCTATCTCTAGCCATATCTCCCACAGAACGTTGCATTCACCACATCCCGTCTGAAAGAATCTCTATCTCTAGCCATATCTCCCACAGAACGTTGCATTCACCACATCCCGTCTGAAAGAATCTCTATCTCTAGCCAGATCTCCCACAGAACGTTGCATTCACCACATCCCGTCTGAAAGAATCTCTATCTCTAGCCATATCTCCCACAGAACGTTGCATTCACCACATCCCGTCTGAAAGAATCTCTATCTTTAGCCAGATCTCCCACAGAAAGTTGCATTCACCACATCCTGTCTGAAAGAATCTCTATCTCTAGCCAGATCTCCCACAGAACGTTGCATTCACCACATCCCGTCTGAAAGAATCTCTATTTCTAGCCAGATCTCCCACAGAACGTTACACTCACCACATCCCGTTTGAAAGAATCTCTTGTCCATAGCCAGATCTCCCACAGAACGTTGCACTCACCACATCCCGTTTGAAAGAATCTCTATCTCTAGCCAGATCTCCCACTGAACGTTGCATTCACTACAGCTCGTCTGAAAGAATCTCTATCTGAAGCCAGATCTCCCACTGAACGTTACATTCACCACAGCTCGTCTGAAAGAATCTCTATCTCTAGCCAGATCTCCCACTGAACGTTGCATTCACCACAGCCAGTCTGAAAGAATCTCTATCTCTAGCCAGATCTCCCACTGAACGTTGCATTCACTACAGCTCGTCTGAAAGAATCTCTATCTGAAGCCATATCTCCCACTGAACGTTGCATTCACCACAGCCAGTCTGAAAAATCTCTATCTCTAGCCAGATCTCCCACTGAACGTTACATTCACCACAGCTCGTCTGAAAGAATCTCTATCTCTAGCCAGATCTCCCACTGAACGTTGCATTCACCACAGCCAGTCTGAAAGAATCTCTATCTCTAGCCAGATCTCCCACTGAACGTTGCATTCACTACAGCCAGTCTGAAAGAATCTCTATCTGAAGCCAGATCTCCAATTTCTTCTGTTGTCATGGTCAAGGTATTGTTGATACCTTGAAAGCACCTTCTTTTTGTTCTGCTCCTGATTCGTTGTCCTGGAACCGTGCCTTCCGTTATTGTTCTTTCCTGCGTTGCATGCTTTTAGATAACGCTTGAGTATTTTAAAAACAATTTAGGAGAGAGAGAGAGAGAGAGAGAGAGAGAGAGAGAGAGAGAGAGAGAGTTAAGCATTTTATTTTTTTTCTGGATACATTCCTCAGTTGCCTTTTAGTGTTGAAGGGAGATATAGTTTGTTGTCTTTTGCTCTTTTTTTTTTTTTTACCTCTGCTGCTGTTATGTTTCCTAGTGTTTTAATACTCCATCGATCTATCTTTTTCGTGGTCAACCCAAGAACCTTGGGTCTGCTGTTCTAGCAACATTTATTGGAGGCTCGTTGTGTTGTGTTTTGATCTTTCTGCCTTATTACGTGGCTAAAACATTTTATAAATTGTTTCTTTATGTATTCAATTTCAGGAATTATTCCTAGCTTTATTCTAAGTTCATCTCTGAACTTATCTCTCATGCTGTTTCCTGCCATTCGTCTGACACATTTCATGTTTGTAGTGGTTATTTTTTTTTTATTCTTCTAGAGTATAGCGTCTAGGTCTGGCATTGACAGTACAATGTTGGAAAGAAAATTGTATTGTAGAGTGCCCGTTTGCCTCCAGAGTTATTTCCTTGTTGGACAATAGTGGTGATAGCTGTCCAATGATTTGACAATCTTTGTTGATTCTTGGTCTATTTCTGCTGTTTGGAATTGTCGTTTGTCACGAGACTTCCTAGATATTTAAACTCCACCACTTGTTTTTATTGTCTGCCCTCTTTCGTTATGGTACTGTTCTGTTTCTCTTTTGCGTAATTTATGTCTTCTTTTTGTTGATGCTGTCGGTGCCAATGCTAGGTTACTATCCCGGTGACGTCACAATATTTCTTCAATCTTATCATTATTGTTTTGCAAACAACAAAACCTTTAAATCCCCCCCTCCCCCTAAAAAATTAATTAATTAAAATAAAAACTAAAAATGTGCTGAGTCATAATGATTCATTATGACGTCACCTGACTTGACCTAACAATATTCGTGAGATGGGACCGGCAAAATAAACAATGGCTTACGGCCCAACACAAACATGATTAATTAATGTCATTACTAGTCATCATCATCAAGTACCTGGCCCTGCTGGCGTATATGATCATGTCTCTCCACAACTTTCGATCTCGACAGTTATTTATCATTTCTGTTGTTGACCTTCTGCCAAGCCATTCTCTTAAGTTGTCTGGTATTTTTTCTCTTTGCTTTCCTCTATCTCTTCGTCTCTCAATTTTCCCAGTTGTTACAATATATTCCAGTTGTTCTCTTCTCATTACATGGCAAACAATGATGATTGTTTCTTCCTAATATTGAAAATTAGCACTATTTTAGCTTTACCTCTTTCAGAACGTTTTCATTACTCTTCTTAGCTGTTGATGGTATTCTCAACATTCTTCTGTAAAAACTACATTTATACAGACTCCAGTGATTTCATTACTAGTAATAATCACAAAATATTTGACTGTTTTGAACATCTGTCCATTATTCGTGACCTCTTGTTTGTTTGCTTCTTTATTAATTTTTTTCCTTGCTTTTTCTTTTCTTCTTTTTTTTCCTCCGCTTCATTTTCCACTTCGTCTACTTCATTTTCTATTATTTTCTTCTTTTTTCTTCTACCTCTTCCTCTTCTGTTTATTCTCGCTGTAGTCATCCTTCACTTTTCCTTCTTTCGCTTGCTTCTTCCTTCGCCACTTTCTTTTCCTTATCCTCATACTGTTCTTTTGTCTTCTCTTTCTTCTTCAACTTAGAATTTATTTCTTTTTTTTCTTCCATTCTCTCCATCTTTGTCTTCTAATGTATTTCTTCTTCTCTTCTATTCTCCCCATCTACATCTTCTAATGTATTTCTTCTCCTTTTCTATTCTCCCCATCTACATCTTCTAATGTATTTCTTCTCCTTTTCTATTCTCCCATCTACATCTTCTAATGTATTACTTTCTTTTCTTCTATTCTCCCCATCTACATCTAATGTATTTCTTCTTCTCTTCTATTCTATTCTCCCCATCTACATCTTCTAATGTATTTCCTCCCTCTTTTCTATTCTCCCCATCTACATCTTCTAATTTATTTCTTCATCCTTTCCGTTGCTATCCTTATTTTCTCATTCTCTCCTCTCCTCTTCGACTTCTGTTTCTTTTTTCCTTCTCATCGAACCCGTCGTTTTTCTTCTCTTCTTTCACCTCAAATACCTCTCAAACGTCCCGGGTTCATTGATTAATTGATTGGTTGATTCATTGCATCGTTGATTAATTGCTTGGTTGAGTTGGTTGAGTTGATTAGTTGAGATTGGTTAGTTATTTGGTTTGTTGAGTAGATTGGTTAGTTGGCGGGGATGGTTAGTTGACTGGTCGATTTGTTAGTGTTTTTGGGTTGGTTGATTTGTCAGTTGGTTGGGTTGGTTGCTTGGTTCAGTTGGTTGGTTGTTTGGATTAATGGTTGGTTGTGTTGATTGGTTGGTTAGTTAGTTAATTGCTTGAGTTGGTTAGTTGATTGTGTTAGGTGGTTGTTTAGTTGTTGTGTTAGTTGGCTGGTTGATTAGTTATTTGGTTGTATTAGTTGGTAATGTTGGTTCGTTGGTTAGTTAGTTGGTTGGGTGGTTGGTTGTGTTGGTTGGTTGATTAGTTAGTTGGATGGTTGGTTGGTTGTGTTTGTTGGATGGTTGCTTAGTTAGTTGGTTGGTTGGTTAGTTAGTTGTTTGGTTGATTAGTTAGTTGGTTGGTTGATTGGTTGGTTGGTTGGTTAGTTAGTTGGTTGGTTGATTAGTTAGTTTAGTTAATTGGTTGGACGGTTGGTTAGTTAGTTGGTTGGATGGTTGGTTATTTAGGTGGTTTGATGGTTAGTTGATTGATTGGATGGTTGGTTGGTTGGTTGGTTAGTTAGTTAGTTGGTTAGTTGGTTAGAAGGTTGGTTGGTTAGTTAGTTAGTTAGTTGAATCTGGTTGGTTGGTTGGTTGGTTAGTTAGTTAGTTAATGGATGGTTGGTTGGTAAGTTGGTTGGTTGGTTAGTTGGTTGGTTAGTTAGTTGGTTGTGGTTGGTTGGTTATGTTTGTTTGCTGTGTTAGTTGGTTGGATGGCTGTTTTGAGTTGAGCAGATTGGTTTGATTGGTGGTTGGTTGGTTATGTTTGTTTGCTGTGTTGGTTGCTTGGTTAGTTAGTTGGTGGTTGTGTTGGTTGCTTGATAAGTAGTTGGTTGATTATGTTTGTTTGCTGTGTTGGTTGCTTGGTTAGTTAGTTGGTTGGATGGTTGGTTGTGTTGGTTGCTTGATAAGTTAGTTGGTTGGTTATGTTTTTTTTTTTGCTGTGTTGGTTGCTTGGTTAGTTAGTTGTTTGGTTGGTTTGTTATGTTTGTTTGTTGGTTGGTTAGTTAGTTAGTTGGTTGGTTGGTTATGTTTGTTTGCTGTGTTTGTTGCTTGGTTAGTTAGTTAGTTGGTTGGTTGGTTATGTTTGTTTGCTGTGTTTGTTGCTTGGTTAGTTAGTTGGTTGGTTGGTTATGTTTGTTTGCTGTGTTTGTTGTTTAGTTAGATTGTTGATTAGTTTGCTTGTTTTGTTTGTTTAGTTCGTTTTTGATTGGTTAGTTTGTTGGTGATTTAACTGGTTCACTAGTGGTATAAAACAATTCAACATGAAGTCTACACATTGGCAGGCATGCACACGTCATCAATACATATGTTGTTTACTTCACTGTTTAATATAAATTAAACCTACCGTATTGATTATCAGGTCTATACAGCTGTTTCGTCGCTATTCTATCGACCTTGCGACCGTTATCTGTGATCATCTGTTTTTTGATGCGCTGGTACTCTTCGATATGAGAGAGGAAAGTTGGAATACTTGGTTACAATAATAACATCAGATGGAAGATGCACCACAGAAATAAAGAGCAGAATAGCTCAGGCCAAAATAGCATTTCAGAAAATGAAAAATATCTTATGCAACAAATCTATGTCAATAGAAATGAGAAAGAGAGTTCATCGGTGCTATATAGAACCAATTCTGACCTATGGAAGCGAATCATACACAATAGACAAACAAATGAAAAGACGATTAGAGGCCACAGAGATGGGATTTCTCAGAAGAATGTTGAAAGTTCCCTGGACAGCTAAAAAGACCAATGAGGAAGTTCTCAAAGAGGCCAACACAAAAAGGGAGCTCTTAAAAAAACATCAGAAAGAAGCAATCAACATTGTTTGGGCACATCATGAGAAGAGGAAAGTTGGAATACTTGGTTACAACTGGCAAAATAAAAGGAAAGAGAGATCGCGGACGATCAAGAGAGAAAATACTGGATAGCTTGGTGTCATGGCATGGAAAACGGAAAACAATAGAATTGATACGATGCACTGTAGGTAGAAGATTGTGAAAGGACACGATCGTCTACGCTAACCGGTATGGCACATGATGATAATGACTCTGCGATATATGAGATCTTTTCTTCACTGTACTTTGTTTCCGATTAAATTGTTTTGTTTTTTTAGTTAGAGCCTTAACGATGTGGGAGCCGCGATAGCTCAGTGGTTAGTGAACTGGACTACAAAGGACAAGAGGTAAGGTTCGATCTCAACCGACGGCCTCCGGTTTCACCCAGCCTTTAATGGGTGCCAGTTTTTTTTATGGAAAAGTGAAGCGACACGCGCGTAATACCGACCATATTACCCCAAAAATCATGTGCCGAAGGTCTGTAAAATTTATGGTCACTAACATCATATTCCCTATACGCCACTTGGTGTGACGGGGGTACTTAACGGTAACTTAACGGTAACTTAACGGTAACTTAACTTAACTTAACTTAACTTAACTTAACTTAACGATGTAGAAAGCCTGCGGTAGAGTAATGAAGAGAATTATTGAAGTTATGAGGTAGGATTTGATTCCGATTAATCGTCTTCTGGGTTAGTCGTCTTAAATAGATACTGAATTCTTCTGTGAAAGAAAGACGATACTGGCGTAATACTGACCACATTGCCCAAAATGTATTTATGGTCGACAGAATATGATGGTTCGTCTTCTCCAGCGTCGTGCAGTCGTCATTTAGACATAGATCCGTTGTGTTGCAAGTTTGCGACATGTCGCATGTTTTTTTCGATTTGCTCATCCGGATTCGGGGTGGGTAGAGTTGTGCCTTTAAGTTGCTTAACAGTTTTTAAATAGGTGATTTTTAGAGGTGAGGTGATTTTTACAGGTGAGGTGATTTTAAGAGGTCAGGTGATTTTTAGAGGTCAGGTGATTTTTAGAGGTCAGGTGATTTTAGAGGGTCATGTCATTTTTAGAGGTCATGTGATTTTTAGAGGTCATGTAATTTTTAGAGGTCATGTAATTTTTAGAGGTCAGGTGATTTTTATAGGTCAAGTGATTTTTAGAGGTCATGTGATTTTTAGAATCCATGTGATTTTTAGAGGTCATGTAATTTTTAGAGGTCATGTGTTTTTTAAGAGGTCAGGTGATTTTTAGAAGTGAGATGATTTTTGGAGGTGAGATGATTTTTAGAGGTCATGTGATTTTTAGAGGTCATGTGATTTTTAGAGGTCATTTGATTTTTATAGGTCATGTGATTGTTAAAGGTGAGGTGATTTTTATAGGTCATGTGATTTTTAGAGGTGAGATACACAATGGCTCAGGCAAAAGCAGCGTACAAAAAAAGTAGGAATATACTGTGCTATCCATTTTTGACAATAGAAACAATAAAAAGAGTTCTTAAATGTTATGTAGAGTCATTCTTAACATATGGTTGTGAAGCAGGGACAAAAGTCTCGTACTTTACTTTACTTTCCTTTACTTTACTTTACTTTACTTTACTTTACTTTACTTTACTTCACATAATACGCACGTTCAAATGTTTGAGAATTACTGAATTTACGTAATTGGTACATTTTAACATTAAAAGTTTGGGTTCATTTTTCCCATTACAAGAACTGATTTCTCGGAATATGCTCGTGTCCTGTTTTTCTTAGAACTGACATACGTCATCTTTGGAAATTCCATATGTTTATTTTCCTGGAAATGAGAGTACGTTTTTAAAAACTATGAAAAGTTTTTATTTCGGTTTTCCGTTAAAAAAAAATATATCTTCTCAGAACTGTTTCTTCTTTGACCTTGCAAACAACAATTCTGGTAATGCGTCATGCTTATTTTCTAGTAAATGATTTTGTGTAGGATGAACTAATCTTCAACTTTAACCATACATGTTATGTCGATTTCAGTGGCGTATCGCTAGGGAGGGGAATTGAAAGGTGGAAAAAAAGGTTGAAAGGAAAATAAATAATACATGTAGTATTAAATAAGTAAAACGAGCTAGGAGCGAAATAGTTGCCTTCCTACTGGCGTAATGCTGACCACATTACCCAAAATGTATTTATTATCGAGAGAATATGATGGTTCGTTTTCGCCAGCGTCGTTCAGTCGTCATTTACACATAGATCCGTTGTGTCGCATGTTTTTCGATTTGCTCACCCGGATTCTGGGTGGGTAGAGTTGTGCTTTTAAGTTGCTTAAAAATTTTTATATAGGTGATTTTGAGAGGTAATGTGATTTTTAGAGGTCATGTAATTTTTAGAGGTGAGATGATTTTTAGAGGTGAGATGATTTTTAGAGGTGAGGTGATTTTTAGAGGTGATATGATTTTTAGAGGTCATGTAATTTTTAGAGGTGATATGATTTTTAGAGGTCATGTAATTTTTAGAGGTGATATGATTTTTAGAGGTGATATGATTTTTAGAGGTCATGTAATTTTTAGAGGTGATATGATTTTTAGAGGTCATGTAGTTTTTAGAGGTGATATGATTTTAGAGGTCATGTAATTTTTAGAGGTGATATGATTTTTAGAGGTGATATGATTTTTAGAGGTGAGATTATTTTTAGAGGTGAGATGATTTTTAGAGGTGAGATGCAAAATGGCTCAGGCAAAAACAGCTTTACAAAAAAAAAAAATAGGAAGATACTGTGCAATCCATTTTTGACAATAGAAACAATAAAAAGAGTTCCTAAATGTTATGTAGAGCCAATTTTAACATATGGATGTGAATCATGGGCAATATGACAACGTATGAGAAAATCACTGGAGGCTGTAGAAATATGGTTTTACAGAAGAATGTTGAGAATACCATGGACAGCTAAGAACAGTAATGAAAACGTTCTGAAAGAAGCCATAGCAAAAAGAGAGCTAGTTTTCAATATTAGGAAGAAACTATCATCATCTTTTGGCCATGTAATGAGAAGGGAACAACTGGAATATATAGTTACAACTGGGAAATTTAGGGGACGAAGAGACAGAGGGAAGCAAAGAGAAAAGATACCAGACAGCTTAATAGAATGGCTTGGCAGAAGGTTAACAACAGAAATGACAAATAACTGTCGAGATCGAAAGTTGTGGAGAGACATGATGGCAATTTATGATGATGAACAATTTTTTGCCAGCGCAACGGCTATTTCTTTCGACTTTTAACAGCAAGAAGAACGACGTTTCGGCCAAAAGGTCATCAGCAGGAACATCAAACCACGACACAAAACATATAAGGACATACATACAAATCTAACTACATGACGATAATATTCATCATTATCATCATTATTATTGCAACGTGGTCTCCTGCTTTTCGTCATTATCCGAAAGGGCTAGACACTGGATTTCACTGGCAAGGGATGGGGGAGTGGGGAATTATACAGCTACGAAGGAACTACGTGTTTGAAGATAAACATTCCCATTTTTTCCTGAGACTAAAGTCTTAATTCACCTAGTTCCACTTCGTCCATATCAAAGTATGTAAGTAAAGTAGCCCCGTCACGCCAAGTGACGTGTCACGCCAAGTGACGTATAGGGAATATGGTGTTAGTGACCATCATTTTTACAGAACTTCAGCACATTCATTTTGGTTTAATGTGGTCGGTATTACGCCCATGTCGCTTTACTTTCCCACACACACACACAAAAAAAGAAAATTCGGTATGCATTTAAGGCTGAGTGAACCCGGAAGCCGTCGATCAGAATCGAACTCGACCTCTGATAAGTGGGCTTTGTGGTCCAGTTTACTAACCACTGAGCTATCGCGCTTTCCCCCTCCTCCCTATTTATGGAAACTTATTATACCATGTTCCTTAAACGTCGTCTTGTGCGTGATGGGTCTTTCTTTCTTTCTTTCTTTCTTTCTTTCTTTCTTTCTTTCTTTCTTTCTTTTTTTCTTCTTCTTTTCTTTCTTTCTTTCTTTCTTTCTTTCTTTCTTTCTTTCTTTCTTTTCTTTCTTTCTTTCTTTCTTTTTCTTTCTTCTTTCTTTCTTTCTTTCTTTCTTTCTTTCTTTCTTCTTTCTTTCTTTCTTTTTCTTTCTTTCTTTCTTTCTTCTTTCTTTCTTTCTTTCTTCTTTCTTTCTTTCTTTCTTCTTTCTTCTCTTTCTTCTTTCTTTCTTTCTTCTTTCTTTCTTTCTTTCTTTTCTTTTTCTTTTTTCTCTCTTTCTTTCTTTCTTTCTTTTTCTTTCTTTCTTTCTTTCTTTCTTTCTTTCTTTTTTTCTTTCTTTCTTTCTTTTTTTCTTTTCTTCTTTTTCTTTCTTTCTTCTTCTTTTTCTTCTTTCTTTCTTTCTTTCTTAACGATATAAATGTGATTATGCGGTCAGGTTCCCAAGTTCATTTAATTTTCAAAATTAAACAAAAATAAATTAATTTAAAAAAACGAAATTAGCTCTGCTCTATTCTATCTGCTCTATTCTATTCTGCTCTATTCTATTCTGCTCTATTCTATTCTGCTCTATTCTATTCTGCTCTATTCTATGGGAGCCGGGATAGCTCAGTGGTTAGTGAACTGGACTACAAAGGACAAGAGGTCGGGTTCGATCCCAACCGACGGCTTCACCCAGCCTTTAATGGGTACCGATTTTTTTTCTAGGAAAGTATAGCGACACGGGTGTAATACCGACCACATGACCCCATAATCATGTGCTGAAGGTCTGTAAAATTTATGGTCGCTAACACTATATTCCCTATACGGCACTTGGCGTGATGGGGGTACTTTACGTTACTTATATAACAATAATAGTTATATATTAACCATATAGCAATAATAGTTATATATCAACCATATAACAATAAGAGTTATATATCAACCATATAACAATCACAGTTATATATCAACCATATAACAATCACAGTTATATAGCAAACATATAACAATCACACTTATATATAGCAACCATATAACAATCACAGTTATTGGTCAACCATATAACAATCACAATTATTGATCAACTATATAACAATCATAGTTTTATAGCAACCATATAACAATCACACTTATATAGCAACCATATAACAATCACACTTATATAGCAGCCATATAACAATCACACTTATATAGCAACCATATAACAATCACACTTATATATCAACCATATAACAATCACATTTTATATAGCAACCATATACCAATCATAGTTACATAGCAACCATATAACAATCATAGTTACATATCAACCATATAACAATCACACTTATATAGCAACCATATAACAATCACAGTTATATAGCAACCATATAACAATCACACTTATATAGCAACCATATAACAATCACACTTATATAGCAACCATATAACAATCACACTTATATAGCAACCATATAACAATCACACTTATATAGCAACCATATAATATATAAATAAATAATAAATATAATATGTAAATATATAATCATAGTTACATATCAACCATATAACAATCATAGTTATATATCAACCATATATCAGTCGCACTAGCAACCCACGGGATTGTAACCCATGAAATTCCACATGAATCATTACTGGTAAAATCCGACAAATTGAGCGCGATTTCGGTGCTCATCTTGGATTGGATGATTTCCTATATAATGATGATGTCATTCCTAAAATTAGCATCGTAACACATTAACATATCAGTTACAAATGTCTTCTATCACCTCTTATGTTTCCTGTTATCAACCACCTTAAGTGATCATTACCTGACATGTTTTAAACTGGATGTTAATGTCTTCAACTAACGACATCTAACAGCTGTTACCAGTTTTTCTCCACACACTAAATCAACAATTACACATTCTGGGGAAAGCCTTCACGAGCCGGGCCGAATGATTCAGCATAAACAGCCCCGTGCTGTGACCTACATTTGCGTTATATCGAACCGTCTACCATAACTATAAAACGAATGCGTAAAAAACGTTGAACTTTACATTTCGTGTCTGAGTATAGAACTGGACGGGTCTCATCACAAGTAATCTAAAAACAGTAGAATATATTTGCAAAAATGGCTCTCGTTCCATTGCTTGGAGACAGTATTTTGGGAAAGAATGGACCAGTAGCTGTTGCGAACTTGTCCGATGTAAATGATGTAGTTGGTTAGTAACGTTTGTTGTGGTTTTGTTGATGATGACCATATTCATCATTATAATCATTATCATTATAATCATCATCATTATAATCATCATCATTATATTACTATTATTATTATATTTTTGCTGGCTAATCTATGTGGTGATCACGTTTTTTATTGCGCATTGTTATATTGTTGTTTCTGTTATCAGTATATTTATTATTAAAACACTACATAATAATACTCTGACGAAATATCAGTTTGTTAATATTGTTATTATCGATAATAATGCTTAATTGCTAAGAGTGAAAATGAGTTACAAGAAATGTTAGACATTATAGTGAAAGAAAGCAAAATAAAGGAATCAGTCTTAATAGCAAAAAGACAGAAGTAATGGTAACAACAAAGAAAAAGACATCACCTCATTGCAAAATAAAGACAAGTGGAACAATATTAAAACAGGTAAATGAATTTAAATATTTAGGAACTTTTACTTTGTTAACCTCAGACAGAAGATGTATTGTACAAAAGAGGTGAGATGTAGAATTGCTCAGGCAAAAGCAGCCTTCCAAAATATGAGGAAGATACTATGAAATTCATTTTTGACAATCGAAACAAGAAAAAGAGTTCTTAAATGTTATGTAGAGTCAGTCTTAACATATGGATGTGAATCATGGACAATAGGGTGTGAAAGGAAATGCACGAGCTGATGGTTTTTGCTGAATCGGCTGTCGTTGATGTGGATGTAAGTAAAAGGTAAAGTACCACCGTCACGCCAGGTGGTGCATAAGGAATATGCCTTGGTCCATATTTTTTTCTGTTGTTGATTATTTGTCATTTTTTCCGAGTGCTGTAAACATACCTCTTCCTCTGAATTGATTCACTGATTATCGCCTCGGATGTTTCCCTCGATAATAATATTCATTTATTATTATTTGTCTCCAGTCTTAACCACTGGAAACTACTATTCGTGCTGTTTCGTCCTAAATGTTTGTCTGCAACGCAAGTATTCAGCCCTACCCTATCCGGGAGATACTTGTCTTAGCAGGAAAAATATTTCCGAGCTGTGATCGCAGCCTTATGCTATAGTTATGGGAAAGCCTTCGCGAAACGACATTGCCAACAAAGCTAATTTTTTAGTTAGCTGAGTGGCAGTGTTCCCTAGCGTTTGGCTTTTCGTGGCAAGGCGCTGTGCCACTGAGTACGGGTTCGATCCTGCCTTGGTCCATATTTTTTTCTGTTGTGGATTATTTGTCATTTTTTCCGAGTGCTGTAAACATACCTCTTCCTCTGAATTGATTCATAAATTTTACAGACCCACGGCACATGTTTTTTGGGGTAATGTGGTCGGTCGGTATCACGCCCGTGCCGCTGTACTTTCTCAGAAAATAATCCGGTACCCATTTAAGGAGCTGTGTCACATTCTGGAAGCCCTTAGGGAGGTAGGGCGCGCTGATGACTCAATCTGTGATCATTAATCTACAACCATGTTGAGAGTGCAGGAACATCGTGTGAAATTGGAGATACCAGAAAGGAGCGTTATGTGGGGAGACACACCAGAATAACATGTCAAGACATAAATGGACCTGTTAGTCTACACACACTATCTTCGGGACAGGCGGCCGAGCACAAATGGATGAAAACTCGCGTGGTAAGGCGCCGATTCAATTCTCGTACTTTACTTTACTTTACTTTACTTTACATAACACCCACGTTCAAATATTTTAGAATTACTGAATTTACGTAACTGGTACATTTTTAACATTAGAAGTTTGGGTTCATTTTTCCCCATTACAAGGACTGATTTCTCGGAATATGCTCGTTGCATGTTTTTCTTAAAACTGACATACGTCACCTTTGGTAATTCCATGTTTATTTTCCTGTAAATGAGGGTACATTTTTAAAATTATGAAAAGTTTTGATTTCGTTTTTCCGTTAAAAAATATGTCTTCTCAGAACGTGTTCGTGTCCTGTTTCTTCTTTGACCTCGCAAACAACAATTTTGGTAATAAAAAAAAACAAAAGTAAAGTATCCCATTTACGCCAAGTGACGTATAGTATAGGGAATATGGTGTTAGTGACCATACATTTTACAGACCCTCGACACATGATTTTTGGGGTAATGTGGTCGGTATTACGCCCGTGCCGCCTTAATTTCCCAGAAAAAAATCATCCGGTACCCATTTAAGGCTGGGTGAACCTGGAAGCCGTCGGTTGGGATCGAACCCTACCCTTTGTCCTTTGTATTCCAGTTCACTAACCACTGAGCTATGGCGGCTCCCATTCTGTATTGATTTGGTGTTCTTCATGGTCTCTCAGCGTAGTGCTCATTTCTGGCTTATCTTAATGTGTTCGTGCAGCCGGAACATGGCTATAGGTTCATGATCGTATTTTTTTTTTAGCTTCTAGCGAAATCTCTCGAGACTCATCATCACCATCATCATCATCTTCAGTGAATGCCGTCTCCGCATTGAAGGTTGGCTACCATGGAGCACCATTCCACTCTATCCCTTGCTTTGATGGTGCAGATTGTAACAGACAATCTATCTTTTGACAGACTTGTCCATCTTTTGATGTTACTCGTCCATGTTAGTCTTGATCTGCCTCTGTCTCTTTTACCTTGTATTTTCCCTTGCAATATTAATTTTTTATTAGGCTGTTGTGTCTTTTAACATGCCCCCAAATTTCGTTTGTCTTGTTCTAATGGTGTTTAGTAGTTCTCTTTTCATTTTTAGTTGTTTTAAAACTTCATCGTTTTTTTTTCTTTCCATCCAATTCTACCTATTCTTCTATATTTCCAAATTTCAAAGGCTTCAATTTTCTGTTCTGTGTTCTTGTCTAATGTCCATGTTTGTGCGCCATATAGGAATATTGAGAAGATGTAACATTTTGCTATTCTTAATTTTAGCCCTGGTGTTATTTGTTTTGATGTTAGTTTCATGGCATTAAATTATTTTTTGCCATACCTATTCTTTTGTTTATTTCAATTTTACCTTTTCCATCACTGGTTATAGTGTGTCCAAGGTAGTTGTAGCTCTGAACTGTCTCCACATGTATTCCTTCAACTGTGATATTTAATTGTAGGTCTTGAGAATTTTCTTTGTTTATTATCATAGTTTTAGTCTTTTTGATATTCATATCTAGTCCATATATTTTGATTGTCATGTTTATGACATTAATAGTTGTAGATCTTTAGGATTTTTTGCTAGTAGTACGGTATCATCAGCATATCTTAGGTTATTGATTATCTTCCCATTAATGTTTAGGCCTGGCATCCCTGAGATGTTTTTAAAAATTTGCTCAGTGTATAGTGTATACAGTATAGTGTATGGTGTACAGTGTATAGTTTGAACAAGCTTGGTGATAGGATGCATCCTTGTCTTACTCCTCTTTTTATATCTATGGGTGTAGATTTCTCTTTGTTATATTTTATTTTTGCTGTTTGCTCCAGTACAAATTACATATTAGTCGTA
Source organism: Megaustenia siamemsis (assembly GCA_032433765.1). Lineage (NCBI taxonomy): Eukaryota > Metazoa > Mollusca > Gastropoda > Stylommatophora > Ariophantidae > Megaustenia > Megaustenia siamemsis. The sequence goes on along the minus strand of JAVIAB010000145.1, from coordinate 38,681,351 downwards.
TATCTGTGTCATCCAGATTTATATCTTTTAGACAGTCTATAAGTTGATTATGGTGTATTCTGTCAAATGCTTTGGCGTAGTCTATGAAGCAGGCATATATTGGTTTGTTTACTTCTATGTACTTTTCAATCAATGTCCTCATGCTGAATATGGCTTCTTTTGTCCCACTATTTTTCCTGAATCCAATTGCTGCTCATCTAATTCAGTATTAATTTTATTCTGAATCCTTCCTTGTATAACTTTTAGTAAAATGTTGGTTACCTGGCTCATTAGGATTATTGTTCTGAAGTCACTGCATTCAACTGCATCATTCTTTTTAGGTAATGCAATGAAAGTTGATGTTTTTAGTTCATTTGGTATGTATCCTGTATGGTATATGTCATTGCATATGTCTGTGATCATTTCAATGCCAAAATCTTCTAGTGCCTGTATCATCTCTATCTGTATATTGTCAGGTCCTGCTGCCTTTCATTTTTTTCGTTGTTTTTATTGCTTTCTCTACTTCAGATTTCAGGATTTTATAGCTAGATGTTCATTTTATAAATATTTGTTGGTCCCTTTCGCCATGAAATAATTCTGTTATATATTCCTGCCATCTATCTATTATATTTTGGTGGTCTGTTAGCATTCTTCCCTCTTTGTTTGCAATACATCCGCTTCTTGTAGCTTTTCTGTCTTTATTCGTCATTCTCTTTACTTCTTTTTACAGTCTCGAGACCAGGAAGTGTATTTTGGGTGTTAATCCGTTTTTACTTGGCAGCCGTGTGGCACAATAGTCCCTCGCCGCACAGGTAGATAACTCCGTCTTTGGACATACTCATATTTGTTCCTTTGACAATTAACGTTTCAAGCCGGGCCTCGCTGCTGAGACCAGGAATTGCTGTTGCCGCAGAGAGAAATCACAAATAAAAATCCCAACTGGTGTAGTCGAGATTTGAACTCACAATCTCTCTGTCTTGAGATCGATGTCTTGCCACGAGACCAACCAATCACCTGATCATTGTTTGAATCATTATCTCACTTTCCTCCACTGAGGGCAATCAGAATATCACCCCTGTCCATAACACGTCCGCTATATCCACGTGGTAACAGTTTCAACTCTACAAAAGTCCCATCTATCACAGTTGGGAAACTGCAGGTATAAATGTACACAGGGTTATACAGAACGTTTATCGCATTATGTATCATGTCAATAATATTGACGTATAGCAATACACATTCAACAGTAGCCAGTATCAGCCTGGTATGTAAAGCAACTCGTGGTTCGATATCTCTTATAGAATCTGCTCAGTAGGGGAGGCTAAGCCTAGAGGCAACTAATACCAGCTTAAACACAGCTGTTAGATGGTGACACGAGACGAATACCATTTTTGTTGCCTCTTTTTCACTTTCTTCATCATCATTCGCTTCTTCTTAATTTACAAATAATACAACTACTTTTACTACTACTACTGCTGCTGTTACAACTGCTCCTATTTTTCCTTGTCCCTCTACTATTACTATTATTACTACTAACTCTACTTATACTGCTACTACCACTACTATTACTAATACTACCACTTCAACTATATCTACTTCTTCTATGGTTACTACAACTGCTAACACTACTACTACCATTACTTCTCCTACTACTACTAATACAACTACAACTACCACTACTATTAAGAATAATGATTCTACTACCACTACTACTATAAATACGACTTCTATACGACTGATACTACTACTGCTTCTACTACTACTACTACTGCTACTACTACAACTACTAATTTTACTACTACCATACTACAACTGCTATTACTACTATTAATTCTGCTACTACCACTACTGCTACAAATACTACCACTTCTACTACCACTATATTACTACTTTTAATACTTTTACCTTTTTCTCTACTACTACAATTACTGTAATTAACACTACTACTACCACTACGACTACTACCACTACGACAACTTCTACTGCTTCTACCACTACTAATATAACAACAAATATACTATTAACATTACTATCAATACTAACATTATCACCACCACCACTACTACCACTGGTACTACTACTACTTACACTACCACTGCTACTACTACTACCATCACTACCACCACCATTACTACCACTGCATCCATTACTGCTATTAATACTACCATTTAACATAGGAGAATGAACACATAAAAAAAAACAGGACAAAGAAAAATAAGAGAAGAGGACGTGGGAGAAAGGTGAAGTGAGCGGAGCACAACAAGAGGAGGATAAGTCGGGAAACAAAAGAAATATAAGATGATGAAGAAGAGCAGGGGGATGAAAACGAAATTGTCTTCAATTTAACACTTAAGAATGCCCACATTAACAATAGGTGATCAATCATTTAATCTAAGACCTTTAGACCAATTTTTTGAGCATAGGCTACGGACGAGGTCTTTCCATCCATCCCTCTTTTTGATCATCTTCTCTACTTCTCTCCAGTCTAGGCCTTTGCTCTTGAGGGTATCTAATACTTCTTTTTTGTCTCTGTGTATTCCTGGGCCTTCCTTGGTGTCTTTTCCCCTGTGGGTTACATGACAGTGCATGTCTTGCTATACTGGCATCGGGTTTTCGTAGTATTATGTTCAACCCATCTGCATTTTCTATTCTTAAATTGTTACTCGTCTGGCCCTTTGCTCTTTACTAAATATCTTCATTTCTGATCTTGTCAAATTATCAGATGTTCAGGGTTTTCCTCTAGTAGTTTACACATGTTTGTCAATTTTGTTTAGTTGTGTTATTATCCATGTTTCTGAGCTATATAAGATGACAGTTTTTACATTTGTATTTTCTTCTTCCTCTTTCCTTCCTCATCTGCCTTTCAGCGTCGAGGGGAGATATAATTTGCGGTCTTTTGCACTTCTGTTCGCCTCTGCTGCTGTTATGTTTCCTAGTGCTTCTAATATTCCATCGACCCATCTTTTTCGTGGTCGACCCTTGGGTCTGGTGTTCTCACAACGTTTGTTGAAGGCTCGTTGTGTTGTGTTTTGATCTTTCTGTCTTGTCACGTGACCAAACCATTTTATCTGTTGTTTCCTATATACAGTAAAGTCTCGATTATGCGGTACTCAATAATCCGGAATTCTCAATTTAACGGACTTTTTTTTTTTTTTAATTATTATAGGGAGAAAGCTTGAATCATGTTTTGTTCAGTTAAATTAAATGCCTTTATCCGGAAATCGAAAACGCTACAACACGGTTTGTGCGCTGCGCTTACTTCTACAGGCTCTATCATTACACAATATTGCGTTTACAATAGTGTATTTACAGTAATATACTTCAAATAGGAGCGAACATATTTTATTCAATCCAGACATTGTGTCTCCAAATATTCCAAGTAAAAGCGACAGACAGTCTATATCTTCACTTTTTCCCCCGACTAAATGTTTTTGTCGGGAAATCTTAGTCGTGCCAAAAACACTTATCTACATGATTTTACAAATTTGCTTAATTTTCTCATAGCCTGCTTTAGATCTAAAGTTGGTCATGAATTTGTCAAAAATATGGCGTTTGACAGTCTGACCGAACATTAGAAGCAGACGTATTGTTTGTGAAAATTGAAGAGCCCATAACTTTGATGATTATAAATCAAAGGTTGAGCAGCCGGCGTGCAGTGACATAGAGATGGTGAGAAGAAAGGGGGAGGGGTTCAAAAATTACCGACTGGAAATTCAAAAAGAGTAAGATACAGAGTTTGACGTTAGTTTGTCTCAGACATTTGTGCAAGCTGAAATTCGTTCCATCAGTATAAATTATACATGATATGCTATAAACGCATGTGTGCATACTTTTTAACGGAATACATTTTTGTGTTAAATAATGGCCTCTGCGAGTGCAAACCACACCTCAATTTCCCGCAAAGGTAAACGCAAGTGAACTGTATTGACACTGAACCAGAAGATTGAAATCGCTAGTAGACTTGAAAAAAGGCGTTAATCGCAACGTTTTGATGACTGAATTTGGCATAGCCTCTTCAACATTATATGACATACGAAATCAAAAAGATGAGTTGTTTAAGTTTGCGTCGGAGTCTGAAAGCAGCAACAATATACACCAGAGACGAAGTATGAAACGGCCAAAATTTGAAAAACTCGACGACGTCCTTTATGTGTGTTTTTTAGAAAGAAGAAGAAAAGGAATGCCAATATCAGGACCCATGTTGATAGAGAAAGCTAGTGAATGTCACACGAATTTAAATATTTCTGAGCATTGCAATTTTTCAATCATGTTTTTTCATAAATTTTGAGTTTGGTTTTCTTACTCTCGATTATCCAGAAAAATTCAATTATCCAGAATGGGTTCTTCCCCGAGCATTCCGGATAATCGAGACTTTACTGTATTCTATGGCGTGGGCTATACATTCAATACATTTGTATTGAAGTCATATCTTTGTACTTGTTTTTATGATCTTCGCTGCCCATATTAACTCTTTCAGTACGGAAGCTTTTTATCGACACAACGGAAGAGATTTCAGAGACAAAATTTGTCATGGTTTTAAGAATCAATCTACGTTTTTATATTTATCTAACATATAACATATTATATATGAATTTTTAGATAGTTGAACAAGGTATTAGATTTCACCAGTATCAAGATGGTACAAGACATGTACAAAGAATATGGTTTGATGGCGTTCACACTAATCAAATTTAGCATGACGCACTATGCGGCGAAAAGTACGCTGTCGAAATAGGCATGGCGAAACGTACTGAAAGAGTTAAGTTATTTATTTGATGAGAGCTGTTCTTGTTTTATTCAATGTTCTTGCTTTATTCATTGTTCTTGCTTTGTTCATTGTTCTTGCTTTATTCATTGTTCTTGTTTTATTCAATGTTCTTGGTTTATTCATTGTTCTTGCTTTGTTCATTGTTCTTGCTTTATTCATTGTTCTTGTTTTATTCATTGCTCTTGCTTTATTCATTGTTCTTGCTTTATTCATTGTTCTTGCTTTATTTATTGTTTTTGCTTTATTTAGTGTTATTGCTTTCGTTCCTCTCTCTGTTTCTCCTTCTGTGTTGATGATGATGGCCAGTTACGTAAAGTAATCCATTTCCTTGATTGTCACTCCTGCAAATTCTACTGGGTTGTGATTTCAAGTGGTGATTATCCGTAATTGTGTTAATTAATTCTGTTAATGTCATGTCTTCAGTTAGTTTTGTTTATCCACCGCCTATCTTACACATGTTCACAAGGTCACAGCATAAGTCAGATGCCGCCATAGTGATTCACTGTGACTCGACAAATCTGATAGCACAATAATTCAAAAAGTTTGTTCGTTTGTTAGCGAAACAATTATGTTGTGACATAAAACCAATGTACTGCTGCTAGACCTATCTAGCTACGTAGCTGTCTACCAACCTATCTACTTACATATTTACCTATTTACCTGCCTACTTACCTGTCCACATACCTACCTACTTACCTACCTACCTGCCTGCCTACATACCTACCTAACTGTCTACATACCTGCCTACTTACCTGTCCACATACCTACCTACCTGCCTACATACCTACCTAACTGTCTACATACATGCCTACCTACCTATCTACTTACCCGCTTACCTACTTACCTGTCTACCTTCCTACATACATGCCTACCTATTTATCTGCATACCAACTTACCCTGTCTACCTACCTATCTGCTTACCTACTGACCTATCTATCTACCTACCTACCTGCTTGCCTCCCTACCCGAATACTTACCTACATATAAACCTACCTACCTATCTGCTTACGCATCTACATACACACCTGCCTACTTACCAACCAATGATATATCTACCTGTCTGTCTAAATACTTACCTACCTATTTACTTACATCTCCAACTACCTACTTACCTACCGACCCACCTACCTACATGCTTGCCTACTCACCTACCTAACTAGCTATCTAATTACCTACTTATATATACACGTATATTTTTGCCTCTCTACCTACTTATCTACCTACATAACGACCTAACTATGTACCTACCTACCTACCTACCTACCATGCGTATCTAGCTACCTACTAAAATAGTAACCTAACTAGCTGCTTTTCCGTCTATCTATCAATACATATGTTTGTCTTTCTGTCTGTCTATCAATCTATGATGTCTGCCTGTGTCTGTCTATCTATCTGTCTGTCTGTCTGCCTGTGCCTGCCCGCCTGTATCTATCTGTATATCTGCCTGTGTCTGTCTGTTTGCCTGTTCTGTATGCCTGTGTCTGTCTGTCTCTGACTGTCTGTTTGCCTGTGTCTGTCTGTCTGTTTGCCTGTGTCTGTATCTGTCTCTCAAACCCCATTTTACCACATTTATTTTTTAAAAATTACACGTTTTCACCTCGTCACATCCACCATATATGCCGAACAAGAACAGCTTCCAGTTCTGAACCAACTTTGTCTTGCAGGTAGTAATTCCTGTACCGCTGCGGGCATGACCTATTTAATATTGACAATCCATCTGATTCGTGGTCTTTCTAGATCCCTGAAGCTAAATCCCCGGCTGTTACAGACAGTTGTTATGGGTGGTCAGACCTAACTCTCATGAGGTAATCCGTAGCAATCTATAGTTTTTCTTAGGCCTGCGGGTTGAAAGGGAAATCACGAAAACATCCACACTTTGTGACGTTTCCAGGTACGTGAACACTAAACGGCTGACGTCATTTTACTCACAGTCGTTACTGCTCGCAAAATTAAAAACGTTACACAATATGTGATTCATTTCAGCCAGCGGGCCTTATTGACGCTATAGATGGCTGTGGGCGATCAAACCACTTTGTTGTGTGGTTTTCTGTGTTTTTGATCACAGACAAGTGGTTTGACACAAGGGGATAGCCACTTCTCTGGCCGCATCATTTCTCTCTGTGTGTCTTGTAATTATGTTCATAATCATCACTATGAGCCATCTCAACAGGCTTAGGCGGTCATGTCCTTCAACATATCCATATCATTACATATCGTTGTAGTTGTAGTAGTTGTTGTTGTTGTTAGGATCATCATCATTGCACACCGACAGACCCATAGGTGCTTCGACATCCTCCCTCGAGAACCTCAAGAAAACACTCTTGTGTGTCATTGCTACTTTGTTTTCTTTTACCAGATGGTTTCCACATGAATATCTGACGTACATGTCTTTTCTCATTCATTCTCAGCACATGACCGATGTATTTCCAACACCTTTTTCTTATAAAGCTCGACTCGTATTCTTGTTTTGATTCGTCTCCTATCTGTTCATTTGAAATGTACTCATTCCAGCTTATATTTGACTTCCTATATAGACATTTTTTTTTTTTTAAATATTTTTTTTCCCTCGTTCGCCAGCTTTTACCTCTGACGAAGTCCCTAGAGATTAGGAACTGAATTTTGCGTGTTAACCCATTTTTTCTCTGGCAGCCGTGTGCACAGGGGTCCCTCGCCGTACTGGCAGGTAACTCCGACTTCGGAGGTACTCATATATTTTTCAGTCGATTAAATTGTTTGCCGGCTTCTTTTCGATGAAAATAACTCATAATTAATAAATTAAACGCTAAACTAGGAAGAATATAACAACGAAATAAAGAAAATGAACACCTCATTCCTCGGTATGCTATGTTAATGCACATGGGAACTAGGTGGTCTCATCAGTCAGGAGAAACTTCAACCTATGGACAGGAAAGTCCCGAGTTTTATTCGCCAGCTTTTGCCTTTGACAAAGTCCCTTCAGACTAGGAACTGAATTTTGCATGTTAATCCGTTTTTTCATGGTAGCCGTGTCACAGCGGTCCCTCGCCGCACAGGCAGATAATTCCGTCTTCGGAGGTACTGATATTTTTTTCCGTCGATGAGTAATTGACGTTTCTAGCCGGGCCACGCTGATGAGACCAGGGATGGTTGCCGCAGAGAGACATCGAGACCAACCAGCCCACATACAAAATATAAATTTCCTATCTGAAATCTTGGCGGATTTCCAACTTTCACATCGACATGTTAGCACTGGTATCACAGAATAGTTGAACAATCTAACGTTTTGTTCGTTTACTGAGAACTCTGCATCTCCAGATATTGTCTAAAGCTATCTTTAAAAAACAAAATGGCAATAAAGAAACCAAAGAAAAATAATAACAAATAAAATCACTACAAGAAACCTGCCAGAGCGGATAATGTTATTATATCTACAAATGTTGAATAGAGAAATAACGCTGCATATCCCAGGTTTTGTTTGTGTTATCTCACTAGGTCACTAGGGCAACCTTGAAAGTTAACCAGGAGCATTTTGGCAAGTTGCTGACTTGCTCGACAGTGGCGTCATAGACGACATTAGTTATTATCTTGTTTGTATAGATCATTTTAATTAATTCAGATGTGTTAGGTCACCTCGTCCATCTTTCTTATCTGTCTTTGTTCCTCTCTTAAAACTGTTTAATTATACACTAAATAATAAAATAGAGCAGAGCTGAAGCCAACTGTAATTATCATCATTAGGCGCCATGCCGGTTGGAGTAGGCGATTATCTCTCTCCACATCTATCGGTACTTCAAACATGTCATAATTTCAGTCGGTGATCTTTTATTCTCCATGGCTTTCTTTGGATTGTTACAAATGACATTTTTGGGGGCATGTTAAAAGACACAACAGCCTACTAAAAGTAATATTGGAAGGGAAAATACAAGGTAAAAGAGGCAGAGGCAGACCAAGACTAACATGGACGAGTAACATCAAGAGATGGATAAGTCAATCTATGACAGCCTGCACCATCAAAGCAAGAAACAGAGTAGAATAGCGATCCATGGTAGCCAACCTTCGTTGTGGAGAAGGCACTCGATGATGATGATGATGATGATCTTTTATTATGCTATTTGGTTAAACTGTTCAAAGTTTTTTGTTTCACTCGATTTCATCTTCTCCTCTTCCTATTCTTCCTGCATGTTGCTGTAGTATTGTCGATGCCTTCTTTTCGCATCACATACCCAATTAATATAGATTGTATTTTTCTTATGATTTTGATATTTCTGTTTTCTCCAGCTCGTTTTAAACATTCTTCATTAGTATTTTTTGCTATTCATTGAATTCTTAGCATTCTTCTGTTAAACCACGCCAATTGTAATCTTATTCTTCTACCTTTCAGCTCCCTGTTAAGCATAGGTCTTCAACAAACACTTTCAGCTCCCTGTGGAGCAGAGGTCTTAACAAACACTCTCCAAGCCGTTCTGTTACTTGCCATTCTTTTAAGATCATTCTATGTCTTCTCAATCATCTTGATCTCTCCTTTTCTCGGAGAATATTTTGGTCTTCCTCTTTGTCTTTTTTCCTTGGGGATTCCAAAAAAAGGGCTTATCGTGTAATACTCTCAGTTGGCTTCTGAAGTGTGTGTTCTATCTCCGCCATGGTCTTCGTTGTATCTCTTTATCCATTGGTATTTGACAGGTGCTTTTCCATAATTCTATGTTAGTTATTTTGTCCCGCCATTTCCATACTTTTATTCTGCGTAAGCATCCATTAATGGAAGTCTGTATCTTCATGATTGTCATTTTTGTTGTTCTCCATGTTTCACAGCCATATTATAGGACTGGCTTAACATTGAAGTTGAAAATTGTTACCAATTGTAATACATTATTATTATTGATAGCTCAGTGGTTAGTGAGTTGGACTACAAAGGAGAAGATTTCTGGTTCAATCCTTATCGACTGCTTCTGGGTTCACCCAGCCTTAAATGGGTTTCTGAATTTTTATTTTCTGGGAAAGTAAAGCAGCACGGGCGTAATACCGACCACATTACCCCAAAAATTATGTGCCGAAGGTCTGTAAAAATTATGATCACTAACACCATATTCCCTATACGTCACGTGGCGTGACCCGGCACTTTCCCTTTTTATTATTGCTATTATTAGCGTAAAAATAAAAAAGAAAAGTGCCCCATCACGCCAAGTGGCGTATAGGGAATATGGTGTTAATGATCATAAATTTTACAGACCTTCGACACATGATTTTTAGGGTAATGTGGTCGGTATTACGCCAGTGCCGCTTTACTTTCCCAGAAAAAAAATCCGGTACCCATTAAATGCTGGGTGAACCCGGTAGCCGTCGGTTGGGATCGACACCTACCTATTGTCCTTTGTAGTCCAGGTCCTTTTTGTCTCGAAACCACCATCTTTTTGGTTTGCCCCTGATGCGTCGCCCAGGAACCATACCTTCCATTATTGTTCTTTCCAGCCTCCTGTGTCGTTTTGTCGTGGCCTTTGTATGTAAATTTCCTCTGTATAATGTTGTATACAAGCCAATTCCTTTTAATGTTTAAACAATTTTTAATGTCTTCATTTATCTTTTTAAATATCCGAGATATCTTAAGCATTTTTCAATAGCTTTTTGTATCGAATGTATCAATTTTCTTCCTTGCTGTTTGTGAGATTGTCCATGATTCTTAACCATATGTTGCTATTGATATGATACATAGTCTCAGTAATTACAATTTTACTGCCTTGCAGGTATTGTCCCACAAATCTTCATGGCGTTTAATTTTTTTGTTGCTATTGCTCATCTTTTAGATGAGGTCATTAATATGTGTACCATCTGCTGACATTAATATTTGTACCATCAAATGAAATTAATATTTGCACCATCAAATATCATTAATATTTGTACCATCAACTGACATTAATATTTGTACCACCAACTGACATTAATTTATTTTACCGTCAATAACATTTTTACCATCAACAACATTTTTACCATCAACAACATTTTTACCATCAATAAAATCGTTACCATCAACAACATTTTTACCATCAACAACATTTTTACCATCAACAACATTTTTACCATCAATAAAATCGTTACCATCAATAACATTTTTACCATCAATAACAATTTTACCATCAACAACATTTTTACCATCAACAACATTTTTACCATCAACAACATTTTTACCATCAATCGTTACCATCAATAACATTTTTACAATCAATAACAATTTTACCATCAATAACATTTTTACCATCAATAAAATCGTTACCATCAATAACATTTTTACCATCAACAACATTTTTACCATCAATAAAATCGTTACCATCAATAACATTTTTACCATCAATAACAATTTTACCATCAACAACATTTTTACCATAAATAAAATCGTTACCATCAATAACATTTTTACCATCAATAACAATTTTACCATCAATAACATTTTTACCATCAATAAAATCGTTACCATCAATAACATTTTCACCATCAACAACATTTTTACCATCAACAACATTTTTACCATCAATAAAATCGTTACCATCAATAACATTTTTACCATCAATAACAATTTTACCATCAATAACATTTTTACCATCAATAAAATCGTTACCATCAATAACATTTTTACCATCAATAACAATTTTACCATCAATAACATTTTTACTATCAATAAAATCGTTACCATCAATAACATTTTTACCATCAATAACATTTTTACCATCAACAACATTTTTACCATCAACTGACATTAATATTTTTACCATCAACTGACATTAATATTTTTACCATCAACTGAGATTACTACTCTTGTACAGGGATCTATTTCTCTGCCCACTGGTGCCCTCCATGTCGAGGGTTTACCCCCGTCCTAAGCGAGTACTACAAGAAACTCCGGGGTGAGGGTAAATGTTTTGAGGTTGTCTTTGTCAGCTCAGACAAAGAGGAGGAGTCTTGTGCGAACTACTACAGTGACATGCCGTGGCTGATTCTGCCATATCCGGACAGACAGAGGAAGGTGAGTTTTGGAAGTTGGTAATATGTATGGCTGATTGAAGACAGGGAAGGTGAGTTTTGAAAGTTGGTAATATGTATGGCTGATTGAAGACAGAGGAAGGTTAGTTTTGAAAGTTGGTAATATGTATGGCTGATTGAAGACAGGGGAAGGTGAGTTTTGGAAGTTGGTAATATGTATGGCTGATTGAAGGCAGGGGAAGGTGAGTTTTGGAAGTTGGTAATATGTATGGCTGATTGAAAACAGAGGAAGGTGAGTTGGAAGTTGGTAATATGTATGGCTGATTGAAGACAGAGGAAGGTGAGTTTTGGAAGTTGGTAATATGTATGGCTGATTGAAGACAGAGGAAGGTGAGTTTTGGAAGTTGGTAATGTGTATGGCTGATTGAAGACAGAGGAAGGTTAGTTTTGAAAGTTGGTAATATGTATGGCTGATTGAAGACAGAGGAAGGTGAGTTTTGGAAGGTGACTATATATATATATATATATATATATATATATATATATATATATATATATATATATATATATATATATATATGGCTGATTGAAGAAAGACAGAGGAAGGTTAGTTTTGAAAGGTGACTATATATATATGTATGGCTGATTGAAGACAAAGGAAGGTGAGTTTTGGATGGTGACTATATATCATCATTATTGAGTGCCGTCTCCGCATCGAAGGTTGGCTACTATGGAGCGCCATTCCACTCTATCTCTTGCTTTGATTGTGCAGATTGTCATAGGCTGACTTGTCCATTTTTTGATGTTACTCGTCCATGTTAGTCTTGGTCTGCCTCTGCCTCTTTTATCTTGTATTTTCCCTTCCAATATTACTTTTATTAGGCTGTTGTGTTTTTTAACACGACCCAAAAAATTTTATTTGTCTTGCTCTAATTGTGTTTAGTAGTTCTCTTTTCATTTTTAATTGTTTTTAAACTTCCTCGTTTGTTTTCTTTTCTTTCCATCCAATTCTACCTATTCTTCTATGAATTCACATTTCAAAGGCTTCAATTTTCTGTTCTGTTTTCTGGTCTAATGTCCATGTTTCTGCACCATACAGGAATATTGAGAAGATGTAACATTTTGCTATTCTTAGTTTTAGCCCTGGTGTTATTTTTTTTTGATGTTAGTATATTTTTCATGGCATTGAAATTACTTTTTGCCATACCTATTCTTTTATTTATTTCAATTGTACATTTTCCATCACTGGTTATAGTATGTCCCAGGTAGTTGTAGTTCTGAACTGTTTCTAGATGTATTCCTTCCACTTTGATATTTAATTGTAGGTCTTGAGAATTTTCTCATGTTTTACAATCAAGATGTCTGAAGATTTCACTTGCTTCATAACTGTATTTAGATCTTCATAGTACGCTTCTATTTTTTTTCATCTATATAGTCTTGAGTAGGTGCGTATGTCTGTATTATTGCTATGCCAAATGGCTTTGCCTTCATTTTTATTAATATAATCCTATCACTGTATGTCAAGTGAATATTTATATATTTTTGTAGTTCTCGTTTTATTAGTATGCCTACCCCTCTTTGGTGTTCTTTTGTGTTACCTGAGTATATAAATGTATATTTATCGTCTTGTATGTATCCACTTTCCTTCCATCTTGTTTCTGATATGCCTAAAATATCTATGTTTAATCGTTCTGCTTCTACCATAAGATTTTTCTCTCCATGGCTTTCTTCGGAATGTTACGTGAGGAAGCTCCAATCTCTTTCACGGTGGTCTGCCATATTCGTCTTTCGTGTTCTCAATATGCCTCATGTTTACCACACACTTTGCTGTTTTCGCTTTCTGGGCCGTTGATTATTTATATACCCCTGGGTAACCCACACGTGGCTCCCTGGCTAACTCACCTTCTGTGTGGGAGTGCTAATTGGGATCTTAAAGGTAAAACCACTGCTGGTGTACCACACATACAAAACTCTAGGTTTTTGTTTTAGTGTCTACATGAAGAGCAATACTTTTCAACAGTTTTCATGTCTGCATGAAGAGCAATACTTTTCAACAGTTTTCATGTCTGCATGAAGAGCAATACTTTTCAACAGTTTTAGTGTCTGCATGAAGAGCAATACTTTTCAACAGTTTTAGTGTCTACATGAAGAGCAATACTTTTCAACAGTTTTAGTGTCTACATGAAGAGCAATACTTTTCAACAGTTTTAGTGTCTACATGAAGAGCAATACTTTTCAACAGTTTTAGTGTCTACATGAAGAGCAATACTTTTCAACAGTTTTAGTGTCTACATGAAGAGCAATACTTTTCAACAGTTTTCATGTGTGGAAAACACCTTCTTCTCAGTTTGTCCATGTTGCGTTGCCCAGGAACCATGCCTTCCATTATTGTCCTTTCAAGCCCGCTGAGAGTATTACACAACAGGCCCTTTTTTGGAATCCCCAGGGGAAAAGACAAAGAGGAAGACCAAGGAATTCTTGGAGAAGACAGATAGAAGCAGAGATGAAGATGATGGGGAAGACATGGAATGATCTTAAAAGAATGGCAAGAAACAGAACGACTTGGAAAGTGTTTGTTGAAGACCTATGCTCCACTGGGAGCAAGAAACAGAACGACTTGGAAAGTGTTTGTTGAAGACCTATGCTCCACTGGGAGCTAAAAAGGAAGAAGAAGAAGAAGAAGCCCACTGTGTCTTTTGACGTAGCCATAGTATTTAATTTCCTATGCAGAATGGTGTTTATCAGCCTGTTTTTTTTTATTGTTTTAATCTTTTAATATGTCTTCATTGCTCTTTTTTTATTATCTAAGGTACCGTAATTATGTTTTGCAACATTTTGTTTCAAATGAATCGATTTTCTTGAATTCTTGGGTACAACTGGCAAAATATAGGCCAAGTATCAACACTATTGAAAACAAAGCAATAACTACGGAAGCAAAAAGGGCAATATACAAATCAATTTTTCTACCAACTCTGTGCTAACAGTGCCAGAATTGGACGCTAGACTCTAGAACAATAAGAAAGATAACGACCACCGAAATTAAATGTGTCAGAAGAATGACAGGAAACAGATTAAGGGACAGAGTAAGAAACACCGACCTGAGGAAGAAACTCGAAATTGAACCACCCATCGAATACATAAAGAAACAACAGATAAATTGGTTCGGCCACATAACAAGACAAAAAGAACTAACAATGACTCAAAGAGCCATAATCAAACGCTACGAAAACGCCAGATTAAGAGGAAGACCGAGAAAGAGATGGATAAAGGGAATACTAGAATCACTAGGAGGAATAACATCAGAAGGGGCCAACAGAAGAGCAAAGAATCGCAGATTGTTTCTCCCCTCGACGCCAACGGCAGCAGCGGAAGGATAGAAGTAGAAGAAGAAGAACTGGAAAAACGCAGGGAAAGAGAGATCGCAGGCGACAAGGAATGAAGATACTAAAAAGCTTGATGTCGTGGCACGGTAAACAGTCAACAACAGAGTAAATATGATCCAATGTGGACAGAGATTGTTGACAGTGTCAACTGGTCTGGAACATAATGATAATTTTAAAAAGATGTCTGTTGACTCTTTATATTTAAATCCCCCCTACCCCCAATGAAATGTTTATTATGAAAGTTTATGCGACAAAATAAACAGTCCATTAATATTTTACTCACAGGAAGATCTTGCTCAGAAGTACGGAGTTCGTGGAATCCCCACACTGGTCATGGTTGATGCGAAAACAGGGCAGACAATTTCACTAGAGGGGCGAAAAATCGTCCACGCCGACGTTAACGGGGATGACTTCCCTTGGAAGGGTTAAAATCTGAACGATACAAATTTAATATTTATCCAGTTTCATAATTTATTACACAGTTTATGAAGACACTTGTTAAATATTAATCAATTATACACTAAATTGGAAACCAATTGGGAATGTTTCAACTAATAAAACAGGGTGTTAGACAAGGTTGCGTGCTGTCACCAGATTTGTTTAATATTTATAGTGAGATTATTTTAAGATCCATAAGGGACATGCCTGGAATAACAATTGGAGGTCATAATATAAATAATCTAAGGTATGCTTATGATACGGGAGCCGCGATAGCTCAGTGGTTAGTGAACTGGACTACCACGGACAAGGGGTAGGGTTCACCCAGCCTTAAATGGGTACCGGATTTTTTTTCTGGGAAAGTAAAGCAGCACGGGCGTTATACTGACCACATTACCCCAAAAATCTTGTGCTGAAGGTCTGTAAAATATAGGGTCACTAACACCATATTTCCCTATACGCCACTTGGCGTGACGGGGGTACTTTACTTTTTTTTATGCTGACGATACAGTCTTAATAACTAAGAGTGAAAATGAGTTACAAGAAATGTTGGACATTATAGTGAAAGAAAGCAAAAATAAAGGCCTCAATAGCAAAAAGACAGAGGTAATGGTAACAACAAAGAAAAGACAGCACCTCAGTGCAAAATAATGACAAGTGGAATAATATTAAAACACGTAAATGAATATAAATATTTTGGGAACTTTGTTAACCTCAGACGGAAGATGTACAAAAGAGGTGAGATGCAGAATGACTCAGGCAAAAGTAGCTTTTCAAAAAATGAGGAAGATACTATGCAATTCATTTTGATACTTGATGATGATGATGATGATACACTAAATACAACTAAACTGCTGGATAGACATGCAATCATCATAAAGTATCAAGACTGCTGGCGTAGGTGATCATGTCTCTCCACAACTTTCGATCTTAACAATTATTTATTATTTCTGTTGTTGACTTGTTGACTTCAAATCAGCCTATTACAACCTGAACCATCAAAGCAAGAGACAGAGCAGAATGGCGCTCCATGGTAGCCAACCTTCGTTGCGGAGAAGGCACCTGATGATGATGATGTTGACTTGACAAGCCATTCTTTTAAGCTGTTTGATATCTTTTCTCTTTCTTTCCCTCTAGCTCTTCGTCCCTCAATTTTCCCAGTTGTTACAATATATTCCAGCTGTTCCCTTCTCATTACATGACCAAAAAATGATGATTGTTTCTTCCTAATATTGGATATTAGCTCTCTTTTTGCTTTGGGCTCTTTCAGAACGTTTTCATTACTCTTCTTAACTGTCCATGGTATTCTCAACATTCTTCTGTAAAACCACATTTCTACAGCCATCAATGATTTTCTTGTCTGTTGCCCTATTGCCCATGATTCACATCCATATGTTAAGACTGGCTCTAAATAACATTTAAGAACTCCGTTTCTTGTTTTTATTGTTAAAAATGGATACACAGTATCTTCCTCATTGTTTGGAAAGCCGCTTTTGACCGAGGCATTCTGCATCTCACCTCTGTTGTACATCTACCATCTCACCTCTGTTGTACATCTACCATCTCACCTCTGTTGTACATCTACCATCTCACCTCTGTTGTACATCTACCATCTCACCTCTGTTGTACATCTTACGTCTAAGGTTAACAATGTTCCCAGGTATTTAAATCCATTTACCTGTTCGGTGATGTGTGGCACATCATGAGAAGAGGAAAGTTGAAATACTTGGTTACAACTGGCAACATAGAAGAAAAGAGAGATCGCGGACGACATAGAGAGAAAATACTGGATAGCTTGGTGTCATGGCATGGAAAACAGTCAACAACAGAACTGATACGATGCACTGTAGATAGAAGATTGTGGAGGGACATGATCACCTACGCCAACCGGTATGGCACATGATGATGATGTTTGCTAAAATGGAATAGAAAATCAAATACTATTTGTGAAATTTTTATGGAGTTGGCAAGGGGAAATAAAAATTCAAACCGGATAAAGTTTGGAGAAAAACAAATGTTAATAGAGAGAAATGTGATAGAACAATGGGAGAAATTTTGATAAAATATGAATAGAGCATTTGTATTTATCTTTCATTAATTGATGGTGGTAAGGTTAATCCGTATCTATTTTATTGTAATACTCTTAATGTTTATTTATTACAGTGTGATATGATAATAAAAATTAATATGATTTTATTGATTGAGTTTATTTTATCAGCTTGTTAAATTATCTGTTTTCTGTCTGTTCATTTTTTTTTTCTTTCAACGGGTTCATTGATACGTGCTGGTCGATCAGCATTTCATTCGTCATCTTCTGCTCTTCTTCTTTCTTTTTTCTTTCTTTGTTTTGTTCTTTCCTTTTTTCTTTTTCTTTCTTTCTTTCTTTCTTTTCTTTCTTTCTTTCTTTCTTTCTTTCTTTTTCTTTCTTTCTTTCTTTCTTTCTTTCTTTTTCTTTCTTTCTTTCCTTTCGTTCTTTCTTTCTTTCTTTCGTTCTTTCTTTCTTTGTTTTCTTTCTCCTTTCCTCTTTCTTTCTTTTCTTCTTCTTCTCCATCTCTTTCTTTCTGTCTTTTTTTATCATTTTGTTCTTTTTCTATTTCTTCTTCTTTTTCTTCTTCTTGGCGTTCACCCACTAAGTGGGTCTGGATCAGACTTCAACATGGACATTCTGGGTCGTCTTCTCTGTTTAATCTCTACTCGATTGGCCAGACTGGTTCATCTGTTTCAAGGCCTTACAGCGAGGATGTGGAGGTGAATCTTGGTCAGCTCTGTTTCATAATGAAAATGACTTAATAACACACATACACTAAGAAAGCATGATGTCAGCATAGCAAGACAGGAACTGTCATGGAACCGACAAGGGATGACAAAGCCAGGACGGCCCATCAATACATGGAGAAGGAAGCGTTAGAAACCCTCAAGAGTATTGGCATTGACTTAAGATAGGTAGAGAAAATATCCAATAACAGGGATGAATGGAGAGACCTACTCTGTGACCTATACTCCAAAATGTGAAGGTCTTTGATTGATTCTGACTCTAGAAATCAGCGTTAGGTCACTCTTGACTTCCGGGAAATATGGCGGCCATTGCCCTGGGATTCTAGAGAGTACCCGCAATAAAAGAGTTGTTTTTTTTAAAACATGATTTTGTGTTTTTTTTTTTGATTTATTTCGAATGATTTTGAGTTATGGATGTGGGTACTCTGTTTTTGGAGATGTCGTACTCTGTTTTTTGGAGATGTCGTACTCTGTTTTTTGGAGATGTCGTGCTCTGTTTTTGGAGATGTCGTACTCTGTTTTTGGAGATGCCGTACTCTGTTTTTTGGAGATGTCGTACTCTGTTTTTGGAGATGTCATACTCTGTTTTTAGAGATTCCGTACTCTGTTTTTGGAGATGTCATACTCTTTTTTTGGAGATTCCGTACTCTGTTTTTGGAGATGTCATACTCTGTTTTTTTTAGATGCCGTACTCTGTTTTTTTGAGATGCCGTACTCTGTTTTTTTTAGATGCCGTACTCTGTTTTTGGAGATGCCGTACTCTGTTTTTGGAGATGCCGTCTGAAATTGTCGTCCACGCAGCCAACTTGGCTCGCATTGGAGTTCAACCTTGCTACCCTCCAACAGACACTGCAAAATCAAAATGGCGCTATTATATATCGCCACGTATATATCGATGACGTAATCGTTTAATAAAGTACCCCATCTTCTCAGAAAAATCTGGTGCCCATTTTTTTTTTTTTTGCGTTAGCCAGCTTTTACCTCTGACGAAGTCCCTAGAGACTAGGAACTGGATTTTGCGTGTTAATCAGTTTTTCCCTGGCAGCCGTGTGCACAGGGGTCCCTCGCCGCACAGGCAGATAACTCCGTCTTTGGGGGTACTCATATTTTTTTCCGTCGATGAGTAATTGATGTTTCAAGCCGGGCCTCGCTGCTGAGACCAGGTGGTTGCCGCAGAGAAAAATCATTAATAAAAATCCCAAATGGTGCAGCCGGGATTTGAACCCACAAATGTGCCCATTTAAGTCTTGGTAAACATATTGAAAAAAAGAGTTCTTAAATGTTATGTAGAGCCAGTCTTAACATATGGATGCGAATCATGACAATAGGACAACAGACAAGAAAATCACTGGAGTCTGTAGAAATGTGGTTTTACAGAAGAATGTTGAGAATACCATGGACAGCTAAGAAGAGTAATGAAAACGTTCTGAAAGAGGCCAAAGCAAAAAGAGAGCTAATTTCCAATATTAGGAAGAGACAATCATCATTTTTTGGCCATGTAATGAGAAGAGAACAACAGGAATATGTTGCAACAACTGGAAAAATTGAGGGACGAAGAGATAGAGGGAAGCAAAGAGAAAAAATAACAGACAGCTTAAGAGAATGGCTTGGCAGAAGGTCAACAACAGAAATGATAAACAGCTGCCGAGATCGAAAATTGTGGAGAGACATGATCACCTACGCCAGTAGGCCCGGTACTTGATGATGATGAAACCTATTGATTAAAGGTTACAGAGATTTTATTTCTCAGAAGAATGTTGAAAGTTCCCTGGACAGCTAAAACAAAACCAACGAGGAAATTCTCAGAGGTTAACACAAAAAGGGAGCCCCTTAGATACATCAGAAAGAAACAATCAACATTTTTTTGGGGTCACATCATGAGAAGAGGAAAGTTGTAATAATTGGTTTGAACTGGAAAAATACAGGGGAAGAGAGATCGCAGACGACAAAGAGAGAAAATACTGGATAGCTTGGTGTCATGGCATGGAAAACAGTTAACAACAGAACTGATACGATGCACTGTAGATAGGAGATTATGGAAGGACATGATCGCTTACGCTAAACGGAATGGTACACGATGATGATGCTGATGATGACGTAATTCGTTTAATAAACAATCATTTCAGCCAATGGACGTGCTTTACATTATTTACACCTTACTCTATAGCCTCAGTGGCTAAATGGTTATTGCACTCACTTCCTGATCAGGGGGTGTTTGGGTTCGATTCCCAGAAGGTCTGACTTGAAGACAAAACAGATGTAATTAGAAGGTCTGACTTGAAGACAAAACAGATGTAATTAGAAGGTCTGACTTGAAGACAAAATTGGAATTGATGAACTAAAAACACAGCAGTTTATTGATGATAATTTAGCGGTCCTGGTCAATTTTATCATTTCTGAAAAAATTACTGGAGCATGATTCTGCTCTGGAATGATCGTAAGTGACGCCATAGCTTAAATTGCAACACAATTTGTCGTTAAATTATTACTTTACACCAGAAAGGCTCAGAATTGTCACATTCTGAAATGTTTATTGTCAACAACGTTATTGGATGAAAATATCAAAAGCATAAAAATGAGCTGCCCTAGAATATTCATATTTTTGTTTAGTGTCACAAATTTGAACCACTTCGTTAAAAGATCGATCTCCAGAATGAGTGGAATGTGAAGGAGTAAAGGCACCAAGATGCATAGAGATGTTAAGCTGCTTTATAGCTAATGGTAATGACGATTTAAAAAAAAAGAGAAGAAAAAAAGTGGTATGGTAACAGCTTCGCGTGGTAATTAACACAAAAAAAGTCGACGTTTCGGCCAAGTAGGCCTTCAGCTGGAATAACAAACAACACAAAAATATATATAAGGATATGTACACAAATCTAACTACATGGCGATAATATGCTAGATACTAGAGAAATGAAATAAAAAAAAGGTAACTTCCCTGTGGTCCAGAGCGTGGTCAGCTTCCGAATGAACTAAAATTAAGCGGAATGACCAGCTATATATCTCACTAACCAGACAGTCAGGTGGGAGAACGGAAGGGTTTTAATGATATGGGGAAGTGGGTACAAGATATGTATAAGCTGTGTGTATTTAACTGTGTGTGTGTTCAATGAACAGATGTGTTAAAAAAAAAAAGCATGTGTGCCTAAACATGCATGCGTGCAGGCATAAATCCGTATATATTACCATAGAGCACACACAAAAAATCCCAAAGGTGTCCAAATGTGCCAATACATATGCAGATAAATATACATGCATATATAGGTTCAGTAGCGCATGGGGGTAAAAAATGTGTGGTAGGTGTCCTATATATATGAGAGCGATATGTTCATGCCACAGGGGACAGCGAACCCAACTGGTAAGCCGTGTAGTTAGATTTATGTAAGTAAAAAAAAGTAAAGAGCCCCGTCACGCCAAGTGGCGTATAGGGAATATGGTGTTAGTGACCATAAATTTTACAGACCTTCAGCACATGATTTTTGGGGTAATGTGGTCGGTATTACGACAGTGCCGCTTTACTTTCCCAGAAAAAAAAATCAGGTACCCATTTAAAGCTGGGTGAACTCGGAAGCCGTCGTTTTGGATCGAACCCTGCCTCTTGTCCTTTGTAGTCCAGTTCACTAACCACTGAGCTATCGCGGCTTCCCATAGTTGTGTACATATCCTTATATATCTTTGTGTTGTTGTTCCAGCTGAGGGCCTGCTTGAGTGGAATGTAGTTTCCTCAGGACATCTTCATTCTTTCATGTAGCAACATGTTTTATGATTGTAACTAAAATATTACTTTGAGTTCAAAGTTAGCAGCTGTGGGAAAAGAGGGATCACCCCGATTGTAGAAGATAAACAAAGAAACAACAATTTTACTGGTTTATCAGCAGAGAACATAAAAAGTAACGAATATCCGTAGGTAACTTCAACGGAAAAGAAAACAAACGATGAAGCAAACATAACTAAAAATTAAAAGAGAACTAGTAAATACAATTCAAACAAAACAAATTAAATTTGTGGGGCATGTTAAAAGACACGCCAGCCTACTAAAAAGTAATCTTGAAAGGGAAAATACACGGCAAAAGAGATAGAGGCAGGTAATGGCTAACATGGACGAGTAAACATCACAGTAAAAGATGGACAAGTCAACCTATGACAATCTATGATACTTGTACTATCAAAGCAAGAGACAGAGCGGAATAACGCTCTATGATACTACCACTAGAACATCTCTTGAGAATATTGATACACAGGCTCCTCTACCACTAGAACATCTCTTGAGAATATTGATACACAGGCTCCTCTACCACTAGAACATCTCTTGGGAATATGGGCACACAGGCTCCTCTACCACTAGAACATCTCTTGGGAATATGGGCACACAGGCTCCTCTACCACTAGGGAATATGGGCACACAGGCTCCTCTACCACTAGGAATATGGGCACACAGGCTCCTCTACCACTAGAACATCTCTTGGGAATATGGGCACACAGGCTCCTCTACCACTAGGGAATATGGGCACACAGGCTCCTCTATCACTATAACATCTCTTGGGAATATGGGCACACAGGCTCCTCTACCACTAGGGAATATGGGCACACAGGCTCCTCTACCACTAGAACATCTCTTGGGAATATGGGCACACAGGCTCCTCTACCACTAGGGAATATGGGCACACAGGCTCCTCTACCACTAGGGAATATGGGCACACAGGCTCCTCTATCACTAGAACATCTCTTGGGAATATGGGCACACAGGCTCCTCTATCACTAGAACATCTCTTGGGAATATGGGCACACAGGCTCCTCTATCACTAGAACAACTCTTAAGGATATGGGCATGCAGACTTCTCTACCACTATAACAACTCTTGATGATATGGTACACAGGCTCCTCTACCACTAGAACAACTCTTGGGGATATTGGTACACAGGCTCCTCTACCACTAGAACAACTCTTGGGGATATTGGTACACATGCTACTCTACCACTAGAACAACTCTTGGGGATATTGGTACACATGCTACTCTACCACTAGAACAACTCTTGGGGATATTGGTACACATGCTACTCTACCACTAGAACAACTCTTGGGGATATTGGTACACATGCTACTCTACCACTAGAACAACTCTTGGGGATATTGGTACACAGGCTCCTTTACCACTAGAACAAACTCTTGGGGATATTGGTACACAGGCTCCTTTACCACTAGAACAACTCTTGGGGATATTGGTACACAGGCTCCTTTACCACTAGAACACCTCTTGGGGATATTGGTACACAGGCTCCTCTACCACTAGAACAACTCTTGGGGATATTGGTACACAGGCTCCTTTACCACTAGAACAACTCTTGGGGATATTGGTACACAGGCTCCTTTACCACTAGAACAACTCTTGGGGATATTGGTACACAGGCTCCTCTACCACTAGAACACCTCTTTGGGATATTGGTACACAGGCTCCTCTACCACTAGAACACCTCTTTGGGATATTGGTACACAGTCTACTCTACCACTAGAACAACTCTTGAGGATATTGGTACACAGCCTCCTCTACCACTAGAACAACTATTGGGGATATTGGTACACAGCCTCCTCTACCACTAGAACAACTATTGGGGATATTGGTACATAGGCTCCTCTACCACTAGAACAACTATTGGGGATATTGGTACACAGCCTCCTCTACCACTAGAACAACTATTGGGGATATTGGTACACAGCCTCCTCTACCACTAGAACAACTATTGGGGATATTGGTACATAGGCTCCTCTACCACTATAATACCTCTTGGGGATATTGGTACACAGGCTCCTCTACCACTAGAACAACTCTTGGGGATATTGGTACACAGCCTTCTCTACCACTAGAACAACTCTTGGGGATATGGGTACACAGGCTCCTCTACCACTATAATACCTCTTGGGGATATTGGTACACAGCCTCCTCTACCACTAGAACAACTCTTGGCGATATTGGTACACAGCCTCCTCTACCACTAGAACAATTCTTGGGGATATGGGTACACAGGCTCCTCTAACACTAGAACAACTCTTGGGGATATTGGTACACAGCCTTCTCTACCATTAGAACAACTCTTGGAGGTGTTGGTACACAGGCTTCTCTACCACTAGAACAACTCTTGGAGATGTTGGTACACAGGCTTCTCTACCACTAGAACAACTCTTGGAGATGTTGGTACACAGGCTTCTCTACCACTGGAACAACTCTTGGAGATGTTGGTACACAGGCTTCTCTACCACTAGAACAACTCTTGGAGATGTTGGTACACAGGCTCCTCTACCATTAGAACAACTCTTGGAGATGTTGGTACACAGGCTCCTCTACCACTAGAACAACTCTTGGAGATGTTGGTACACAGGCTTCT
Organism: Megaustenia siamemsis; assembly: GCA_032433765.1. Taxonomy (NCBI): domain Eukaryota; kingdom Metazoa; phylum Mollusca; class Gastropoda; order Stylommatophora; family Ariophantidae; genus Megaustenia; species Megaustenia siamemsis. The sequence goes on along the minus strand of JAVIAB010000145.1, from coordinate 38,656,680 downwards.
CTACCACTAGAACAACTCTTGGAGATGTTGGTACACAGGCTTCTCTACCACTAGAACAACTCTTGGAGATGTTGGTACACAGGCTCCTCTACCATTAGAACAACTCTTGGAGATGTTGGTACACAGGCTCCTCTACCACTAGAACAACTCTTGGAGATGTTGGTACACAGGCTTCTCTACCATTAGAACAACTCTTGGAGATGTTGGTACACAGCCTTCTCTACCATTAGAACAACTCTTGGAGATGTTGGTACACAGGCTCCTCTACCATTAGAACAACTCTTGGAGATGTTGGTACACAGGCTTCTCTACCACTAGAACAACTCTTGGAGATGTTGGTACACAGCCTTCTCTACCATTAGAACAACTCTTGGAGATGTTGGTACACAGGCTCCTCTACCACTAGAACAACTCTTGGAGATGTTGGTACACAGGCTTCTCTACCATTAGAACAACTCTTGGAGATGTTAGTACACAGCCTTCTCTACCATTAGAACAACTCTTGGAGATGTTGGTACACAGGCTCCTCTACCACTAGAACAACTCTTGGAGATGTTGGTACACAGGCTTCTCTACCATTAGAACAACTCTTGGGGATATGGGTACACAGGCTCTTCTACCACTAGAACAACTCTTGGAGATGTTGGTACACAGCCTCCTCTACCACTAGAACAACTCTTGGGGATATGGGTACACAGGCTCCTCTACCACTAGAACAACTCTTGGGGATATTAGCACACAGCCTTCTCTACCATTAGAACAACTCTTGGAGATGTTGATACACAGGCTCCTCTACCACTAGAACAACTCTTGTCGATATTGGCACACAGCCTCCTCTACCACTAGAACAACTCTTTGGGAATCTTGGGGAGCTGATCCAATGTTATTTGATTTTGCCAGCCTTTTTTTTTTTCCTTCACAACAGGAATAATAACTCTCCAGTTGCAACTGATAAAGAAAAACATGGGTTATCCACACTTGATCTCAGTATTACATGAAAACTGTTGAAAAGCAGTGTTCTTTTCTTCTATCTATCTATTGTCCTTTCGAGCCGAAGACGGCACATAGGGCAGAACCACAATCTCAAAAACAGAAACCTTGCGTGCAAAAATGGCACATATTGCAGAGATCACTGCTTCTAAAATCTAAGTTCTTTTCTTACAGAAACTAAAATAAAACCTAGAGTTGTGTGTGGTACACCAGCAGTAGTTTAACCTTGAAGATCCCCACCAGCACTCCCACACAGAAGGTGAGTTAGTCAGGGGTCCACATATGGGTAAACTAGGATCCAATTGTGGGTTGTTAGTCAGGTATCCACGTATTGTTTAGCAGGAATCCACGTGTAGGTTACCAGGGATCCCTGTGTAGGTTACCCAGGGATCCACATGTTAGTTAACCATAAATCCACTTGTGGGTTGTTAGTAAGGGATCCAAGTGTAGGTTACCCAGGAATCCACGTGTGGGTTACCCAAGGATCCACGTGTGGGTTGTCCAGGGATCCACGTGTATGTTAGCCAGGGATCCACGTGTAGGTTAGCCAGGGATCCCCGAGTGGGTATTTGCAGACAATTTTGCTATAACAGCTGCCAAACTTATGGTCTACTTGTTCCGATTTTAAATGCCAAGGGTTCTTTAACGTGCGCGAGTGCACACGGGACCTCATGTATATTGCCGCTATCCAGAGAGCTAAACTTTGAATCTTTGAAGACCTATGCTCCACTGGGAGCTAAAAAGGTAGAAGAAGAAGGAGACCAATGAGAACAGAGATGGCAACATCACGAAGAAACCACGGATTAATTGTTCCTATATTTTGAAAAAAACCACTTCCGTCTGTACTCAGGGGAAAAGACAAAGAGAAAGACCAAGAAATTCTTGGAGAAGACAGACAGAAGCAGATATGAAGATGATGAGGAAGACATGGAATGATCTTAAAAGAATGGCAAGAAACAGAACGACTTGGAAAGTGTTTGTTGAAGACCTATGTTCCACAGGGAGCTGAAAGTGTTTGTTGAAAACCTATGTTCCACAGGGAGCTGAAAGTGTTTGTTGAAGACCTATGCTCCACAGGGAGCTGAAAGTGTTTGTTGAAGACCTATGTTCCACAGCGAGCTGAAAGTGTTTGTTGAAAACCTATGCTCCACAGGGAGCTGAAAGTGTTTGTTGAAGACCTATGCTCCACAGGGAGCTGAAAGTGTTTGTTGAAGACCTATGCTCCACAGGGAGCTGAAAGTGTTTGTTGAAGACCTATGCTCCACAGGGAGCTGAAAGTGTTTGTTAAAGACCTATGCTCCACAGGGAGCTGAAAGTGTTTGTTGAAGACCTATGCTCCACAGGGAGCTGAAAGTGTTTGTTAAAGACCTATGCTCCACAGGGAGCTGAAAGTGTTTGTTAAAGACCTATGCTCCACAGGGAGCTGAAAGTGTTTGTTGAAAACCTATGCTCCACAGGGAGCTGAAAGGTAGAAGTAGACTACCGTCTGTGGTGGGTTTTGAACCCAGGTCATTCCTGCACTGAGACCGACGGGATTATCCTAGACTACCCAGATCCTAGGCATGTATCTTGATAAGGTCTCCCTCTTTCTTTGTGGCTCACCACACTAGTTGCATTAAATTGATATTATTTGTTATGTTTTTTTTATATTTTAACTACATATATGTGTGTGTTGTATGTTTGTTCCTGCTGAAGGCCTATTGAGTTGAAACGTCTTTCTAGTTTTTGTCGTTCACTTATTCATCATCGTTATCATCATCATCATCATCAAGTACCGGGCCTGCTGGCGTAGGTGATCATGTCTCTCCACAACTTTCGATCTCCACAGTTATTTATCATTTCCGTTGTTGACCTTGTGCCAAGTCATTCTCTTAAGCTGTCTGGTATCTTTTCTCTTTGCTTCCCTCTATCTCTTCGTCCCTCATTTTTCCCAAGTGTTACAAAATATTCCAGTTGTTCACTTCTCATTACATGGCCAAAAAATGATGATTGTTTCTTCCTATTTTGGAATTTAGCTCTCTTTTTCCTTGGCCTCTTTCAGAACGTTTTCATTACTCTTCTTAGTTGTCCATGGTATTCTCAACATTCTTCTGTAAAACCACATTTCTACAGACTCCATTGATTTTATTGTTCACTATTAACGTAAAGATTCAACCATAAAATAAAAAAAAATTTTTTTTCATTTCTCTTTGCATTAAATCGGACCGGGTTATGGTTATGGTTATGGTAGGCTCCGGTATCACTGTAAACGAATTAAAATCTATAATTGCTCAACTGTCCGTGCCAGTGGAATCATCCGAATTATTAACTCATCTCCCAAGCAAAGAAAGGTAACTGTAGTCCCCATCATAGCAGTCCCAGCACACGCCAAAAGACATAAGGCGAAATCGCACAGAAAGTGAACACAGCCAACTGTTCCTTGTTGTACGATATCATCATTCATCGTAAACAAAGGGAATGTCGAAACATGATCAAAACGGATGAGACACACAGCTCATGGTGTCTTAGAGCACTTAATTCAGTAGCTCCTGCAACAAGCCGGACTTGGAATATGAGGAAACTACATCAAGGAACACTTTTCAGACATAGCCTTCAATGGTTCCTGCCGCCTATGCACCATATATACCGGAAGTTCACGTCCTCCTTAAAATGATTATCGTCATATTTTTTTAAAATGTATAGCGCCTGATGATGTTAGAACATCGTTTTTTGACTCCATTTCCGAACATATAAAACACAGTTAGTCGTCGGATTATCCCCTTCGCGTGTCAAACAACAGATCGGACTGGGTAATCTAGAAGAAAGACGGCGGCCTCATGACGGAAATGACCCCAGTTCAAAGCCCACCAGAAGTCTTCTTCTTCTACCTTTCAGCTCCATGTGGAGCATAGGTATTCAACAAACATTTTCCAAGTCGATTTGTTTCTTGCCATTCTTTTAAGATCATTCCATGTCTTCCCCATCATCTTCATCTCTGTCTTCCCCATCATCTTCATCTCTGTCTTCCCCATCATCTTCATCTCTGTCTTCCCCATCATCTTCATCTCTGTCTTCCCCACCATCTTCATCTCTGTCTTCCCCATCATCTTCATCTCTGTATTCCCCATCATCTTCATCTCTGTCTTTCTCATCATCTTCATCTCTGTCTTCCCCATCATCTTCATCTCTGTCTTCCCCATCATCTTCATCTCTGTCTTCCCCATCATCTTCATCTCTGTCTTCCCCATCATCTTCATCTCTGTCTTCCCCATCATCTTCATCTCTGTCTTCCCCATGAATTCCTTGGTCTTCCTCTTTGTACCCCTAGGGATTCCAAAGAAAGGCCTGTTGTGTAAGACTCTCAGTTGGCTTCCGTAGTGTGTGTCCTATCCAGCGCCATCATCTTTGCTGTATCTCTTTATCCACTGGTATTTGACTGGAACGTTTCCATAATTTTTATGTCAGTGATTTTGTCCTGCCATTTCCATCCCTTCATTCTGCGTATGCATTAAAGTCTGTATCTTCATGATTGTCAATTTTGTTGTTCTCCATGTTTCACAGCCATATAATAGGAATGACGTAACACTGGAGTTGAATTTTTTTATTTTTGTTTTTAACCTAATTTATTTGGATTTCCATATGTTTCCCAGTGCAATAAAAGCTCATTTTGCTTTTGATATCCTTATTTTGGTACCATTTTTGTGTTCCTCCCTCTTTATCTAAATTACTGCCCAGATATATGTAAGATTGTACGTCGAGTAGAGGTGGTGGTGATTTAATTTTTTTTTCAAAAATAGGAAAAATCAATTCGAGGTTTATTTATGGCGCTATCCCCCCCCCCTCTTTCTCCTCTCCCCCCCCCCCCCAATCTCTATCTCTTGCGTAGTGAGATCCGATATCTAGTCCTATCGTCCAACCGCGAATCTCTCTCTCTTTTTCATTCCAGCCACGGTCCACGACACAGGGAAACCATTTTTTCTTAAACCAGTTTTGCTTACTTTGTTTTGAAGATTTCATTACTAGTTAGCTGTGTAGGATTAGTTTTATTTACTTACATATCTGTGCGTGATGTTGTTTGTTTATTGCTGCTGAAGGGATATTGAGCCGAAATGTCGTTCATATTTGTGTCGTCTATCAATTACGTAAAGCTTTTACCTTACCATATTTTCCATATTTTTTTTTTTTCAATTCTCCACCTATTGCTTCCTACTACGAAGCTCTGTATAAAGTTTCCTATTATTTATTGACAAAAAAATATGATCATAAACAAATATAATTCTCAAGACCTACAAATAAATACCAAAGTTAAAGGAATACATCGGGAGACAGTTAAGAGCTACAACTACCTTGGACATACTATAGCCAATGATGGAAAATGTAAAATTGAAATAAACAAAAGAATAGTAATGGCAAAAAGTAATTTTAATGCCATGGAAAATATACTAACAACAAAACAAATAACAGCAGGGCTCAAACTAAGAATGGAAAAATGTTACATCTTCTCAATATTCCTGTATGGTGCAGAAACCATAGAGGACATTAGACAAGAAAACAAAACAGAAAATTGAAACCTTTGAAATGTGGATTTATAGAAGAATAGGTAGAATTGGATGGAAAGAAAAGAAAACAAACGATGACGTTTTAAAACAACTAAAAATGAATAGAGAACTACTAAACACAATTAGAACAAGACAAATGACATTTTTGGGGCATGTTAAAAGACACAACAGCCTAATAAAAGTAATATTGGAAGGGAAAATACAAGGTAAAAGAGGCAGAGACAGACCAAGACTAACATGGACGAGTAACAGCAAAAGATAGACAGGTTAACCTATGACAACCTGCACCATCAAAGCAAGAAACAGAGTGGAATGGCGATCCATGGTAGCTACCCTTCGTTGCGGAGACGTCACTCGATGATGATGATGATTACTTATTAACGACCACGTTACGTTTAACACGTAATTGTTGTTGAATTGTCAAAGATTTGCTTTCATATTTCAGAATCTCTAAAAATAAACATAAGAAACCACCCAACATGAGATACAAATTCCCACGTAGACGACATGTATCGTGGGAAATTCACTCTCTATGTCTCTCTCTCTCTCTCTGCGTTCAGGACTCAATCAGAGTAAGGATTCCAGACTCTCATATGAGGTCAGCTGTCAGGCTAAGTGTGTTTATCGCCCCCACAGACAGAACATCACAATTAGAGTCTGTCAGATCCACTCTGACTGAACACCCGTTAATACGTTGCACTGTGTTCTGCGCCAGTGGCCCAGTGCATCCGATTTCAGCCAGCATTTTATTCGGGTTTGCTTTCCCTAGCCTTTGATTGTCCCCAATCTTCCTGCAAGGCAGCAGATGATCTTTTCTGTAGGGGGATTCTGCCCTTAGATGGTAGGCCCTCCCAGGTTTACGAGCACCATCTGCCCGAGTCACTAGAGGTGACTAACACAGACACGGACACACAAAGATGTGAGATGTGACTAACACAGACATGCACACACAAAGATATGAGATGTGACTAACACAGACACGGACACACAAAGATGTGAGATGTGACTAACACAGACATACACACACAAAGATGTGAGATGTGACTAACACAGACATACACACACAAAGATATGAGATGTGACTAATACAGACATGCACACAGCGATACGAGGCATGACTAACACTGACACACATCAAGATATATGACACATGACTAACATAAACATGCACATAAAGATATGAGATATAAATGACATTAACATGCACACACAAAGATATGACACATGCCTAACATAGACATGCACACAAAGATAAGAGATATGACTAACATAGATATGCACACACAAAGATATTAGATGGGACTAACATAGCCATGCACACACAAGGATATGAGATGTGACAAACACAGACATGCACACACAAAGATATGAGATATGACTAACATAAACATGCACACAAAGATATGAGATATCACTAACCCAGACATGCACAAACAAAGATATGACATATGACTAACACTGGTACACACTAAGATATGAGATATGACTAAACACAGACACACATAAAGATATGAGACATGATTAACACGGACACACCGAGATATGAGATATGACTAACATGACACACACCAAGATATGAGCCATGGCCAGCACACACAAGCTAAGATATGAGCCATGGCTAGGACAGAAACACAGCAAGATATGAGCCATGGTTTCACTAAAAACACCAAGAAATGAACCATGTCTAGCACAGAAACACATTAAAGTGTCCATATGCTTGGGCTTGTTGTAGTCGGCAGACTCTTCTGAACGTGGGAATCACAGGTTTCGTTAAACAGTTGTCCGGAGATTTGAGAGTGCAGTCTGTCCCATAGAACGTTCTCTTGCATGTACAGATTCCCAATCGACTGTTGACAGGTGTCGTTGAAACAGTTGTCCGGACATTTGAGAGTACATATGATGTCACAGCCATCAGAACACATCTGTTCGCACTGTAGCCCAAAATTACCATCTGGACAAGTGTCATTACAGATATAGCCAAGATGTTTACAATGTAGGCATTTTCCAGATTTTCCTCAAATAAAGGACAGACACTGAGACAAGACCCGGAACAGTCGTGTCCATAGATCCCATGTGAACAGTTGCCGTGACAAGTACCGATGATGACATTGCAGCCTTTACTACACCCACTACACACTGCACAAAACGACAAGACTGCTCGTCCAGACAATAGGTGTCTGTAAATGGTTGCACCTCACATACCGTCAGTGCAAAGTCGGCCTGCGAAATGGTCGGTGAGAACTCAATCTTAATGTGTGCCATTGACGTTTGTGTTTTGACTACAATAGTGTTCACAGATAAATTAGGGTAGGATATATCATTATACTGGAACACTACTCCGCCACTGTCAGAGAAAGCCCTTAGAGTGTCATTCTTTACCCGAATCATAGTGCTAGCTCGATGATAGATTCGAATGAAGTGAGTCTTCTGGGGCGTTGCAAAGTTCAGATACCAGTAAACAGAATTGGTTCCACTTCTCCATTGTGTGTGTGTGCAGTCATTGTCATAGAGATTGGTCTTTGTTTTGCTATTAACTGCGGCCTCTGGTCCACATCCGTCTCCTGTATAACAAGCATCAAATGTTTTGTGCATAAAATCGGTCTGGTTTGTGTTCTGTTTGAGAGCCAGTTTCCGACCCCCGCCAATGTAGTTGGAGCAGATATTTGCAACTATCGCCCTTTCAATCCGTAACTTGTTGATCAGACCAGCCCCAGGGCAGAAGGCATCAATCTCGTGCGGACTGACTACAAACATTGATACATTGTTACATGAGGCAGAACCATTCAGTTTTATCGTGAAACTGTCCGGATATTTTAAGTCATTCGCATAAATCCTAAACCAGGAGCACGGCAAAGATTGATTGAGAGTTGCCTCAACTGATGTAGAATCTGTGTCCGGATTACATGAGGTGTCGTTGCCATCAAACAGGAAAGTAGGTTCAGATTTTTGTCTGAACAAAATTGACGTCACGGGACGCACCAAAATGGACGCTTCTTGCGTCCAAGCCATGTAAACAATGTTGACTTTCCTTGTCTTCAACGGTTTGTCTCATTCTGTTAGAGAATTTCACGCTATCTGTTACCACAGTGAGATGGCGGATTTTTAAAAAATGTAAACACGGGTTTGATAATAAATGTGTGTACACAGTTCGTTAACCATCGCTGTAGATCAAGTCTTTATTCCCTAGCTTCGTTAGCAACAATGGAAGCTAATAACCTTACTTGTGCAGCCGGTTGGTTTGGGACAAATTGTACGTTACAATGCCACTGCTATAATGGCTTATTTTGTGACAAAACTACAGGGACATGCCCAAACAATGACAGTTGTCAGCACAAAATTTTCGCACCCCAGTGTCAGTACTTGGATTTTGTTTGCAAATATGCCCAAAAATCTGAACTCTCTATGTGATGTCTAGTTGTCTCTAACTCACGTTCTCGATGTAGGACATCAACAAGTGTCGTCTTTAATGTTATCTGCTTTGTTCCTACTTCAGTTGTATCTGCGTTGATCCCACTTTAATGTTATCTGCTTTGTTCCTACTTCAGTTGTATCTGCGTTGATCCCACTTTAATGTTATCTGCTTTGTTCCTACTTCAGTTGTATCTGCTTTGTTCCTACTTCAGTTGTATCTGCTTTGATCCCACTTTAATGCTATCTGCTTTGTTCCTACTTCAGTTGTATCTGCTTTGATCCCACTTTAATGTTATCTGCTTTGTTCCTACTTCAGTTGTATCTGCGTTGATCCCACTTCAATGTTATCTGCATTGTTCCTACTTCAGTTGTATCTGCTTTGATCCCACTTTAATGTTATCTGCTCTGTTCCTACTTCAGTTGTATCTGCTTTGATCCCACTTCAATGTTATCTGCTTTGTTCCTACTTCAGTTGTACCTGCTTTGTTCCCACTTCAATGTTATCTGCTTTGTTCCTACTTCAGTTGTATCTGCTTTGATCCCACTTCAATGTTATCTGCTTTGTTCCTACTTCAGTTGTATCTGCGTTGTTCCTACTTCAATGTTATCTGCATTGTTCCTACTTCAGTTGTATCTGCGTTGTTCCCACTTCAATGTTATCTGCATTGTTCCTACTTCAATTGTATCTGCTTTGATCCCACTTCAATGTTATCTGCATTGTTCCTACTTCAGTTGTATCTGCTTTGATCCCACTTCAATGTTATCTGCATTGTTCCTACTTCAGTTGTATCTGCGTTGATCCCACTTCAATGTTATCTGCTTTGTTCCTACTTCAGTTGTATCTGCTTTGATCCCACTTTAATGTTATCTGCTTTGTTCCTACTTCAGTTGTACCTGCTTTGTTCCCACTTCAATGTTATCTGCTTTGTTCCTACTTCAGTTGTATCTGCTTTGATCCCACTTCAATGTTATCTGCTTTGTTCCTACTTCAGTTGTATCTGCTTTGATCCCACTTCAATGTTATCTGCTTTGTTCCTACTTCAGTTGTATCTGCTTTGATCCCACTTCAATTGTATCTGCTTTGATCCCACTTTAATATTATATGCATTGGTCCCACTACATTTGTATCTGCTTTGATGCCACTTCAATTTTATGTACAACGATCCCACTCCATTTGTATCTACATTGATCCCACTTCAATTCTATCTGCTTTGATCCCACTTCAATTTTATGTACAACGATCCCACTCCATTTGTATCTACATTGATCCCACTTCAATTCTATCTGCTTTGATCCCACTTCAATTTTATGTACAACGATCCCACTTCAATTGTATCTGCTTTGATCCCACTTCAATGTTATCTACATTGGTCCCACTTCAATAATATCTGCATTGATCCCACTTCAACGTTAGCTACATTGATCCCTCTTCAATATTATCTGCATTGATCCCACTTCAACGTTAGCTACATTGGTCCCACTTCAACTGTATCTGCTTTGATCCCACTTCAATTGTATCTGCTTTGATCCAATGCCAATATCGTAGATGCTTTTTTTAAAGATTCCAAATTAGGCCTACACTTCCAGACTCCATATTAGACCTGCACTTCCAGATTCCATAATAGACCTACACTTCCAGATTCCATATTAGACCTACACTTCCAGATTCCATAATAGACCTACACTTCTAGATTCCCTAATAGACCTATACTTCCATATTCCATATTAGACCTACACTTCCATATTCCATATTAGACCTACACTTCCAGATTCCATATTAGACCTACACTTCCAGACTCCATATTAGACCGACACTTCCACATTCCATATTAGACCTACACTTCCAGATTCCATATTAGACCTACACTTCCAGATTCCATATTAGACCTACACTTCCAGATTCCATAATAGACCTACACTTCCAGATTCCATATTAGACCTACACTTCTAGATTCCCTATTAGACCTACACTTCAAGATTCCCTAATAGACCTACACTTCCAGATTCCCTAATAGACCTACACTTCCAGATTCCCTTATAGACCTACACTTCCAGATTCCCTAATAGACCAACACTTCCAGATTCCCTAATAGACCAACACTTCCAGATTCCCTAATAGACCTACACTTCCAGATTCCCTAATAGACCTACACTTCCAGATTCCCTAATAGACCTACACTTCAAGATTCCCTAATAGATCTACACTTCCAGATTCCCTAATAGACCTACACTTCAGGATTATGTCATGTCAGTCAAACAAAGGAACGTCCCATTCCGGGCCTCGTGATCGTACAGCGCCCCCTATATTCATTCTTTCTGCAGAAAAAGCTCATGTTTTGTTACTGCCAGCATTGTTGTATGCATACTTTACATGATCCCAAAATCATAAATTAATTAATACAAAACGGTTTCAGCCATTAAGTGTTGCAATCTTCTTCTAATACATTAATAACGAACATTAACGAACATTAACGAACATTAACGAGCATTAACGAGCTTTAAGTAAAGAGCCCCCGTCACGCCAAGTTGCGTATTTAACTTATTATGGTGTTAGTGACCATAAATTTGTACAGACTTTCATGCACATGATTTTTTGGGCTAATGTGGTCGGTATTACACCCATGCCGCTTTACTTTCCCCCCCAAAAAATCCGGTACCCATTTAAGACTGGGTGAACCCGGAAGCTGTCGGTTGGGATCGAACCCTACCTCTTGTCCTTTGTAGTCCAGTTCACTAACCACTGAGCTATCGCGGCTCTCATTAACGAACATTAACGAAATCTAACAAATGGATGTACCCTACGCTTGAACTCTGTTCATCCCGGATGCGTGACGTTAGAATACAGCTGGATATCTGTTTTATCGTCACGTTAATTCATAATTTAAATTACGTGCAGTAATAAGCTGCGATCACAGGGATGATGTAATTTTTCCAGTACAACAAGCTGTGAAATCATAAAAAACTTCAAACCTTCATAAATGATGAGAACAGATTTTGTGATCAATCAACTGAAACAGCTCGTGACGTGGAGTACAAGTCAAAGGTTCTCAGAATTTCATCAAACGGACTACCAAAACATGTGACGTCTTTTAACAGTCTGAAATTCTGATGATTTCATCCACAACCAACTGTAGTTTTATTAAGGCCAGCGGGTTGAAAGGGATCACACAAACTTACGTTTTCAGAATTGCAAGCAAGGGGCAGTTGTGGGTTAAAACACGTCAGTTGTCTATAGATCGCAGATCTGGAACGTCACAAGCTTTGGGTGACTTTGAGAAGACCCCGTTAGTTTGTAGGTCTTATTAAAACTATAATATTCTTTTCTTATTGTTTCCTTCATCATTTGTCTTCCAGCAGAGATACATTGTTCGCAGTTCTTCCCCTTTGGTTGTTCACTTCGGTTGTTGTGTTTCCGAGAGGTCCTAGTGTTCTGTCAGAGTTTTATCTGTGACCAGATATAAGCAAACTGTCACATACTGATTCTTCTTTTACTTCTTCTTCTTCTTCAGCGTTCTAGTCATTTGATCATGCGAGCTTGGCTCTTTGTCCTGTACCACTTGGAGAAATAATAATGTCTTGGTGAGCCACACACCATGTTTGCAATGCCGACAGTTCAAAGGAATGGAGTTTCGAATCCAAAGTATCTTTATCACCTAATATCTGTTACCGATCCACCAAAAGGTGCCGAATTACGCCATGCAAGAAGCAGCATGTACGCGAGTGTATATAAAAGGGCGTTCCAAATACTAGCCATTTAACGACTGATGCCATCATGAAAAGGACATCAAAATGCTGGAATAACGCTGAGATAAATAGTATACGACCCAGTATAGACCGCAGATTCAACCAGAAGTGTTGCATATAATAAGTGTTGCTATTTTATGTCGATTATATTGCAAGCTTTATAGTTCAATGCAGGAAGTGATCGACGCCTGGGAGTCATGACTTGCTCGACGAGAGGACCAACTTCTGATGATCAGATTACCTCCTGCTGCGAAGCTCTGTATAACTGTAGACGAGGAGGAAGAAAAGGATAGAAAGAGTGAAGGAGAAAGGAGAAAATAGAGAGCAGGTCAGAAAGAACGATCCGGAAGATAGGGGGCGAATAGGCGAGACAAAATAGGTAAAGATAGGTCAAGGAAAAACACATAAAGACGAAGACACAATAGAGAGGATGGGTCAGGAGAAACACGTGCGGAGTATCAAGGCCATCTTTAAGAGGTGAACGAACAAAGAGATGCGTAGGTGGAAAAGGAGAGAATTAAATAAACAGAGGCCAGGTCCAAAAAGTAGAACAAGGTCAAGGGTACCAGACAGACAGACAGACGCGGGGGTGTAATAAAGAGGTCGAAATTAACATGCAAAAACATGAAGGCCATGTCCATAAGTGAGTGGGTGGTCAGACGTACGTGGGCAGAAAGACGCTGATTGGATAGATAAGCCGAATTTAAGGGAAGACACACAACACAGGGGGGTGAGTCAGGAAAGATTAGTCAGGTCATTAATTATTAGTGAGATTGAGAGAAGTTATTGATAGGGCACACACGCTTCTTAGGAGCCAGTCGGGCCATAGAGAGGCTAACACCAACTAATAGAGTTAGCAGTGATATAGCATAGTTGTGAGTAGAATGGTCAAGACCTATCATGATCAACAGGCAGACGACAGAATAGACCGATAGATTGTAATTAGCGTACGTGAGGCGCTCGATGGGAGCGTCTCAATTTAATTTAGTGCCTAGAGTGTGATGCAAGTGTGGTCCTGACATTACATATGTATCGAGAGTCTGAAGTGGCATGAATAAAAGCTAGCGAATTTACCATCAAAAGGTGTTGTTCTGTATTATACAGTTTCATTATCTAGCCTAAGTGTCACGAACTAGTCCACCAGTAAAGTTGTCGCGGAACACAACGCAACGGTCATCTTAATGAACCAGAAGTACTACCAGACCGAGCAAGGGTCAAGCTAATAAGAATCAAATAGTCCGGGGATGTGTATGTGACCTGATTACAAACACGAGCCTAACGCCGGGGGGCAGGAACACAGCCATAGCATTCCAGAGAGGTCACACTAACATGATCTCAAGCTAACAGCTGATGAGTAGACGTCACAGACAACAGCTGATCGAATAAACAACAACCAGCTGACGATCTGTTCAAAGATGTTCAAAGAATCGCTCTTAAAAAACACCCCGCTACATAACGAGTTCATATTACTTATTAATGACCATGCTTCTTTAATGTTCCATTGTTGTCGAATTGTCCATGATTCGCTTCCATATGTCGGGATTCATCATCATCATCATCATCACGTGCCATATCGTTTGGCGTAGGTGATCATGTCCTTCCACAATCTTCTATCTACCGTGCATCGCATCAATTCTGTCGTTGACTGTTTTCCACGCCATGACACCAAGTTATCAGTTATTTTTGCTCTTTGTTGTCTGCGATCTCTCTTTCCTTGTATTTTGCCAGTTGTAACCAAGTATTCTATCTTTCCTCTTCTCATGATGTGCCCGAAAAATGTTGATTGCTTCTTGCTGATGTTTTTTCAGGAACTCCCTTTTTTGTGTTGGCCTCTTTGAGAACTTCCTCATTGGTCTTTTTAGCTGTCCAGGGAACTTCTGAGAAATCCCATCTATGTAGTCTTTAAACGTCTTTTCATTTGTTTATCTACTGTCCATGATTCGCATCCATAGGTCTGGACTGATTTTACATAAAACTGAAGAGTTGCTCACTGTATGCGTTGTCAACGATGGTTTGAATGATATCTTTGTTCATTCGTTGACATGAGACCTTGACCTCAGCTATTTAAGATCTCACATCAACTATTGGAGACTGGTTGGTCTTTCTTATTACTTCTAATTATTACTTTCTTACTAGGGTGTCCGGTTAGCGCAATCGATAGGCGGTTGGCTTACCACGGCAACAGCCGGGGTTCGTACCCTGGCGAGGACACCTGGGTTTTACTAATTCCCTAAAAATTAGTGGGAGCCGCGATAGCTCAGTGGTTAGTGAACTGGACTACTACGGACAAGGGGTAGGGTTCGATCCCAACCGACGGCTCCGGGTTCACCCAGCCTTAAATGGGTACCGGATTTTTTCTGGGAAAGTAAAGCAGCACGGGCGTAATACCGACCACATTACCCCAAAAATCATGTGCTGAAGGTCTGTAAAATATAGGGTCACTAACACCATATTTCCCTATACGCCACTTGGCGTGACGGGGGGTACTTTACTTTTTTTTTTTACTTTTTACTATTACATATTACAGTTTTCTCATTATCTACTGTCCTTTTGAGCCGGAGACGGCACATAGGGCAGAACCACAATCTCAAAAACATAAACCTTGAGTGCCAAAATGGCACATAATGTAGAGATCACTGCTTCTAAAATCTTTGGCTCTGTTTCCATAACAATACTTTTGACAAAGACAGCTTGTCAAGCAATCGATCAACCCCCTTAGTCGCCTCTCACGACATGCCTGGAAGGTCACAGAGTTACTATTCTTTAGTTACTTTCTCATTATATTGTATGTATAATTGCCTTCTTATTATTCTTATTTTTGCCTTCTTATTATTTCTTATTGTTGCTTTCTTATTATTGCTTTCTTCCTATTACTTATTATCGCCTTGTTATTTCTTTTTATTGCCTACTTATTATTTCTTATTTTTGCCACCTTATTATTTCTTATTTTTGCCACCTTATTATGTCCCGACCAAAGAAATAATAAAAAAAAGGGGCTGTCGTGTTAACATCATCAGTTGTGGGTGTCAGTTGAGAATATTTACCGGCTGGTTCGGTTTTCAAAAGATACAACAAATTTGTGAAAACGTAACAATGGCCTGACTGAAGCCATAACATAGGCATCTATGATGATCTTTATAATCATTTTGCCAAAATTAATCGCCATGATGAACATATGGTACAATTCAGGCTAGCAAAGTAGTAATGTAAAGAGCCCCCGTCACGCCAAGTAACGTATAGAGAATATGTTGTTAGCGACCATAAATTTGACAGACCTTCAGTACATGATTTTTGGGGTAATGCGGTCGGTATTATATCCGTGCCGCTTTACTTTCCCAAAAAAAATCCGGTACCCAATTAAGGTTGGGTGAACCCGGAAATCGTTGGTTTGGATCGAACCCTACCTCTTGTCCTTTGTAGTCCAGTTCACTAACCACTGAACTCACAATATTTATTGCGGCTCACAATACAGGCAAGGCAGTAACATGACAATTACTGAGGGTGTGTCTTGTATTTTCCCGACAGCAACATAAGGTTGTGACTCATGGACAGTCTCCCAAATAGCAAGGAAGAACATCGATTCATTGCAAACAAAATGATCTAGAAAAGTTGTGAATATACCACGACAAATTAAAAAAAAAGAGCAATGAAGATATATTAAAAGTCTTAAATATTAAAAATACCTGGCTTATAAACACCATTCCACATTATCATCATCATCAAGTACCGGGCCTGCTGGCGTAGGTGATCATATCTCTCCATAACTTTCGATCTCGACAGTTATTTATCATTTCTGTTGTTGATCTTCTGCCAAGCCATTCTCTTAAGCTGTCTGGTATCTTTTCTCTTTGCTTCCCTCTATCTCTTCGTCCCTCAATTTTTCCACTTGTTACAATATATTCCAGCTGTTCTCATCTCATTACATGGCCAACAAATGATAACTCCACATAGGAAAGTAAAAATACTAAGGTCACCTCAAAAAACACAGCGGGCTGGAAATAACAAAAGTGGGGGTAGGGTGTTGTTCCAGGACTACAAGATAGGGACAACCCAAGAAGAACATGGTTACAAGACATCATTGAACAAGACAAACAAGAGAAATGGGAGATCTGGTTAGAGAAAGAGATTCCGTGGACTGTGATGGTTGTAATGTTCTGTGGGAGAACTGGCTAGACACAGAGATTCTTTCACACCGGCTGTGGTAAAGTTAGTGTTCTGTGGGAGATTCCTTCACATGGGCTGTGGTGAATGCAAGGTGCTGTGGGAGATCTGGCTAGAGACAGAGATTCCTTCACACGGGCTGTGATGATTGTAACGTGCTGTGGGAGATATGACTAGAGACAGAAATTCCTTCACACGGGCTGTGATGAATGCAACGTTCTGTGGGAGATCTGGCTAGAGACAGAGATTCTTTCAGACAGGTTGTGATGTATGCAACGTTGTGTGGGAGATCTGGCTAGAGACAGAGATTCTTTCAGACAGGTTGTGATGTATGCAACGTTGTGTGGGAGATCTGGCTAGAGACAGAGATTCCTTCACACGGTCTGTGGTGAATGCAACGTTCTGTGGTGAATGCAACGTTCTGTGGTGAATGCAACGTTCTGTGGTGAATGCAACGTTCTGTGGTGAATGCAACGTTCTGTGGTGAATGCAACGTTCTGCAAAGAAGATAGCGAACTAACGCTGAATCATTTTGCACTTGTTTGTTGACGTGACATGCTGACGTATACTTGATTTTGTTATGTTTTCACTTTAGCAAAGCTGCGATGTACACTTGTATAAATATATTCAACGTTTCATCCAACTTTACAACCACCCCGCATGATGTTATCTATTCGTATTTATCTCCCCAGAATAAATATGTTTTGATACTGATATTGACGATATACATATGACGATATATGTCGGTGAACATTATTCATCATTTACCTCCCTTTCTCCCCCGCCAACTCTCCACCCCTAATAGAGGAAAACAAAAAAGTTTCAACTCTTTTATCTTTGAAATCATCTTTATGAGCTGCTAGCACTGCGGTTTGTCACTGAACATTTAGTTGTCATGCTTGTTTGTTTATTTCATAACATGAACATTTACGTGTTACAGAGATTGGATTTCTCAGAAGAATGTTGAAAGTTCCCTGGACAGCTAAATAGACCAATGAGAAAATTCTCAAAGTGGCCAACACAAAAGGGAGCTCCTAAAAACAGCAGATAGAAACAATCAACATTTCTGGGGCACATGTGAAAAGAGGAAAATTGGAAATAATTGGTTACAACTGGAAAAATACAGGGAAATAAAATCACGGCATGACAATGAGTCAACATACAAGAATATATTGCAGGGAGATCTTACAGACTGTTGTTTGATGTGCGACGGGGATAATTCGATGACTAACTGTATCTTACAGACTGTTGTTTGATGTGCGACGGGGATAATTCGATGACTAACTGTATCTTACAGACTGTTGTTTGATGTGCGACGGGGATAATTCGATGACTAACTGTATCTTACAGACTGTTGTTTGATGTGCGACGGGGATAATTCGATGACTAACTGTATCTTACAGACTGTTGTTTGATGTGCGACGGGGATAATTCGATGACTAACTGTATCTTACAGACTGTTGTTTGATGTGCGACGGGGATAATTCGATGACTAACTGTATCTTACAGACTGTTGTTTGATGTGCGACGGGGATAATTCGATGACTAACTGTATTTTATATCGGATGATGGAAATGGGAGTTAAGAAGTAGCACAGCCAGAAATGAGAAACTCTGTGGCCGTGTAAGAAGACTTATCAACCAAACATAGAACTGGAGTCGTCAGTCGCTGGACACTGAGGGAATTGCTGAGGAGGGGATCTGAGCACCTATGGACATGTTCGGAGTGAAATGATGATGACCCGAAAATAACTCAATGACTCAATTTTATATGTTCGGATTTGGAGTCTAAAACGATGTCCTAACATCATCAAGCGCTATACATAAAAAAAAAAAATATGACGATCAACATTTTCAGGTTGATGGAGAACAGATGTTTGTGTTCACTTCCTGTGCGGTTTCGCCTTGTGTCTTTTGGCGTGTGCTGAGACTGCAATGATGGGGACTACTGCTACCTTTCTTTGTTTTAGAAATGATATAGTAATTCGGATGATTACACTTGCACGGGCAGTTGAGCAATTATGAATTGTAATTCGTGTGCAGTGATACCGGGCCTTCAATAACTATAACCATAACTACAACCATAACTATAACCATAAACAGTCAATAACACAAACGATACGATGCACGTGGATAGAAGATTGTGGAAGGACATAATCGCCTACGCCAACCGGTATGGCACATGATGATGAACACACTGTGATTCTAAAATGTGGTACATATACATTGGCTAGAATTGGAGACTGATACCATTTGTGGTGAAACTTTCAACAAAACGCGACAGAAAGTGTCAAATTAGTTATCATCAAGTACCGGGCCTGCTGGCGTAGGTGATTATGTCTCACCACAACTCTCGATCTCGACAGTTGTTTATCATTTCTGTTGTTGACATTCTGACAAGCCATTCTCTTAAGCTGTCTGGTATCTTTTCTCTTTGCTTCCCTCTATCTCTTAGTCCCTCAATTTTCCCAGTTGTTACAAAATATTCCAGTTGTTCTCTTCTCATTACATGGCCAAAAAATGATGATTGTTTCTTCCTAATATTGGAAATTAGTTCTCTTTTTGCTTTAGCCTCTTTCAGAACGTTTTCATTACTCTACTTAGCTGTTCATGGTATTCTCAACATTCTTCTGTAAAACCACATTTCTACAGCCTCCACTGATTTTCCTATCTGTAGTCATATTGTCCATGATTCACATCCATATGTTAAGACTGGATCTACTTAACATTTAAGAACTCATTTTCTTGTTTCTATTGTCAAGAAGGGAATTGGATAGTATCTTCCTCATTTTTTGGAAAGCTGCTTTTTAATACAAATTAGTACATCTTGTAATTGTTCTTGTTGAATTGTTGTTAGGATCATCATCACTGCACACAGGATAGACCCATAGGTGCTCTCGAGAATCTTGACAAAATTTGAGAAAGATCATGGCCCACCTGCACGAACTCCGTAGTACGGTCTGGGATCCACGGAGTGGGTCTTTGCTGACAACATTGTCCGGGAAGAGAACTATATTTACGGTCTGGGATCCACGGAGTGGGTTTTTGCTGAAAACATTGTCCGGGAAGAGAACCATATTTACGGTCTGGGATCCACGGAGTGGGTTTTTGCTGAAAACATTGTCCGGGAAGAGAACCATATTTACGGTCTGGGATCCACGAAGTGGGTCTTTGCTGACAACATTGTCCGGGAAGAGAACCATATTTACGGTCTGGGATCCACTTAGTGGGTTTTTGCTGACCACATTGTCCGGGAAGAGAACCATATTTACGGTCTGGGATCCACTTAGTGGGTTTTTGCTGACCACATTGTCCGGGAAGAGAACCATATTTACGGTCTGGGATCCACTTAGTGGGTTTTTGCTGACCACATTGTCCGGGAAGAGAACCATATTTACGGTCTGGGATCCACTTAGTGGGTTTTTGCTGACCACATTGTCCGGGAAGAGAACCATATTTACGGTCTGGGATCCACTTAGTGGGTTTTTGCTGACCACATTGTCCGGGAAGAGAACCATATTTACGGTCTGGGATCCACTTAGTGGGTTTTTGCTGACCACATTGTCCGGGAAGAGAACCATATTTACGGCCATATTTACGGTCTGGGATCCACTTAGTGGGTTTTTGCTGACCACATTGTCCGGGAAGAGAACCATATTTACGGTCTGCGTTTTTCGATATTTCACTGCCAATGAATCTTTAACGTGCGCAAGTGCACACTGGATCTTCTGTTTACCGCCGTTATCCGAGAAGGCTAGACATCGAATCTTACTATCCAAACGAGCGGGGGAGGATTCAGAAACAAAGTAAGAAAACGATTTTTCCTATTTTTGAAAATTCACCACAGTTTCTGGTGGGTTTTGTACTCGGGTCGTTCCTACCCTGAGGCCTATGTTGTACCTTCTAGACTAGCTAGCTCCTGAACTTGTAATTGTTTGTTCTAGTCAGAGATAACCTAGTAGAACTTCATGCTTTCTTCGAAGTCCTGAGCGATGTTCAAAATATCAATAATGGAGTCTTTTGCCGGCTTCCTTACCTCTTTTGTCGGTGTTCTTCTCAGCATTTTCGTGTTTCTTCATCTTCTTTCTCTTTTTCTCTCAATGTTATGTTTATTCTGTAATTCTATGCTTATTTATTCTCATCACGCGACAGATATATTCTAATATTTTTTCTTCATCCTTGTTGATGTTAGTTGGATTAATCTTGAAGTCATCTTATTGTTATACAAACTCTTTTATTCTGAAATGTTTCTTTCTTTCTAGCGGTCACCCATTAAGTGGGTGTGGATGCGTTAACAAAACTACGACGTCTGTGCCTCTCAGACAGATGAGTCTGCAGAAGGAAGGAAGGAAGGAAGGAGGGATGGAGGGATGGAGGGAGGGAATTAAGAATGGAAGGAAGGAAGGAAGGAAGGAGGGAATTAAGAATGGAAGGAAGGAAGGAAGGAATTAAGAATGGAAGGAAGAAGGGAGGGAATTAAGGAAGGAAGGATGGAAGAATGGAAGGAAGAATGGAAGGAAGAAAGGAAGGAAGGAAGGAAGGAAGGAATTAAGAAGAGAAGGAAGGAGGGAGGGAATTAAGAATGGAAGGAAGAAAGGAAGAAAGGAGAGATGGAATTAAGAATGGAAGGAAGGAAGGAAGGGAGGAAGGAGGGAAGGAAGAAAGGAAGGGAGGAAGGAGAGAAGGAAGGAAGAAAGGAAGGGAGGGAGGGAGGGAAGGAGGGAGGAAGGGAGGAAGGAATGAAGGAAGGAAGGAAGGAAGGAAGGAAGGAAGGAAGGAAGGAAGGAAGGAAGGAAGGAAGGAAGGAAGGAAGGAAGGAAGGAAGGAAGGAAGGAAGGAAGGAAGGAAGGAAGGAAGGGAGGTAGGGAGGTAGGAAGGAAGAAAGGAAGGATACATTAGATAAATCTTCACCGCCAAAGGTTGCACAATCAATCAACCTACCATTTGGATAAATTCCATTGTTGCCAGAAGTTTTTAAAAAATGTACCGTTGTTCAAGTACCATACAAGGAGTTGGAGAGAGTGACAAGTGGATGTTAGGTCGAGGAGAAGATCAAAATAGTGGATGTTAGGTCGAGGAGAAGATCAAAATAGTGGATGTTAGGTCGAGGAGAAGATCAAAATAGTGGATGTTAGGTCGAGGAGAAGATCAAAATAGTGGATGTTAGGTCGAGGAGAAGATCAAAACAGTGGATGTTAGGTCGAAGAGAAGATCAAAACAGTGGATGTTAGGTCGAGGAGAAGATCAAAATAGTGGATGTTAGGTCGAAGAGAAGATCAAAACAGTGGATGTTAGGTCGATGAGAAGATCAAAACAGTGGATGTTAGGTCGAGGAGAAGATCAAAACAGTGGATGTTAGGTCGAGGAGAAGATCAAAACAGTGGACGTTAGGTCGAGGAGAAGATCAAAACAGTGGATGTTAGGTCGAGGAGAAGATCAAAACAGTGGATGTTAGGCCGAGGAGAAGATCAAAACAGTGGACGTTAGGTCGAGGAGAAGATCAAAACAGTGGATGTTAGGTCGAGGAGAAGATCAAAACAGTGGACGTTAGGTCGAGGAGAAGATCAAAACAGTGGATGTTAGGTCGAGGAGAAGATCAAAACAGTGGACGTTAGGTCGAGGAGAAGATCAAAACAGTGGACGTTAGGTCGAGGAGAAGATCAAAACAGTGGATGTTAGGTCGAAGAGAAGATCAAAACAGTGGATGTTAGGTCCAGGAGAAGATCAAAACAGTGGACGTTAGGTCGAGGAGAAGATCAAAACAGTGGATGTTAGGTCGAGGAGAAGATCAAAACAGTGGATGTTAGGTCGAAGAGAAGATCAAAACAGTGGATGTTAAGTCGAGGAGAAGATTAAAACAATGGAAGTTAGGTCGAGGAGAAGATCAAAACAGTGGATGTTAGGTCGAGGAGAAGATCAAAACAGTGGATGTTAGGTCGAGGAGAAGATCAAAACAATGGATGTTAGGTCGAAGAGAAGATCAAAACAATGGATGTTAGGTCGAAGAGAAGATCAAAACAGTGGATGTTAGGTCGAGGAGAAGATCAAAACAGTGGATGTTAGGTCGAAGAGAAGATCAAAACAGTGGATGTTAGGTCGAGGAGAAGATCAAAACAGTGGATGTGAGGTCGAGGAGAAGATCAAAACAGTGGATGTTAGGTCGAGGAGAAGATCAAAACAGTGGATGTTAGGTCGAAGAGAAGATCAAAACAGTGCATGTGAGGTCGAGGAGAAGATCAAAACAGTGGATGTTACGTCGAGGAGAAGATCAAAACAGTGGATATTAGGTCGAAGAGAAGATCAAAACAGTGGATGTTAGGTCGAAGAGAAGATCAAAACAGTGGATGTTAGGTCGAGAAGAAGATCAAAACAGTGGATGTTAGGTCGAGGAGAAGATCAAAACAGTGGACGTTAGGTCGAGGAGAAGATCAAAACAGTGGATGTTAGGTCGAGGAGAAGATCAAAACAGTGGATGTTAGGTCGAGGAGAAGATCAAAACAGTGGATGTGAGGTCGAGGAGAAGATCAAAACAGTGGACGTTAGGTCTAGGAGAAGATCAAAACAGTGGATGTTAGGTCGAGGAGAAGATCAAAACAGTGGATGTTATGTCGAGGAGAAGATCAAAACAGTGGACGTTAGGTCGAGGAGAAGATCAAAACAGTGGATGATAGGTCAAGGAGAAGATCAAAACAGTGGACGTTAGGTCGAGGAGAAGACCAAAACAGTGGATGTTAGGTCGAGGAGAAGATCAAAACAGTGGATGTTAGGTCGAGGAGAAGATTAAAACAATGGATGTTAGGTCGAGGAGAAGATCAAAACAGTGGATGTTAGGTCGAGGAGAAGATCAAAACAGTGGATGTTAGGTCGAGGAGAAGATCAAAACAGTGGACGTTAGGTCGAGGAGAAGATCAAAACAGTGGACGTTATGTCGAGGAGATGATCAAAACAGTGGATGTTAGGTCGAGGAGAAGATCAAAACAGTGGATGTTAGGTCGAGGAGAAGATCAAAACAGTGGACGTTAGGTCGATGAGAAGACCAAAACAGTGGATGTTAGGTCGAGGAGAAGATCAAAACAGTGGATGTTAGGTCGAGGAGAAGATCAAAACAGTGGATGTTAGGTCGAGGAGAAGATTAAAACAATGGATGTTAGGTCAAGGAGAAGATCAAAACAGTGGATGTTAGTTCGAGGAGAAGATCAAAACAGTGGATGTTAGGTCGAGGAGAAGATCAAAACAATGGATGTTAGGTCGAAGAGAAGATCAAAACAGTGGATATTAGGTCGAGGAGAAGATCAAAACAGTGGATGTGAGGTCGAGGAGAAGATCAAAACAGTGGACGTTAGGTCGAGGAGAAGATCAAAACAGTGGATGTTAGGTCGAGGAGAAGATCAATATAGTGGATGTGAGGTCGAGGAGAAGATCAAAACAGTGGACGTTAGGTCGAGGAAAAGATCAAAACAGTGGATGTTAGGTCGTGGAGAAGATCAATATAGTGGATGTGAGGTCCAGGAGAAGATCAAAACAATGGATGTTAGGTAGAGGAGAAGATCAAAACAGTGGAAGTTAGGTCGAAGAGAAGATCAAAACAGTGGATGTTAGGTCGAAGAGAAGATCAAAACAGTGGATGTTAGGTCGAGGAGAAGATCAAAACAGTGGATGTTAGGTCGAGGAGAAGATCAAAACAGTGGACGTTAGGTCGAGGAGAAGATCAAAACAGTGGATGTTAGGTCGAGGAGAAGATCAAAACAGTGGATGTTAGGTCGAGGAGAAGATCAAAACAGTGGATGTGAGGTCGAGGAGAAGATCAAAACAGTGGACGTTAGGTCGAGGAGAAGATCAAAACAGTGGATGTTAGGTCGAGGAGAAGATCAAAACAGTGGATGTTAGGTCGAGGAGAAGATCAAAACAGTGGACGTTAGGTCGAGGAGAAGATCAAAACAGTGGATGATAGGTCGAGGAGAAGATCAAAACAGTGGACGTTAGGTCGAGGAGAAGATCAAAACAGTGGATGTTAGGTCGAGGAGAAGATCAAAACAGTGGATGTTAGGTCGAGGAGAAGATGAAAACAGTGGACGTTAGGTCGAGGAGAAGATCAAAACAGTGGATGTTAGGTCGAGGAGAAGATCAAAACAGTGGATGTTAGGTCGAGGAGAAGATCAAAACAGTGGACGTTAGGTCGAGGAGAAGATCAAAACAGTGGATGTTAGGTCGAGGAGAAGATCAAAACAGTGGATGTTAGGTCGAGGAGAAGATCAAAACAGTGGATGTTAGGTCGAGGAGAAGATTAAAACAATGGATGTTAGGTCGAGGAGAAGATCAAAACAGTGGATGTTAGGTCGAAGAGAAGATCAAAACAGTGGATGTTAGGTCGAGGAGAAGATCAAAACAATGGATGTTAGGTCGAAGAGAAGATCAAAACAGTGGATGTTAGGTCGAGGAGAAGATCAAAACAGTGGATGTTAGGTCGAGGAGAAGATCAAAACAGTGGATGTGAGGTCGAGGAGAAGATCAATATAGTGGATGTTAGGTCGAAGAGAAGATCAAAACAGTGGATGTTAGTAGTATACAATGTTGTATTTGAGTCGAATTGTGGCGCTAAATTAACAAAGATATATAGTGTGGCGCGCGGCGCGCATAAAGCGTGTGGCGCAGGGGGAGTTAACCGTGACATTTCGTGTCGAGGTATTGACCTCTAGTCCCGGTGACCCGGAAGTGACGTGTTTATGTCTGGTGTGTGCTGACTTTGGAGTTCTTTATATACTTGATCGTTAGTGATAGGTTAGTAGATTATACAACAGCATTGAAAAACAAGCAATATAAAACAAAAGACAAAAGATATATTTTATTCTTTTATTATCTCAATAGGTGTATAACATACAGTGGATATTATATAACATTACAAAAATATTCAGTACATTGAGTCAATATATAGTACATGGATAACATTTATTTATAGATAGGTAGTTGGATGTCTGCTTAGCTCTATGTCATAAATGAATCATAAGGGGTGAAACTGTTAGAGATTGCTGGGTAGTCTAGACTGGTAGTGTAAAGAGTTAAATATCTAGAGGAGTTGTCGAGACGTTATCATCAGCTACCTTTCTTTTTATATAGAAATAGGAAAGAGCATTTCTTGTTTGACTGTAGGAAAATATGGAATTATTTAAGACTTTGAAACCTACATTTTTCCCACCCTTAGCCTTTTGCGTAGCGAGAACCTCTAAAAACATATCTTTATCTAATTTGTTGTGTTGCTTGCTTAGCCCTTTACAACTGATTTTATCGTAATCCCCACTACAATGGTACGTCTTACTACATAAGCTAACAAAAGAGCTGTCCCTTCGTACTCTAGTTTAAAAAGCCCGGGCGTTCGTTTGGTGTACGCTTTAACACCCTTACAGTTTATACAGTCTGTCTTGCTAGTATGTTCAGCGCAAAACTCGGCAGGAAACCAGTCTTTATATACACTATTAAACTCATCCCGCAGACCTGACTTAACTATATCCTCTAGCTTAGGTGCACTTAAAGCCAAGTATAAACTATCAGTATCTGTTTCACATAACTGAAAGTTGGACCTATCTACAAACTTATCTAAGAACTCGAAATAAAAATCTAACATACGAAGTTTTGCGTACCGGTAGACGAAGAAACCGATTTGTAGGGGTAAATCCCAAACAGTTTTCTTTTTCTCCATCTCAATTTCAAAAAGATCCTCCCCTATTTCAGTCATCTTTTTAAACCGGGAACTATTAATCATTTTCGATATCTCATCCCCCTGAACGTACGAGACAGCGCTATGATTGGCCTTATTGGTTAGAGTCTTCCCGTAGGCTGAGTTTCCTAAGAGCTTCATCGTATCGCTTACTATAGATTGACTTTCGTCTAGATCACCAGCCCTCCTAGCGTCAGAAACCATTTCGCCAAACTTTTTAAAACAACTAGACGGTTGATATTCTATCACTTGATAAATTTTTGTTACCACCAATCCATGGTCTAAATACCATTTTAACAGTGGCGTTGCCATCAAAATTTTTTCACCGACATAACTACCTATTAGGGTGCGACGAGGGGTTGACAACAAGTTATGTTTGAGGGCATATTCACCCATAAACGGTCCAATATCATCACGCGTGACGTCAATATTTTTGAAAATTGGAGTCATCTCACTGAAATGTTCCTTCAGGCGGTCGGGGACGTGTAGATCACATTCCACTAAACCAAAACATGTCCCATCTGAAACAGAAGTCAGAATCTGTTTATCACTGAGAGGGAGCCCTTCTTTAGAGTAAGAGGGTCTAGCTCGGGGGATGGCTTTAGAAAGGAAAGCCCTAATGTTTGGGTCAGACTTTTTCAGAGCCTGCCACTCACATTCCCACATAACTTCTACTGGGACTTTGACCTCCTCAGTTAGATAGGTGTGTATCTCACATGTTTTTTCAAACAGCTCGAACAAGGGCTTATTATTAACAGGGTTTCTATCTTTATCTTTGGTGAGGGGACAGTCTTTGTGACCATGGTACAAACAACCATGAAAATTATAGCCTCTTCTATAGGATTTATCCCACCCATCCACAGGGATATTTCTATCACCTAACCGAAACTCCCTCCCATTAAACTGAGTTTTCAACTCCACCCCTTTCTGGTGAGCGACCCACGTTAGCCACTCTCTACTTTGTTGGACATAATAGTTAGCTTTTTCGACCCTAAACCCGGTCTCCATTCTTCTAATAATTGGGTAATCTGTTGGCATTGGGTTCATCAGAGCCCAAAGATACAACGCGTTGGCATCGTAACCTTGGATGGATTTGACTACCTGTCCGCCCCTAATAAACGTTTTGCCTACCTCGTGATACCTATGGAAAATTATAGAGGGACCCCCGACAATATTATCTCTAATCATTTTGTGTAGACTCGCCTGTTTGCTCGAACATAAACTAAACATTACACCCCTATCAACGGTCTTAAAAAGATACTTTAAACAAACACCCGGAACCGAAATGGCGTCTTTAAAACAGTCTACACCCCGCTCCCCATAAAAGCGAACCTGCTGCCCCAAGGCTTCTAAAAAAGGGACTACATCTTTGTTGTTATACCACACCAAAAAGTCCCTAAGTGTGGTCATGTTATTGTCCTTCCAGACATTTTGGCACAGGGCGTACTCCTCCTTGGAAATGTTGGCATTTTTTAACGACGAATAAAACGTTTCGTGTGGGGGTAGTTCTGTCTCGTCCAACTTTTGGGGGTCGTCTATATATTCATAACAAAAGTAACCCTTTGTTTCACTAATCTTATAAGCCGCCAGATATTTACTATAGCTAAACCCGGGGGCTAGATAGTTTACTATATCTAAGAATTTTAGATTCGGCGTTGCAATACACATAAAGTTATTGTTTCTTTTAACTATAAACTTGAACGGTTTTGGTACTTTGTAGTCTACGTCCATTTCATCTTCCTCTTCGTCGTTAGCAGCAGCGGCTTCTTCTTCCTCTGCCATACTATCACCTTCTTCGTCCACTTGTGGAGCGGCATCCATGAAGTGCTTTATTAAATAAGGTTTAATGACGTTGACGTCATATTTCCCCGAGTTAAACCCTATCACGGGAAGCTCTTTTAAATACTCATCAAACCTAACTACTATCTTGTCTTTATTCAGTTCATGGAGTTGAGTAAAAATACTTTCAAACCGAGATCGCAATAACGAGTAGGCCTTATCAGCGACACTAGTGAGATAATCAAGCATCTGACTAACTAAAATTTGTGGGTCACCCTTGGTTATGAAGCATTTTGGGGCCTCCCACCCTGGGACATTTGACGCTATAGAGCAGGAAAGGGGTACGTGTTTAGCTACAAAGGTAGTCGAGTGCGTTTCTTGGGGAACATTCCCTTTATCAAAGTAACATTCATAAT
Organism: Megaustenia siamemsis; assembly: GCA_032433765.1. Classification (NCBI taxonomy): domain Eukaryota; kingdom Metazoa; phylum Mollusca; class Gastropoda; order Stylommatophora; family Ariophantidae; genus Megaustenia; species Megaustenia siamemsis. Next base: position 38,627,930 of record JAVIAB010000145.1, on the reverse strand, counting down.
CGAATGTTGCCCTGAAGGGGTAAATAAAAGACTCTGGAGTACTTATCCCTTCAGCGCTGATCGCGTCCCATACACTTTCAGGTGAAGAATAAACACCACCTTTATATGTCTCTACAGCCATATCCCCATTACAAGTTTTTTCATGCCTATCCATACGCCAAAACTTTTTCCACAATTTCCCACATTTTCCACAAGAAAAACTTTTACTGGCCCGGGAAAGATCGTTTATATAAAAGAAGTGATTTTTGTAAAGTAAAAGACGGAGAGTTTCACTATAACGACTGCCACTTCTCAGGACAATACGCAAGGCTTGTTCAGAATCAAACTCAAAAATATCTATGTTTATTGAAAAACAAGTTTCTAAGAGAGACATTTCAGCAAGAGTTACACCGTGAAAGCTACTTAACAATAGAGACGGGTTAAACTGTTTGAAAAGTAGTCTCGAAGCCTTCTTAACATCTTTAACAGAGGCACCTCTACGGATAGCTAAACAACGGAAGAAGCAGAGATTATCATTGTAAACTTTAGATTTGGAGTCGGTTTGAAGGGCATTAATACCGTGGTTCGATGCAATGTAGGGTGGGATATCTAGCAGACACCCTATAGGATAATCTTGGAGTTTATAAATATAAACACTCGTACTGACTAATGCTTCTAATGTATATTTGGTTGTCTCCCTGTTTTTATTTGCATACCCTAATATATCACTTTCATTTAAGCTATCAACAAACGTTTCAAAGTCATTTCTGTTGTTAACTAACAAGGGTTTGTCTAACCCTGTCGCGTTATTTGAGCTGGCGTGAAAGTAACGCAGCCCCTGTGTCTCCCTATGTCTTAAAACTAGGTGATGACTATAATTCACCTTGAAACGTTTTTTCTGGGCTAGAAAAATTGGGTTTACAAGGGTCTTCCAATCTATAGGAGTATCAGGCTGATGAAATATAGTGTACGTATCCATGTATTTGTTCCGACGTTCATGTGTTCTAATAGCTAACCAGTTGTTCTTATATATCTTCTTAATATCGTGGGGTAACTTATTTAAAGAGTCTATTTCATTAATAAGTCTTGGTCTCTTTGAGGGTTCTTGAGTCGAACTCTTTGCCACCCGTTTGCGTGAGGTTGTCGATACCACTGGGTCTGCTGGAGTTGAGCGTGTTGAGGTGGCCACAGCTATGTCATGGTTAGCAAGATGCACTCGCAGATGGCTTGCTCCAGTAAAGCTTTGTTGGCAGATATGGCAGATATGTGGGTTAACACGGGTCTCTTTCGAAGGTACGTGACCTGTTGACACAGGAGTTGGTGATACAGGAACTACTGATACAAGAGATGCAAGATGCTCTGTCTTGATATGTCTGGCAAGGCTGTCTACTCTTGTATATACTCGTTCACAAACATCACATTTGTATTCCTGACACTCATGCACACTAGCAACGTGTCGTTTTAGGTCCCGGCTCCGGGTGAAAGTTTTGGAACAGATAGGACAAGTGTTAGACATCTGTAGAAAAGAAATTGAAACATTACAACTAAAGAGTAAAGAACAGTAAACATTACAAGAAAAGTATATAACAAGATACACAAACTATCGAAATTAGGTTACAAAAGTAACACGTGGATACTAAAAAACCAACTTAGTGAAATTAGGTCACAAAAGTAACACGTGGATACTAAACAACCAACTTATCGAAAACAGGTTACTAAAGTAACATACTATAACATTAAAGATCTAAGATAACACTTACCTTTTATGTGTTTGAAGGTACGAGACACATACGTCGGCAACAACTGTAAGCGAACGTCTGATTAGAAGCTTCACAGGCGCGTTATATATACGCCAGAAACACCGGAAGTGTTACTAAAAATAGAACTGACCGCTGATGCAATACCGGAAGTGTTACTAAAATAGCTTTTGACTGCTGACGGGATACCCGTGGAGTTTCTAAAAATAGATTTTGACCTATGATGCAATACCAGGCGACTTTATATGAGTTTTTTCCCCTTGACCCTTTATGAGGGGACGCCCATGAAACTGTTAGAAATAGTAAATTTACACTCTAGGGTTACTCCAAACTTTATATTAAGCATCCTCATATCAAGAATTTACATAAAAACAAAGTTTGAAATTACTACGCCGGTACCCATTTTTGGCGGTTACGCCCATGAAACTGTTAAAAATAGTAAATTTAACATCTAGACATACCCCAAACTTCATTTTAGTCATCCCCATATCAAGAAGTTACATAAAAACAACTTTTGAAATTACTACCCCTGTACCCATTTTTGGTGGTTACGCCCATGAAACTGTTAAAAATAGTAAATTTAACATCTAGACATACTCCAAACTTTATATTAAGCATCCCCGTATCAAGAATTTACATAAAAACAACTTTTGAAATTACTACCCCTGTACCCATTTTTGACGGTTACGCCCATGAAACTGTTAGAAATAGTAAATTTACACTCTAGGGTTACTCCAAACTTTACATTAAACATCCCCGTAGCAAGAATTTACATAAAAACAACTTTTGAAATTACTACCCCAGTACCCATTTTTGGCGGTTACGCCCATGAAACTGTTAAAAATAGTCAATATAACACCTAGACATATCCCAAACTTTATATTAAGCATCCCCATATCAAGAAGTTACATAAAAACAACTTTTGAAATTACTACCCCTGTACCCATTTTTGGCGGTTACGCCCATGAAATCGATAAAAAAAATTGAAGTTTAACCTATTGGCATACATCAAACATAATATGTGACACGCCCATGTATCAAATTTGCCTAAAAAATCAACCAAAAATTAGTAGTATACAATGTCAATTAGGATTAGACTCTCATATAAGGAAAAACGGCACCAAAAAATGTGCCTCGATCTGCGGGTAGACTATTTATATAAGAATTTATGTGCCGTCAGAGGCACTTTTGGGGTCCCTAATTGACATTGTATACTACTAATTTTTGGTTGATTTTTTAGGCAAATTAAATGAAAGTGATATATTAGGGTATGCAAATAAAAACAGGGAGACAACCAAATATACATTAGAAGCATTAGTCAGTACGAGTGTTTATATTTATAAACTCCAAGATTATCCTATAGGGTGTCTGCTAGATATCCCACCCTACATTGCATCGAACCACGGTATTAATACCCTTCAAACCGACTCCAAATCTAAAGTTTACAATGATAATCTCTGCTTCTTCCGTTGTTTAGCTATCCGTAGAGGTGCCTCTGTTAAAGATGTTAAGAAGGCTTCGAGACTACTTTTCAAACAGTTTAACCCGTCTCTATTGTTAAGTAGCTTTCACGGTGTAACTCTTGCTGAAATGTCTCTCTTAGAAACTTGTTTTTCAATAAACATAGATATTTTTGAGTTTGATTCTGAACAAGCCTTGCGTATTGTCCTGAGAAGTGGCAGTCGTTATAGTGAAACTCTCCGTCTTTTACTTTACAAAAATCACTTCTTTTATATAAACGATCTTTCCCGGGCCAGTAAAAGTTTTTCTTGTGGAAAATGTGGGAAATTGTGGAAAAAGTTTTGGCGTATGGATAGGCATGAAAAAACTTGTAATGGGGATATGGCTGTAAAGACATATAAAGGTGGTGTTTATTCTTCACCTGAAAGTGTATGGGACGCGATCAGCGCTGAAGGGATAAGTACTCCAGAGTCTTTATTTACCCCTTCAGGGCAACATTCGATTATGAATGTTACTTTGATAAAGGGAATGTTCCCCAAGAAACGCACTCGACTACCTTTGTAGCTAAACACGTACCCCTTTCCTGCTCTATAGCGTCAAATGTCCCAGGGTGGGAGGCCCCAAAATGCTTCATAACCAAGGGTGACCCACAAATTTTAGTTAGTCAGATGCTTGATTATCTCACTAGTGTCGCTGATAAGGCCTACTCGTTATTGCGATCTCGGTTTGAAAGTATTTTTACTCAACTCCATGAACTGAATAAAGACAAGATAGTAGTTAGGTTTGATGAGTATTTAAAAGAGCTTCCCGTGATAGGGTTTAACTCGGGGAAATATGACGTCAACGTCATTAAACCTAATTTAATAAAGCACTTCATGGATGCCGCTCCACAAGTGGACGAAGAAGGTGATAGTATGGCAGAGGAAGAAGAAGCCGCTGCTGCTAACGACGAAGAGGAAGATGAAATGGACGTAGACTACAAAGTACCAAAACCGTTCAAGTTTATAGTTAAAAGAAACAATAACTTTATGTGTATTGCAACGCCGAATCTAAAATTCTTAGATATAGTAAACTATCTAGCCCCCGGGTTTAGCTATAGTAAATATCTGGCGGCTTATAAGATTAGTGAAACAAAGGGTTACTTTTGTTATGAATATATAGACGACCCCCAAAAGTTGGACGAGACAGAACTACCCCACACGAAACGTTTTATTCGTCGTTAAAAAATGCCAACATTTCCAAGGAGGAGTACGCCCTGTGCCAAAATGTCTGGAAGGACAATAACATGACCACACTTAGGGACTTTTTGGTGTGGTATAACAACAAAGATGTAGTCCCTTTTTTAGAAGCCTTGGGCAGCAGGTTCGCTTTTATGGGGAGCGGGGTGTAGACTGTTTTAAAGACGCCATTTCGGTTCCGGGTGTTTGTTTAAAGTATCTTTTTAAGACCGTTGATAGGGGTGTAATGTTTAGTTTATGTTCGAGCAAACAGGCGAGTCTACACAAAATGATTAGAGATAATATTGTCGGGGGTCCCTCTATAATTTTCCATAGGTATCACGAGGTAGGCAAAACGTTTATTAGGGGCGGACAGGTAGTCAAATCCATCCAAGGTTACGATGCCAACGCGTTGTATCTTTGGGCTCTGATGAACCCAATGCCAACAGATTACCCAATTATTAGAAGAATGGAGACCGGGTTTAGGGTCGAAAAAGCTAACTATTATGTCCAACAAAGTAGAGAGTGGCTAACGTGGGTCGCTCACCAGAAAGGGGTGGAGTTGAAAACTCAGTTTAATGGGAGGGAGTTTCGGTTAGGTGATAGAAATATCCCTGTGGATGGGTGGGATAAATCCTATAGAAGAGGCTATAATTTTCATGGTTGTTTGTACCATGGTCACAAAGACTGTCCCCTCACCAAAGATAAAGATAGAAACCCTGTTAATAATAAGCCCTTGTTCGAGCTGTTTGAAAAAACATGTGAGATACACACCTATCTAACTGAGGAGGTCAAAGTCCCAGTAGAAGTTATGTGGGAATGTGAGTGGCAGGCTCTGAAAAAGTCTGACCCAAACATTAGGGCTTTCCTTTCTAAAGCCATCCCCCGAGCTAGACCCTCTTACTCTAAAGAAGGGCTCCCTCTCAGTGATAAACAGATTCTGACTTCTGTTTCAGATGGGACATGTTTTGGTTTAGTGGAATGTGATCTACACGTCCCCGACCGCCTGAAGGAACATTTCAGTGAGATGACTCCAATTTTCAAAAATATTGACGTCACGCGTGATGATATTGGACCGTTTATGGGTGAATATGCCCTCAAACATAACTTGTTGTCAACCCCTCGTCGCACCCTAATAGGTAGTTATGTCGGTGAAAAAATTTTGATGGCAACGCCACTGTTAAAATGGTATTTAGACCATGGATTGGTGGTAACAAAAATTTATCAAGTGATAGAATATCAACCGTCTAGTTGTTTTAAAAAGTTTGGCGAAATGGTTTCTGACGCTAGGAGGGCTGGTGATCTAGACGAAAGTCAATCTATAGTAAGCGATACGATGAAGCTCTTAGGAAACTCAGCCTACGGGAAGACTCTAACCAATAAGGCCAATCATAGCGCTGTCTCGTACGTTCAGGGGGATGAGATATCGAAAATGATTAATAGTTCCCGGTTTAAAAAGATGACTGAAATAGGGGAGGATCTTTTTGAAATTGAGATGGAGAAAAAGAAAACTGTTTGGGATTTACCCCTACAAATCGGTTTCTTCGTCTACCGGTACGCAAAACTTCGTATGTTAGATTTTTATTTCGAGTTCTTAGATAAGTTTGTAGATAGGTCCAACTTTCAGTTATGTGAAACAGATACTGATAGTTTATACTTGGCTTTAAGTGCACCTAAGCTAGAGGATATAGTTAAGTCAGGTCTGCGGGATGAGTTTAATAGTGTATAAAGACTGGTTTCCTGCCGAGTTTTGCGCTGAACATACTAGCAAGACAGACTGTATAAACTGTAAGGGTGTTAAAGCGTACACCAAACGAACGCCCGGGCTTTTTAAACTAGAGTACGAAGGGACAGCTCTTGTTAGCTTATGTAGTAAGACGTACCATTGTAGTGGGGATTACGATAAAATCAGTTGTAAAGGGCTAAGCAAGCAACACAACAAATTAGATAAAGATATGTTTTTAGAGGTTCTCGCTACGCAAAAGGCTAAGGGTGGGAAAAATGTAGGTTTCAAAGTCTTAAATAATTCCATATTTTCCTACAGTCAAACAAGAAATGCTCTTTCCTATTTCTATATAAAAAGAAAGGTAGCTGATGATAACGTCTCGACAACTCCTCTAGATATTTAACTCTTTACACTACCAGTCTAGACTACCCAGCAATCTCTAACAGTTTCACCCCTTATGATTCATTTATGACATAGAGCTAAGCAGACATCCAACTACCTATCTATAAATAAATGTTATCCATGTACTATATATTGACTCAATGTACTGAATATTTTTGTAATGTTATATAATATCCACTGTATGTTATACACCTATTGAGATAATAAAAGAATAAAATATATCTTTTGTCTTTTGTTTTATATTGCTTGTTTTTCAATGCTGTTGTATAATCTACTAACCTATCACTAACGATCAAGTACATAAAGAACTCCAAAGTCAGCACACACCAGACATAAACACGTCACTTCCGGGTCACCGGGACTAGAGGTCAATACCTCGACACGAAATGTCACGGTTAACTCCCCTGCGCCACACGCTTTATGCGCGCCGCGCGCCACACTATATATCTTTGTTAATTTAGCGCCACAATTCGACTCAAATACAACATTGTATACTACTGATGTTAGGTCGAGGAGAAGATTAAAACAGTGGATGTTAGGTCGAAGAGAAGATCAAAACAGTGGATGTTAGGTCGAGGAGAAGATCAAAACAGTGGATGTGAGGTCGAGGAGAAGATCAAAACAGTGGATGTTAGGTCGAGGAGAAGATCAAAACAGTGGATGTTAGGTCGAGGAGAAGATCAAAACAGTGGATGTTAGGTCGAAGAGAAGATCAAAACAGTGGATGTTAGGTCGAAGAGAAGATCAAAACAGTGGATGTTAGGTCGAAGAGAAGATCAAAACAGTGGATGTTAGGTCGAAGAGAAGATCAAAACAGTGGATGTTAGGTCGAAGAGAAGATCAAAACAGTGGATGTTCGGTCGAGGAGAAGATCAAAACAGTGGAGATGACGTTGGAGAGAGAATTTACTTTAGTAGTTCAGAGGTTGGAGAGAGAATGAACTTTAGATATGAGATTGGAGAGAGAATGAACTTTAGATATAAGGTTGGAGAGAGAATGAACTTTGTATATGAGGTTGGAGAGAGAATGAACTTTGTAAATGAGGTTGGAGAGAGAATGAACTTTGTATATGAGGTTGGAGAGAGAATGAACTTTATATATGAGGTTGGAGAGAGAATGAACTTTGTATATGAGGTTGGAGAGAAAACAATCAAGTGATGAAACTGAATCAAAAAATGAAAAGTGGATGAGTTTGAATTAAGAGGTCAATATAAATGTAGATAGAGAAAATACCATAAAGATATATTTAGATAAAGAATAAAGAATTAAGATGAATTGGAAGAAAAGATGAAACACAAAGTTAATTTGATAGAAACAGATTGCCGAAATAAATAAATGTTATTAGAGAACAGACATTGTAGTCAACAATTTCGAAAATTGAAAATATTATTAAGAGGATACATTTGAAATATACGTAAAAATTTACCACGCTGGCTTTTATGGCAATTACCAGCATACCACATAACATGATTCGTAATATTTTGACAAAAATATAACATTAAAGGCTTGAATAAAAGCTAGTGTCCTTTCATCAAAGTATGAATATGATAGTTTAACTGTAATCGCATCATTAACGATAATAAATTAATATTAATGTGAAGCACATCAGAGATAATAGAATTGAGAGTGCCATTATTTCGTTAAAATAATCAACATTATAAATAGTTGATCTTCGCTATTGGTGGGCACATCAACTTTCTGAACGATCAAATTACATTGCTTCTGAGGTAAAGTTACTGTATGTAAGTGTTACTGTCTTTTTAATGAAAATGTTACTACTTTATGTTACGTAATGGATTATGTCGTTTGTGGAAGTTTCACAGAGCTATGTGTTAGTGTTGTTGTTCTCTTTGTATGATATACATTGTTCTTCGTAAGTCTCATATCCCTCTATGTATGTTACTGTCCTCTATGTAAGTGTTACTGTCCTCTATGTATGTTACTGTCCTCTGTGTAAGTGTTACTGTCCTCTATGTATGTTACTGTCCTCTGTGTAAGTGTTACTGTCCTCTATGTATGTTACTGTCCTCTGTGTAAGTGTCACTATCCTCTTTGTAAGTGTTACTGTCCTGTATGTAAGTGTTACTGTCCTGTATGTAAGTGTTACTGTCCTCTATGTAAGTGTTACTGTCCTGTATGTAAGTGTTGTTGTCCTCTATGTAAGTGTTACTGTCCTGTATGTAAGTGTTGCTGTCCTCTATGTAAGTGTTACTGTCATCTATGTAAGTGTTACTGTCCTCTGTGTAAGTGTTACTGTCCTGTATGTAAGTGTTGCTGTCCTCTATGTAAGTGTGACTGTCATCTATGTAAGTGTTACTGTCCTCTATGTAAGTGTTACTGTCGTCTATGTAAGTGTTACTGTCGTCTATGTATGTGTTACTGCCATGTATGTAAGTGTTACTGTCCTCTATGTAAATGTTACTGTCCTCTATGTAAGTGTTACTATCATCTATGTATGTGTTACTGTCCTCTATGTAAATGTTACTGTCATCTATGTAAGTGGTACTGTCATCTATGTAAGTATTACTGTCATCTATGTAAGTGTTACTGTCATCTATGTAAGTGTTACTGTCCTCTATGTAAGTGTTAATGTCCTCTATGTAAGTGTTACTGTCCTCTATGTAAGTGTTACTGTCCTCTATGTATGTGTTACTGTCCTGTATGTAAGTGTTACTGTCCTCTATGTAAGTGTTACTGTCGTCTATGTAAGTGTTACTGTCATCTATGTAAGTGTTACTGTCATCTATGTAAGTGTTACTGTCATCTATGTAAGTGTTACTGTCATCTATGTAAGTGCTACTGTCATCTATGTAAGAGTTACTATCGTCTATGTAGGTGTTACTGCCATGTATGTAAGTGTTACTGTGAGCTATGTTTGTGTTACTCTTCTCTATATAATTGTTTCTGTCTCCTACTTATAGTCTTGCTCTGTCCTTCACACTTTCTTTTCCCTCATATTTCGTTACTTTCCACCACTCCCTTTCTTGTTATCATTAACACAACATAAACTTATAAACTAAACACTGTTATATTTTGGTTGTTGATACATCGGTTGTGTCTGCTGTTGAATAAGCAACAAAATTCCTACAATTAATGATGTAAGTGAACTCTATCCGTACGTTTCTCTGCACTGTGTGCCATGCCGATTTCGTCAGCGTACGTTTAGCCGCATAGTGCGTCACTTTCAATTTGATTAGTGCGAACGTTATCAAACCATATTCTTTTTACATGTCTTGTATCATCTTGGTATTGGTGAAATATAATACCCTTGTTCAATTATATAAAGATTCATATATAATATGTTACATGTAGATAAATACTTTCTCATGTATTGTCACACTCGACAGGAAAAGTAGGGAACAGAACCCGGTCGTGGTTAATGCTGAGGTCAACGGTCTCATCTGCGATAACACCGATGAGAAAGATGCAGTCATCTATACAGACGGATCTGTAAGACGACACGAAAGAAGTGCATGGGCATTTACAGCACACTCGGCAGGCAGAATAGCCAAGGAAGACAGTGGTGCATACGCCATGACCACGAGTAGCATGACAATGGAGGTGATGGCAGTGACCAAGGCATGGTTAGAGTCACAAGACTACACCCACGCACGTATACCGAGTGATTCGATGAGCATGATAAAAAAGTGGAGGCGGGCTTTGTACGCATGCAATGGGTAGAGTCGTTGCAGAAATCCAAAATACGTAAGGTCACCTTTGTCTATGTCCCTGGACATGCGGGAGTATGGGGAAATGAGAGAGCGGACAGGTTGGCTAGCTGCGCTGTCGTTGAGGACGGGCAACCGATGGATCGGGCGGACATCATCAATGCCCTCCGAGATGTGGGAAGAGCACAGGACTTCGACAAACACAGATCAACGTCACTTCTTCGGATGATGGAAATGGGAGTTAAGATGGGCACAGCCAGAAAAGAGAAACTTAGTGGGCGTGTAAGAAGACTTATCAACCAACATAGAACTGGAGTCGTCAGTCGCTGGACACTGAGGGAATTTCTGAGGAGGGGATCTGAGCACCTATGGACATGTTTGGAGTGCAATGATGATGACCGCAAATAACTCAATAACTCAATGTAGATAAATATTAATATGTTGATAGATTCTTAAAACCATGACAAATTTTGTCTCTGAAATCTTTTCCGTTGCATTGATAAAAAGCTTCCATACAGAAAGGAATTTTTGTTCCCCTCTTAATTGTATTCGAATTTTTTTTTTTTTAAATGTTATTCAGAAAAATTGTTAAAAATATTTGTCATATGAAATTTGATACCGACACTATAATTGAGACAATAGTGGCATTCTACAGCGCAATTTTCATTCCAACGTTGTACAAGGCCAGATCCGGACTATAGACTCAAGTAAGAGATAGAGAGGAATGGCGCTCCATGGTAGCCAACCTTCGATGAGGAGACGGCACTCAATGGTGATGGTGATTATATCGAGCCTTTAATGAACGTTGGGAGAACATGAGACCCAAGGGCCGACTTCCAGAAAAAGCTGGATCGAAAACATTTTTTATTAGAAGCACTAGGAAACATAACAGTAGCAGTAAAAAAAACACATAGTACCATTGCTGGTGTATGTTGGGGGGGGGGGGAATGTGAGGGGGAAGGTAACGATAGAACCAGAGGGATAAAGGCCGCTTGGTCAAAGCAGTCGCCACGACGTGTGAGACTCAGGAATTTTATTTCACCCCCGATTCCCCTTTCTGTCTACCGCGGGTTTCGAACACCGTACGCCGACAGGCTTTTCATCCAGCGAAACAGTGGCTTTAGCCGCACGGTCACTAGCACCTCCAACAGTAGCTGTGTAAGTAAAAAGTAAAGTACCCCCGTCACGCCAAGTGGCGTATAGGGAAATATGGTGTTAGTGACCCTATATTTTACAGACCTTCAGCACATGATTTTTGGGGTAATGTGGTCGGTATTACGCCCGTGCTGCTTTACTTTCCCAGAAAAAAAATCCGGTACCCATTTAAGGTTGGGTAGACCCGAAAGCCGTCGTTGGGATCGAGCCCTACCCCTTGTCCTTTCTAGTCCAGTTTACTAACCAGTGAGCTATCGCGGCTCCCAACAGTAGTAGCCAACAGAATAGCAAAAGATCTCACATTAACGATGCTGAAAATCAAATGAGAAAGATAAAAAGAAGAAGAAGTAGATGAAAAAGAAGCGCCAGGACAGATCTGCCTAGTATATTATAAAAACAATTACAAGGTGAATTGAGGTAAATAATAACCTTGAGAAGTCTTGCCACACATATATCAAACAATTTTTTTTAAAAGTTAACTAAATGTTTATATTTTTTTGCGAGCACGGTTGTTTGTTTTAATCTCAAAATGGTATATTAGTTTAATCCCGACAACGTTTTTATATTTATGAATGAAGATGCCCTGAGGAAACTACAGTCCACTCACTCTTGGAATTAATATTTTATTTGAGTTTTTCGAATTTGTGACACTGGACAAAAATGTGAATTTATAGAAGAATAGGTAGAATTGGATGGAAAGAAAAGAAAACAAACGACGAAGTTTTTAAACAACTAAAAATGAAAAGAGAACTACTAAACACAATTAGAGCAAGACAAATGCAATTTTTTGGTCATGTTAAAAGACACAACAGTCTAATAAAAGTAATATTAGAAGGGAAAATACAAGGTAAAAGAGGCAGAGGCAGACCAAGACTAACATGGACGAGTAACATCAAAAGATGGAAAAGTCAGCCTATGGCAATCTGCACCATCAAAACAAGAGACAGAGTGGAATGGCGCTCCATGGTTGCCAACCTTCGATGCGGAGACGGCACTCAATGATGATGATGATGATGATGACAATGATGATGATGATGATGATGATGCCACTGGACAAAAATATGAATATTATTGAACGCTTCTGTGCCGTTGGTATTTAAAATGAGAAATGTTTATGGGACGAATTATTCCGGTTTATAGTAAATGTGTCCCTTTCAGATAGAGAGAAGAGAGGAGACTATAGATGAGAAGGGATGTCAGAAAAATATATATAAATATCTCATAGTAGACTCCTAAACAACCTCAGAATAGACTCAGAAGCAACCTCAGAATGGGAGCCGCGATAGCTCAGTGGTTAGTGAACTGGACTACAAAGGACAAAGGGTAGGGTTCGATCCCAACCGACGGCCTCCGGGTTCACCCAGCCTTAAATGGGTACCGGATTTTTTTCTGGGAAAGTAAAGCAGCACGGGCGTAATACCGACCACATTACCCCAAAAATCGTGTGCTGAAGGTCTGTAAAATATAGGGTCACTAACACCATATTTCTTTTACGCCACTTGGCGTGACGGGGGTACTTTACTTTTTTACTTTACAACCTCAGAATAGACTCACAAAGAATCTCAGAATAGACTCATAAACACCCTCCGAATATACTCCTAAACAACCTCAGAATAGACTTAAAAACAACATCAGAATAGACTCAGAAACAACCTCAGAATATACTCAGAAACAACATCAGAATAGACTCAGAAACAACCTAGAATAGACTCACAAAGAATCTCAGAATAGACTCATAAACACCCTCAGAATAGACCCATTAGAAATCTCAGAAAAAAACTCATAAACAACCACAAAATAGACTCATAAACAACCGCAGAATAGATTCAGAAACAAACTCATAATAGACTTAGAAATAGTTGAAGGAACTGTCAGTAACTAGATTTTAGAAACGAAAGGGAGAGAGAACGGCAACGAGACACCAATGCGGTTAGAAGTTCTCGGTCGGGCCAACCTTTGCTCACTCTGGGAAGTTTTGGCACGGACAAAGTGGCAAGAAAAGGTTCATCAAGATCAACCAACTCTACCTCAATGTAGTGTTGACCATTGACGTCTTATCTCCCCAAAAAAGATGAAATATAGTTAGAATAGAAATAAGAAGAGGAAAAAGGAGAAGAATTTATATTAAGTATTGATGATGGTTATGATGATGACGATGACGTCGCTAATAATTATAGTGATGATGATAATGATAACAGTGGTGAGATAGTAGATGTACAAGAGAGGTGAGATGGTAGATGTACAAGAGAGGTGAGATGGTAGATGTACAAGAGAGGTGAGATGGTAGATGTACAAGAGAGGTGAGATAGTAGATGTACAAGAGAGGTGAGATGGTAGATGTACAAGAGAGGTGAGATAGTAGATGTACAAGAGAGGTGAGATGGTAGATGTACAAGAGAGGTGAGATGGTAGATGTACAAGAGAGGTGAGATGGTAGATGTACAAGAGAGGTGAGATGGTAGATGTACAAGAGAGGTGAGATGGTAGATGTACAAGAGAGGTGAGATGGTAGATGTACAAGAGAGGTGAGATGGTAGATGTACAAGAGAGGTGAGATGGTAGATGTACAAGAGAGGTGAGATGGTAGATGTACAAGAGAGGTGAGATGGTAGATGTACAAGAGAGGTGAGATGGTAGATGTACAAGAGAGGTGAGATGGTAGATGTACAAGAGAGGTGAGATGGTAGATGTGCAAGAGAGGTGAGATGGTAGATGTGCAAGAGAGGTGAGATGGTAGATGTACAGGAGAGGTGAGATGGTAGATGTACAAGAGAGGTGAGATGGTAGATGTACAAGAGAGGTGAGATGGTAGATGTACAAGAGAGGTGAGATAGTAGATGTACAAGAGAGGTGAGATGGTAGATGTACAAGAGAGGTGAGATGGTAGATGTACAAGAGAGGTGAGATGGTAGATGTACAAGAGAGGTGAGATGGTAGATGTACAAGAGAGGTGAGATGGTAGATGTACAAGAGAGGTGAGATGGTAGATGTACAAGAGAGGTGAGATAGTAGATGTACAAGAGAGGTGAGATGGTAGATGTACAAGAGAGGTGAGATGGTAGATGTACAAGAGAGGTGAGATGGTAGATGTACAAGAGAGGTGAGATGGTAGATGTACAAGAGAGGTGAGATGGTAGATGTACAAGAGAGGTGAGATGGTAGATGTACAAGAGAGGTGAGATGGTAGATGTACAAGAGAGGTGAGATGGTAGATGTACAAGAGAGGTGAGATGGTAGATGTACAAGAGAGGTGAGATGGTAGATGTACAAGGGAGGTGAGATGGTAGATGTACAAGCGAGGTGAGATGGTAGATGTACAAGGGAGGTGAGATGGTAGATGTACAAGAGAGGTGAGATGGTAGATGTACAAGAGAGGTGAGATGGTAGATGTACAACAGTGGTGATATACAAAAAACAAAAACATCTTTCCAAAAACAAAAATGAGAAAGATACTGTGCAATCCATTTTTGACAATATAAACAAGAAAAGAGTTCTTAAATGTTATGTAGAGCCACTGTTAGCGTATGCATGTGAATCATGGTCAATAAGACAGCAGACAAGAAAATCACTGGAGTCTGTTGAAATGTAGTTTTACAGAAGAATGTTGAGAATACCATGGACGGTTAAAAAGAGTAATGAAAATGTTCTGAAAGAGTCCAAAGCAAAAAGACAGTACATTTCCAGTAATAGGAAGAAACAATCATAATTTTTTTTTGGCAATGTAATGAGAAAGGAACAGCTGGAATATATATTTACAACTGAGGAAATTGTGGGGGTGAAGAGATAGAGGGAAGCAAAGAGAATAAAATACCAGACAGATTAAGAGGATGACTTGGCAGAAGGTCAACAACAGAAAGGATAAATAACTGTTGAGGTCAAAAGTTGCGGTAGACATGAACACCTGCCCCAGCAGGCTTGGCACTTGTTGATGATGATGGAAAAGTTAGATCTTGTCCAACATAAATGTAATGCAAACAATACCAGGTCTTCTGCAAGAAACATATTACATCACTACGAGGACTACTGTGATGTAAACCTCGTTTGCCAGTTTGTTTAAACGAAGCTTCACTCATCTCCGTGGCCTAACGTTATCATTATTATCAGCTCTCTCATCTAGCACGTGGTTCTATTATAATCTGTTCATTCAAATAGTTTTACTTAACTGCTTAAATAACATGGAGCAGCGATCGCTAAGTGATTTGTGAACTGGACTACAAAGGACAAGAGGTCGGGTTCAATCCCAACCGACGGCTTCCGGATTCACACAGCCTTATATGGGTACCGGATTTTTTTCTGGGAAAGTAAAGCGGCACTGGCGTAATACCGACCACATTACCCCAAAAATCATGTGCTGAAGGTCTGTAAAATGTATGGTCACTAACACCATATTCCCTATACGCCACTTGGCGTGACAGGGCTCTTTATTTTTTTTTTTTTACCTAAATAACATCGATCATGTGCTCTATTCTATTCTATTCTATTCTATTCTATTCTATAATGTTATGTTCTATTCTATTATATTCTATTCTGCTCTGTTATGTTCTATTCTATTCTGTTCTATTCTATACTGTTCTGTTCTATTCTATTCTATAATGTTCTGTTCTATTCTATTCTATTCTATTCTATTCTATTCTATTCTGTTCTGTTATGTTCTATTCTATTCTGTTCTATTCTATACTGTTCTGTTCTATTCTATTCTATAATGTTCTGTTCTATTCTATTCTATTCTGTTCTGTTCTATTCTATTCCGTTCTATTCTATACTGTTCTGTTCTATTCTATTCTATTATATTCTATTCTATTCTATTCTATTCTGTTCTGTTCTATTCTATTCTATTCTATTCTGTTTTGTTCTGTTCTATTCTATTCCGTTCTATTCTATACTGTTCTGTTCTATTCTATTATATTCTATTCTATTCTAAACAATTTCATACCAGTCAGGAATTCCCCATATCTAGTCCACCACTTGTCACTGTCACAGCATTTCCCACAATGCATCAGTAAATTCTTTTGACAAGGTCGCTCCGTGCAAGTCCTAAACAACAGCACAGGCGACGGACGATTCACCATCTCCTTGGTCGTCTCTTATGACATGCATGGCTGGTGACAGTTGTTCTATTGTTGTCTTCCCTCACCGCGGGGCCCCGGTAGCTACACAGGGGATTCATGTGCTCAAATTGGACAAATGAGAACTGCTACGTTAGATCTTTATGTGGACAGCGGTTGGTAAAAGGAAACATCATCATCATCAAGTACCGGGCCTGCCGGCGTAGGTGATCATGTCTCTCCACAACTTTCGATCTCGACAGTTATTTACCATTTCTGTTGTTGTTGTTGACCCGCTGCCAAGCCATTCTCTAAAGCTGTCTGGTATTTTTTCTCTTTGCTTCCCTCTTTTTTATCTCTTCGTCCCTAAATTCCCCCAGTTGTTACAATATATTCCAGTTGTTCTCTTCTCATTACATGGCCACAAAATGATGATTGTTTCTTCCTAATATTGGAAATTAGCTCTCTTTTTGCTTTGACCTCTTTCAAAACATTTTCATTACTCTTCTTAACTGTCCATGTTATTCTCAACATTCTTCTGTAAAATCACATTTCTACAAGGAAACAAGGATACCAAAAGGAACTGTAAGAGAAACCATTAATAGAGATGGCTCATCAGCGGGAAAGACAAGAAAATCATACAGGGTCTAGAAGACTTGGCAGTGTCAAACATGGACACATCAATGTTCTGATTTCGGCCCTAGAAGTACTACATTAACTGTGAAAACATTGTCTCAAATAGAGCTGAAGTGTTTGTTTTTTGGTTGTTTCAGTTGTTTTAGTTCTTTCAGTTGTTTTAGTTGTTTCAGTTGTTTTAGTTGTTTTAGTTGTTTCAGTTGTTTTAGTTGTTTCAGTTGTTTTAGTTGTTTTAGTTGTTTTAGTTGTTTTAGTTGTTTCAGTTGTTTTAGTTCTTTCAGTTGTTTTAGTTGTTTCAGTTGTTTTAGTTGTTTCAGTTGTTTTAGTTCTTTCAGTTGTTTTAGTTGTTTTAGTTGTTTCAGTTGTTTTAGTTGTTTCAGTTGTTTTAGTTCTTTCAGTTGTTTTAGTTGTTTCAGTTGTTTTAGTTGTTTCAGTTGTTTTAGTTCTTTCAGTTGTTTTAGTTGTTTTAGTTGTTACAGTTGTTTTAGTTGTTTTAGTTGTTTCAGTTGTTTTAGTTGTTTCAGTTGTTTTAGTTGTTTCAGTTGTTTTAGTTCTTTCAGTTGTTTTAGTTGTTTTAGTTGTTTCAGTTGTTTTAATTGTTTTAGTTGTTTCAGTTGTTTTAGTTGTTACTGTTGTTTTAGTTCTTTCAGTTGTTTTAGTTGTTTCAGTTGTTTCAGTTGTTTTAGTTCTTTCAGTTGTTTTAGTTGTTTCAGTTGTTTCAGTTGTTTTAGTTGTTTAGTTGTTTCAGTTGTTTTAGTTGTTTTAGTTGTTTTAGTTGTTTTAGTTGTTTAGTTGTTTCAGTTGTTTTAGTTGTTTTAGTTGTTTCAGTTGTTTTAGTTGTTTTAGTTCTTTCAGTTGTTTTTGTTGTTTCAGTTGTTTCAGTTGTTTTAGTTGTTTTAGTTGTTTTAGTTGTTTAGTTGTTTCAGTTGTTTTAGTTGTTTTAGTTGTTTCAGTTGTTTTAGTTGTTTTAGTTGTTTCAGTTGTTTTAGTTGTTTCAGTTGTTTCAGTTGTTTTAGTTGTTTAGTTGTTTTAGTTGTTTCAATTGTTTCAGTTGTTTTAGTTGTTTTAGTTCTTTCAGTTGTTTTAGTTGTTTCAGTTGTTTCAGTTGTTTTAGTTGTTTTAGTTGTTTTAGTTGTTTCAATTGTTTCAGTTGTTTTAGTTGTTTCAGTTGTTTTAGTTGTTTCAGCTGTTTTAGTTGTTTTAGTTGTTTTAGTTGTTTCAATTGTTTCAGTTGTTTTAGTTGTTCAGTTGTTTTAGTTCTTTCAGTTGTTTTAGTTGTTTCAGTTGTTTCAGTTGTTTTAGTTGTTTTAGTTGTTTCAGCTGTTTTAGTTGTTTCAATTGTTTTAGTTGTTTTAGTTGTTTCAGTTGTTTTAGTTGTTTTAGTTGTTTCAGCTGTTTTAGTTATTTTAGTTGTTTCAGTGTTTTTAGTTGTTTCAGTTGTTTCAGTTATTTCAGTTGTTTTAGTTGTTTCAGTTGTTTTAGTTGTTTCAGCTTTTTTAGTTCTTTTAGTTGTTTCAGCTGTTTTAGTTGTTTTAGTTGTTTTAGTTGTTTCAGCTGTTTTAGTTGTTTCAGTTGTTTTAGTTGTTTCAGTTGTTTTAGTTCTTTTAGTTGTTTCAGCTGTTTTAGTTTTTTCAGTTGTTTTAGTTCTTTCAGCTGTTTTAGTTGTTTCAGCTGTTTTAGTTGTTTCAGTTGTTTTAGTTCTTTCAGCTGTTTAGTTGTTTTAGTTGTTTCAGTTGTTTTAGTTCTTTTAGTTGTTTCAGTTGTTTTAGTTCTTTTAGTTGTTTCAGTTGTTTTAGTTGTTTCAGTTGTTTTAGTTGTTTCAGTTGTTTTAGTTCTTTCAGCTGTTTTAGTTGTTTTAGTTGTTTCAGCTGTTTTAGTTGTTTTAGTTGTTTCAGTTGTTTTAGTTCTTTTAGTTGTTTCAGCTGTTTTAGTTGTTTCAGCTGTTTTAGTTGTTTCAGCTGTTTTAGTTGTTTCAGCTGTTTTAGTTGTTTCAGCTGTTTAGTTGTTTCAGCTGTTTTAGTTGTTTTAGTTGTTTCAGCTGTTTTAGTTGTTTCAGCTGTTTTAGTTGTTTCAGCTGTTTTAGTTGTTTTAGTTGTTTCAACTGTTTTAGTTGTTTTAGTTGTTTCAGCTGTTTTAGTTGTTTTAGTTGTTTCAGCTGTTTTAGTTGTTTTTGTTGTTTCAGCTGTTTTAGTTGTTTTAGTTGTTTCAGCTGTTTTAGTTGTTTCAGCTGTTTTAGTTGTTTCAGCTGTTTTAGTTCATTTAGTTGTTTCAGCTGTTTTAGTTGTTTTAGTTATTTCAGCAGTTTTAGTTGTTTCAGTTGTTTCAGTTGTTTTTGTTGTTTCAGTTGTTTCAGAACTGACTTGTTGAAATAACCAACAAAATGGCCGGTCTGTTGAAGGGACTTTTTCTCTTGTGTTTAGTACCTTTTTGTGCAGGTGAGTTTGTGTGGTAGGTGATTCTCTGTTTGTGTGTGTGGGAGAGGGGCGATTCAGTGTGGGGGTGATTGATTCTATGTGGGAAGTGATTCTGTGTGGGATGTGATTCTGTGTGGAAGTAGTTTTGTGTTGGATGTAATTATGTGTGGGAAGTAGTTTTGTGTTGGATGTGATTCTGTGTGGGAGGTAGTTTTGTGTTGGATGTGATTCTGTGTGGGAGGTAGTTTTGTGTTGGATGTGATTCTGTGTGGGAGGTAGTTTTGTGTTGGATGTGATTCTGTGTGGGAGGTAGTTCTGTGTTGGATGTGATTCTGTGTGAGAGGTAGTTCTATGTTGGATATGTTTTTGTGCGGGGTGTAATTCTGTGTGGGAGGGTGATAGATGTGTGTATCTGCGTTTATATGTGTGTGTATCTGCATATATATGTTTATGTGTATTTGTTTATATGTGTGTAGCTGCGTTTATATGTGTATGTATCTGCACATATATGTTTATGTGTATCTGTTTATATGTGTGTAGCTGAGTATATATGTGTGTATATGTGTGTATGTTTCTATGTATATGTGTGTATGTATCTGCGTATATATGTGTGTATCTGTGTAAAAGTGTATATAAGTGTGTGTATGTGTGTATCTGCGTATATGTATGTGCATCGGCGTATATGTGTGTATTTGCGTATAAGCGTGTGTGTATCTGCGTATACATGTGTGTATCTGCGTTTGTGTGAGTGTATCTACGTATATATGTGTGTGTCTGCGTGTATCTGCACATATATGTGTGTATCTGCGTTTGTTTGAGTGTATCTGCGTATATATATATATATATATATATATATATATGTGTGTGTGTATCTGTGTATATATATATGTGTGTGTATCTGCGTATGTGTATGTGTTTAACTGCGTATGTTTGTGCATCTGCATATATGTGTTTATGCATCAGCATTTAAAATATTTAATCTAGTTCATTCTCTTTCTGACGTTCAAACAATGTCCACTAAAGTAACGGATAGCCCATCTTCGTCATCCGCCCTTAAAAGGACGCTAAGTGAAAGAAGATATGTTACGTTAAAGTTCGCAATAGAACAGTGATATTTGACCCCTTCGGCCCAATACATCCGACTTGAGCACGGCATTATTGAGTGCCGGGTGCCCTCCCTCTTCTACCCAAACACACTTGGTCAGACTAGACTGGTTAGTCTGTTTCTAAATACACCACGATGAGGAGGGGTAGGATATGGAAGATTCAGGTTAACTGATCCTGGGGTGGTTTTACAGAAGAATGTTGAGAATATCATGGACAGCTAAGAAGAGTAATGAAAACGTTCTGGAAGAGGCCAACAGAAAAAGAGAGCTAAATTCCAATATTAGGAAGAAACAATCAGCATTTTTGGCTATGTAATGAGAAGGGAACAGCTGTAATATATTAACAACTGGGAAAATTAAATGGCAGGACAAAATCACTAACATAGAATTATGGAAATGTACCAGTCAAATACTAGTGGATAAAGAGATACAGCGTTGACGATGGCGCTGGATAGGACACACACTACGGAAGCCAACTGAGAGTATTACACAATAGGCCCTTTTGGAATCCCCAAAAAACACAGATCTTGGGAAAAGACAAAGAGGAAGTCCAAGGAATTCTTGGAGAAGACAGATAGATGCAGAGATGAAGTTATGGGGAAGACATGGAATGATCTTAAAAGAATGGCAAAAAACAGAACGACTTGGAAAGTGTTTGTTGAAGACCTATGCTCCACTGGGAGCAAGAAACAGAACGACTTGGAAAGTGTTTGTTGAAGACCTATGCTCCACTGGGAGATAAAAAGGTAGAAGAAGAAGAACTGGAAAAATTGAGGGACGAAGAGATAGAGGGAAGCAAAGAGAAAAGATACCAGACAGCTTAAGAGAATGGCTTGGCAGAAGGTCAACAGAAATGATAAATAACTGTTGTGATCGGAAGTTGTGGAGAGACATGATTAGCTACGCCAGCAGGCCTGGTACTTCATGATGGTAATGATCCTGGAGCAAACAATCAGCTATGAGTCGATAACAGCAAATATGTTGCTGTCTGGCGCGCTTGCCTACAAGTCGATAACAGCAACTAGATATGTTGCTGTCTGGCGCGCTTGCCTACAAGTCGATAACAGCAATTAGATATGTTGCTGCCTGGCGCCTTGCCTACAAGTCGATAACAGCAATTAGATATGTTGCTGCCTGGCGCCTTGCCTACAAGTCGATAACAGCAACTAGATATGTTGCTGCCTGGCGCGCTTGCCTACAAGTCGATAACAGCAACTAGATATGTTGCTGCCTGGCGCCTTGCCTACAAGTCGATAACAGCAATTAGATATGTTGCTGCCTGGCGCCTTGCCTACAAGTCGATAACAGCAATTAGATATGTTGCTGCCTGGCGCCTTGCCTACAAGTCGATAACAGCAAGTAGATATGTTGCTGCCTGGCGCCTTGCCTACAAGTCGATAACAGCAATTATGTTGCTGCCTGGCGCGCTTGCCTACAAGTCGATAACAGCAATTAGATATGTTGCTGCCTGGCGCCTTGCCTACAAGTCGATAACAGCAACTAGATATGTTGCTGCCTGGCGCCTTGCCTACAAGTCGATAACAGCAATTAGATATGTTGCTGCCTGGCGCGCTTGCCTACAAGTCGATAACAGCAATTAGATATGTTGCTGCCTGGCGCCTTGCCTACAAGTCGATAACAGCAATTAGATATGTTGCTGCCTGGCGCCTTGCCTACAAGTCGATAACAGCAACTAGATATGTTGCTGCCTGGCGCGCTTGCCTACAAGTCGATAACAGCAACTAGATATGTTGCTGCCTGGCGCCTTGCCTACAAGTCGATAACAGCAATTAGATATGTTGCTGCCTGGCGCCTTGCCTACAAGTCGATAACAGCAAGTAGATATGTTGCTGCCTGGCGCCTTGCCTACAAGTCGATAACAGCAATTATGTTGCTGCCTGGCGCGCTTGCCTACAAGTCGATAACAGCAATTAGATATGTTGCTGCCTGGCGCCTTGCCTACAAGTCGATAACAGCAACTAGATATGTTGCTGCCTGGCGCCTTGCCTACAAGTCGATAACAGCAATTAGATATGTTGCTGCCTGGCGCGCTTGCCTACAAGTCGATAACAGCAATTAGATATGTTGCTGCCTGGCGCCTTGCCTACAAGTCGATAACAGCAATTAGATATGTTGCTGCCTGGCGCGCTTGCCTACAAGTCGATAACAGCAACTAGATATGTTGCTGCCTGGCGCCTTGCCTACAAGTCGATAACAGCAACTAGATATGTTGCTGCCTGGCGCCTTGCCTACAAGTCGATAACAGCATCTAGATATGTTGCTGCCTGGCGCCTTGCCTACAAGTCGATAACAGCAATTAGATATGTTGCTGCCTGGCGCCTTGCCTACAAGTCGATAACAGCAACTAGATATGTTGCTGCCTGGCGCCTTGCCTACAAGTCGATAACAGCAAGTAGATATGTTTCTGCCTGGCGCCTTGCCTACAAGTCGATAACAGCAATTATGTTGCTGCCTGGCGCCTTGCCTACAAGTCGATAACAGCAACTAGATATGTTGCTGCCTGGCGCCTTGCGTACAAGTCGATTCAAATCATCCAACACTTTAAAAATGGTAGTCCCATGAAAGAAAAGACAACAAACGATGAAGTTTTAAAACAACTAAAAATAAAAAGAGAACTACTAAACACAATTAGATCAAGACAAATGGAATTGTTGGGGCACGTTAAAAGACACAACAGCCTACTAAAAGTAATATTGGAAGGGAAAATAGAAGGGAAAATAGGCAGACAAAGACTAACATGGACAATTAACATCAAAAGATGGACAAGTCAATCTACGACAACCTGCACTATAAAAGCAAGAAACAGGGTAGAATGGCGATCCATGGTAGTCAACCTTCGTTGCGGAGACGGCACTCGATGATGATGATGATGATGGTGATGAGTCCAATTAACTTCAATAGTTCAGTTTTCCACCTACCGGAATTAAAAAAAATATATCAAACGCATCCATTTCTCTCTCGTAATTTCTCTCACTGTCATTCTTTCATCTTGACATATATTTTTCTACTTGCCAACATTTCAACATTTCATACACATCCATTTCTCTCTCGTAATTTCTCTCACTGTCATTCTTTCATCTTGACATATATTTTTCTACTTGACAGCATTTCAACATTTCATACACATCCATTCTCTCTCGTGATTTCTCTCACTGTCATTCTTTCATCTTGGCATCTATTTTTCTACCTGCCAACATTTCAACATTTCATACACATCCATTCTCTCTCGTGATTTCTCTCACTGTCATTCTTTCATCTTGACATCTATTTTTCTACTTGCCAACATTTCAACATTTCATACACATCCATTCTCTCTCGTGATTTCTCTCACTGTCATTCTTTCATCTTGACATATATTTTTCTACTTGCCCACATTTCAACATTTCATTCACATCCATTCTCTCTCGTGATTTCTCTCACTGTCATTCTTTCATCTTGACATCTATTTTTCTACCTGCCAACATTTCAACATTTCATACACATCCATTCTCTCTCGTGACTTCTCTCACTGTCATTCTTTCATCTTGACATCTATTTTTCTACCTGCAACATTTCAACATTTCATACACATCCATTTCTCTCTCGTAATTTCTCTCACTGTCATTCTTTCATCTTGACATATATTTTTCTACCTGCCAACATTTCAACATTTCATACACATCCATTTCTCTCTCGTAATTTCTCTCACTGTCATTCTTTCATCTTGACATCTATTTTTCTACCTGCCAACATTTCAACATTTCATACACATCCATTTCTCTCTCGTAATTTCTCTCACTGTCTTTCTTTCATCTTGACATATATTTTTCTACTTGCCAACATTTCAACATTTCATACACATCCATTTCTCTCTCGTAATTTCTCTCACTGTCATTCTTTCATCTTGACATCTATTTTTCTACCTGCCAACATTTCAACATTTCATACACATCCATTTCTCTCTCGTGATTTCTCTCTTCCCGTGTGTTACCGGGGCCTCATGAGGGAAGCAAAGAATAGTGACACTGTGACCTTCCTGTCATGTTGTAAGAGGCGACTAAGGAGATTAATTGATGGCTCGACAAGCTGTCATTGTAAAAAGTATTGTTATGGAAACAGAGCCATAGATTTTAGAAGCAGTGATATCTGCAATATGTGCCATTTGGCATAAGGTTTCTGTTTTTAAGATTGTGGTTCTGCCCTATGTGCCGACCTCGGCTCGAAAGGACAATAGATAAATATAATTTCTCTCACTATAATTCCGTTATTCTGTCATCTATTTTTCCACCTGCCATTATTTCAACACTTCATGCACATATATTTCCTTCTCGTAATTTCTCTCACTATAATTCCGTCATTCTGTCATCTATTTTTCCACCTGCCATTATTTCAACACTTCATGCACATATCTTTCCTTCTCGTAATTTCTCTCACTATAATTCCTTCATTATATCATCTATTTTTCACCTGCCATTATTTCAACACTTCATGCACATATATTTCCTTCTCGTAATTTCTCTCACTATAATTCCTTCATTATATCATCTATTTTTCCACCTGCCATTATTTCAACACTTCATGCACATATATTTCCTTCTCGTAATTTCTCTCACTATAATTCCTTCATTATATCATCTATTTTTCCACCTGCCATTATTTTAACACTTCATGCACATATATTTCCTTCTCGTAATTTCTTCCACTATAATTCCGTCATTCTGTCATCTATTTTTCCACCTGCCATTATTTCAACACTTCATGCACATATATTTCCTTCTCGTAATTTCTCTCACTATAATTCCTTCATTATATCATCTATTTTTCCACCTGCCATTATTTCAACACTTCATGCACATATATTTCCTTCTCGTAATTTCTCTCACTATAATTCCTTCATTATATCATCTATTTTCCCACCTGCCATTATTTCAACACTTCATGCACATATATTTCCTTCTCGTAATTTCTCTCACTATAATTCCTTCATTATATCATCTATTTTTCCACCTGCCATTATTTCAACACTTCATGCACATATATTTCCTTCTCGTAATTTCTCTCACTATAATTCCTTCATTATATCATCTATTTTTCCACCTGCCATTATTTCAACACTTCATGCACATATATTTCCTTCTCGTAATTTCTCTCACGATAATTCCTTCATTATATCATCTATTTTTCCACCTGCCATTATTTCAACACTTCATGCACATATATTTCCTTCTCGTAATTTCTCTCACTATAATTCCTTCATTATATCATCTATTTTTCCACCTGCTATTATTTCAACACTTCATGCACATATATTTCCTTCTCGTAATTTCTCTCACTATAACTCCTTCACTAAGAAAAGCAAAATGTTATGTCTTCTCAACATTCCTGTATGGTGCTGAAACATGGAGTTAAGATAAGAAGACAGAACAGAGAATTGAAGCCTTTGAAATGTGGATATAAGTAGAATTGGATATAAGGAAAAGAAAACAAACGATGAAGTCTTAAAACAATTAAAAATGAAAAGAGAACTACTAAACACAATTCAAACAAGACAAATGTAATTTTTGGGCCATGTTAAAAGACACAACAGCCTACTAAAAGTAATCCTGGAGGGGAAAATACAAGGTAAAAGAGGCAGATGCAGACCAAGACTAACATGGACGAGTAACATCAAAAGATGGACAAACCAGTCTATGACAACCTCCACCATCGAAGCAAGAGACAGGGCAGAATGGCGAATGGAGCAGAGTAGCCAACCTTCGTTGCGGAGATGGCACTCGATGACGATAATTCCTTCATTATGTCACCTATCTTTCAACCTGCCATTATTTCAACATTTCAAGCACATCCATTTCTCTCTCATAATTGCTCTCACTGTCATTCTTTCATCTATTTTTCCATACCAGCTCTGATTCAAGAAGGGACCATTAACTTTGGGCCTGACAGTTACTGGAAGCTCACTGGATCGAATCCACAAATCAGGCTCGACGAGAGGGTGAAAGCAGTCAACGTCGTGTTTCCAAAAGCTCACGGGTCTAAACCGACAGTGATTTTCGATTTAATCTTCTTTGACAGCGAACAGTCTCAAAACCAGCGATATGAGATGCGTCTTAGTGATGTCACCACAACCGGGTTTACACTTACCAGTGTCACCTGGAACAAGACAAAGATATACGGCTTCCAAGTACGTTGGGTCAGCATTGACCAAGAGGTTCCATACAAAAAGTAGAATGGCGTCATATCATTCACAAAGAGTAAGAGCTAAATCTGACCTCACAAAGATATCATGACAGAAATTATTGATATTACACCTCACAAAGATATTATGACAGAAATTATTGATATTACACCTCACAAAACTGTTCTAGTTTAAAAAGTTGGCTGTTGAACAAGAAATGTTTGGACAATTTGATCTATCTGTCTATCAATCTATCAATCTATCAATATATCTATCTATCTATCTATCTATCTATCTATCTATCTATCTATCTATCTATCTATCTATCTATCTATCTATCTATCTATCTATCTATCTATCTATCTATCTGTCTGTCTGTCTGTCTGTCTGTCTGTCTGTCTGTCTGTCTGTCTGTCTGTCTGTCTGTCTGTCTGTCTGTCTGTCTGTCTGTCTGTCTGTCTGTCTGTCTGTCTGTCTGTCTGTCTGTCTGTCTGTCTGTCTGTCTGTCTGTCTGTCTGTCTGTCTGTCTGTCTGTCTGTCTGTCTGTCTATCTATCTATCTATCTATCTATCTATCTATTATAATTCGTTTCTCCCTCATCTAATGACTCGTGGCCTATTTAATGTGTCGTAGGGGCACTACTGACAGACTTCACCGACAACTGTTTCCATTAATCTCAATCTGAAGCCACTCTTTTGTACCCTGCGAAGTTAACGCCTATCCATTTTTATGTTTGGAATCGTCACCTATGCCGATGATTATGGCGACACGAAAGTAGACCTTATCAACAGAATTTACCACTGTTTTGGTGATATAATGTAATATAATTAGAGCGGATGTTAGGAATTCTCGACTGATGTAAAACGTATTCCACAAACAGAACAGAACATTCTTTTACGTTGTCTTCCCATTTATTTCTCTGTCAACTTCTTCTTCACCTCTTTTCAAAATTCTTTCCTGAATGTTCTTTGCCAGGCTAGACGATACAGATGCGTGTTCAAACCATTTGGTTGTGGTGCCTCTAGTAATAGTCTTACCTGTCTAGTCTGGCTAAGCGAGCAGGGATCGAAGAGGGAAGACAACCCGGTACTCAAAAATGTCGTGCTGAAGTCGAATGTGTTGGGCCGAAAGGCACAAATGTAACAGTTATACTGCAAACCACAACACAACGCAGACATGTCCGCTTAACGTCCTTTTAAGGACGGATAACGGAGAGGAATTCTACAGTCTACAAATACTCTAGAATACTTTAGTCATCGGGCTAACGTAAGCAAGCAAACCATTTCATTTTGCACTTCTTCGCAATAGTCAAAAGAAGATGATAATGTGTACCAATTACTTGCTCTATTCTTGTACGAAAATGTTATTGGTGATACAATCTGCGTATGAGATGCACCAAACCTTACATTACCAAACATTACATCTCCAATGCCGGAGATTCACCAAACCTTACATTACCAAACATTACATCTCAATGCCGGTATTTAATTCTCAAGTTCTGTTTAGTATAGGTCCAAGTTTCGCAAATGTATAGAACAAATTATCTAACAATATTGAGCATCAGCCTAACTTTTATCGCCACCATTATGTTCTGATTATATTTGTATCTAAATTTGTAGACAAAAATGGTATATTTTTTTTTTCTCTTTTAGCAGGTCACGATATTATTTCTAAATTGTCAGAAGTTGACCTTTGACCCCACAATGTTTTAATGTTTCTCTTTGTGAATGATTACGTAATAAAGACATTCAAGTGAAATGCGATCTTGTTTTGTTCTTTGTTTTCCATTATTCTGTTTTTATTTTCCCATGCATGAATGTGCTCTCATATTATGCTACATTATCTACGTCTATAGCGTGGATTGGGAGCCGCAATAGCTCAGTGGTTAGTGAACTGGACTACAAAGGACAAGAAGTAGGGTTCGATCCCAACCGACGGCAGCCAGGTTCACCCAACCTTTAATGGGTACCGGATTTTTTTTCTGGGAAAGTAAAGCGGCACGGGCGTAATACCGACCACATTACTCCAAAAAATCATGCGCTGAAGGTTTGTAAAATGTATGGTCACTAACACCATATTCCCTATACGCCACTTGGCGGGACGGGGGGTACTTTACTTTTTTTATAGTGTGGATTCTGCATCTAGACTATAGTTTTGCACATCGAAACGGTACGCTCTATATCTCAAATATATTGTCACGGTACAAAAGTAAAAGTTCCCTCCACGCCTTGCTGGGCGTTCGGGGAATATTATGTTAGTGACTATTTTTTATGACCACGGAATTTGGTGATATAGTCGGTATTACGTCCGGTGTAAACCTCCTTATCTCAATTGTAATCTTCATTTCCCACCTGTTCTATTCTATTCTATTCTATTCTATTCTATTCTATTCTATTCTATTCTATTCTGTTCTATTCTATTCTTTTCTTTTCTTTTCTTTTCTTTTCTATTCTATTCTATTCTATTCTATTATATTCTGTTCTATTCTATTCTATTATATTCTGTTCTATTCTATTCTATTCTATTCTATTCTATTCTATTCTATTCTATTCTATTCTGTTCTATTCTATTCTATTCTATTCTATTCTGTTCTGTTCTATTTCTATTCTATTCTATTCTATTCTATTCTGTTCTATTCTATTCTATTCTATTCTGTTCTGTTCTATTCTATTCTATTCTATTCTATTCTATTCTATTCTATTCTGTTCTATTCTATTCTATTCTGTTCTATTCTATTCTATTCTATTCTATTCTATTCTATTCTATTCTATCTATTCTATTCTATTCTATTCTTGGAATCATTGTCAATACAGTCGGAGTACTCCAATTTCGCACCACCGCCCGCCCAAGCATTTCCACCTTCCATTATGTAGTCTGTTATGTCTCGATTGTACTCAAGGCATTGCAGTTGTAAATTTACTTAGCTTAAGCATGCCAAAGATCTATCAATAGTCTCTACTCAACATTTGTAGTCTCAACGTCCAATCTGTAATCTCTAAGTCCGATCTGTAGTCTCAACGTCCAATCTGTAATCTCTACGTCCCATCTGTAGTCTCAACGTCCAATCTGTATCTCTACGTCCATCTGTAGTGTCTTCGTCCCATTTGTAGTCTCATCGTCCCATTTGTAGTCTCATCGTCCCATTTGTAGTCTCAACGTCCAATCTGTAATCTCTACGTCCCATCTGTAGTGTCTTCGTCAGATTTGTAGTCTCATCGTCCCATTTGTAGTCTCATCGTCCCATTGTAGTCTCAACGTCCAATCTGTAATCTCTACGTCCCATCTGTAGTGTCTTCGTCAGATTTGTAGTCTCATCGTCCCATTTGTAGTCTCATCATCGTCCCCATTTGTAGTCTCATCGTCCCATTTGTAGACTCAACGTCCAATCTGTAATCTCTACGTCCCATCTGTAGTGTCTTCGTCAGATTTGTAGTCTCATCGTCCCATTTGTAGTCTTATCGTCGTCCGATTTGTAGTCTCATTTCCCATTTATAGTCTCAACGTGCAATCTGTAATCTCTACGTCCATCTGTAGTGTCTTCGTCCCATTTGTAGTCTCATCGTCCCATTTGTAGTCTTAACGTCCAATCTCTAATCTCTACGTCCCATCTGTAGTGAATCATTCGGAGGAAGAGGTATGTTTACAGCACTCGGAAAAGTTGACAAATAATCAACAACAGAAAAAAATATGGACCAAAGCAGGATCGAACCCGTACTCAGTGGCACAGCGCCTTGCCAAGAAAAGCCAAACGCTAGAGAACACTGCCACTCAGCTAACAGTGCCTTCGCCCATCTGCAGTCTCATCGTCCCATTTGTAGTCTCATCGTCCCATCTGTAATCTCTACAGTCTAACTGTAGTCTCATCGTCCAATATATAATCTCAACAGTAGTCTCATCGTCCCATCTGTAATCTCTACAGCCTAACTGTAGTCTCATCGTCGCATCTGTAGTCCCTATGTCCCATCTGTAGTCTCTATGTCCCATCAGCAGTCACATCGTCCCATTGGTAATCTCATCATCCTAACCACAGTTGTAACATCCGAAAATAAAACTGTGATACTCGAGTCGTTTTGCCTTAAACATGCGTCCTCAGCACGACATTTTTTTTTAAGTGAAGCTGAGTTTAGATAAATTAATTGATGGTGTTGCCGAGTTTAGATAAATTAGTTGATGGTGTTGCTGAGTTTAGATAAATAATTGATGGTGTTGCCGAGTTTAGATAAATTAGTTGATGGTGTTGCTGAGTTTAGATAAATTAATTATGATTGTGTTGATGAGTTTAGATAAATTAGTTGATGATTGTGTTGATGAATTTAGATAAATTAGTTGATTGTTGTACTGAGTTTAGATAAATTAATTGATGGTGTTGCCGAGTTTAGATAAATTAGTTGATGGTGTTACTGAGTTTAGATAAATTAATTGATGATTGTTTTGATGAGTTTAGATAAATTAGTTGATGATTGTGTTGATGAGTTTAGACAAATTAGTTGATTGTTGTACTGAGTTTAGATAAATTAATTGATGGTGTTGCCGAGTTTAGATAAATAATTGATGGTGTTGCTGAGTTTAGATCAATTAATTGATGATTGTGTTGAGCTTAGATAAATTAATTAGAGGCGATGACTAATTTTGAAGCATTTGTCAAAAGTTAAAATGAGTTCTGATACCCACAACAATAATGATACTTCATTAGTGAAACAAAATGATCGAATTTAGTTCTGAGGGCTTGAAAGAGATGAGGTTAGATAATGGACATAAAGAAAGTGATGAGTGTCTATATGTGTAAAAGAGAAATTGTGTAGAGAGTGTGAAAGAGAGTGTGAAAGAGAGTGAGAGAGAGTGTGTGAGAGAGAGAGTGTGTATGAGTGAGAGTAAGAGAGAGTGTGAGAGTGTGTGAGAGGGAGAAGTAAAAGAAAGTGAGAGTGAGTGTGAGAGTGAGAGAGAGTGTGTGTGTGTAAGAGAGAGTGAAATAGAGTGTGTGAGAGAGAGTGTGTATGTGAAGAGTAAGAAAGAGTAAGAGAGAGAGAGAGAGAGAGTGTTAGAGTGTGATAGAGAAGTGAGAGAGTGAGACTGAGAGAGAAAAGTGAGAGAGAGAGTGAAAGAGAGTGTGAGAGAGAGTGAGAGAGAGAAGTGAGAGAAAGAATGAGTGTGTGAGAGAGAGTAAGAGAGAGAGAGAGAGTGATAGAGTATGAGAGAGAAGTGGGAGACAGCGAGAGTGAGAGAGAAAAGTGAGAGAGAGAGTGTGAGAGAGAGTGAAAGAGAGAATTGAGAGAGAGCGAATAAGTGGGTAAGAGAGAGTAAGAGAGAGTAAGAAAGAGAGCGCTGGAGTGTGAGAGAGAAGTCAGAGACAGCGAGAGTGAGAGATGGAAGTGAGAGAGAGAGAGATAAGTTTGAAGAAAGAACAGCTGACAGAGATAAGTTTGTGGAAAAAAGAGTCGACAGAGATAAGTTTGTGGAAAAAAGAGTCGACAGAGATAAGTTTGTGGAAAAAAGAGTCGACAGAGATACGTTTGTGGAAGAAGAGTCGACAGAGATAAGTTTGTGGAAAAAAGAGTCGACAGAGATAAGTTTGTGGAAAAAAAAAAACAACAACCAACTGAGATATGTATGTGGAATAAACAGCCAACTGAGATAAATTT
Source organism: Megaustenia siamemsis (assembly GCA_032433765.1). NCBI lineage: Eukaryota > Metazoa > Mollusca > Gastropoda > Stylommatophora > Ariophantidae > Megaustenia > Megaustenia siamemsis. Next base: position 38,595,550 of record JAVIAB010000145.1, on the reverse strand, counting down.
GTAGACATAATCGATTGAAGAGAAATTTTTTGGAAATACTCGGCAGAAGAGATAATTTTATAGAAAGAATAGATGACAGAGATAAATGTGTATGTAGAATAAAGGCAATAGGGGTAATTTATTTATAAAAATGAGGAAGATACTATGCAATCCATTTTTGACAATAGAAACAAGAAAAAGAGTTCTTAGATGTTACGCAGAGCCAGTCTTAACATATGGATGCGAAACATGGACAATAGGACAACAGACAAGAAAATCACTGGAGTCTGTAGAAATGTGGTTTTACAGAAGAATGTTGAGAGTACCATGGGCAGCTAAGATGAGAAATGAGATGTTCTGAGAGAGGTCAAAGCAAAAAGAGAGCTACTTTCCAATATTAGGAAGAAACAATCATCAATTTTTGGCCATGTAATGAGAAGAGAACAACTAGAATATATTGTAACAACTGGAAAAATTGAGGGACGAAGAGATGGAGGAAGCAAAGAGAGAAAATAATAGACAGCTTAAGAGCATGGCTTAGCAGAAGGTCAACAACAGAGATGATAAATAGCTGTCGAAATCGAAAGTTGTGGAGAGACATGGTCACCTACGCCAGCAGGCCCGGTACTTGATGATGATGAGGGATAATTTTGTATGTAGAAATACATGCAGTAGGGATAATTTTGCAAAATTAGACGGCATATAAAAATATATTTTTTTTTTAAGTAAAAATGTGTGTACACAAGAGTCGACAGTTGTAAAATATGCAGTGGATGCTCCTCGTTTTGATCTATGCACATTATCACCACGTTTGTTGTGAGCGTACACCTCAGCCAGAAAATCTCTCTGATTGTTTGTGTGGATCAGCGCTCAACGTACGATAATGTGGGTTCAACATTCAGATATGTGAGCAATTACGTGAATACATTAATAGTTAATTACCGTGCACGAAAGATTATTTTATAGGGGGACTATCATTATATGGCGTGAGTTATTTAACGTCAGCAATAACTACTGGGCTATAAGTAGCTTATCTAGGTCATCGGTGTATTCATCAACTTTGTGGAGAGATTATATCATGTAATTTGTATAAAAGAGTTACTATCCTCAATGTAAGTGTTACTGCCCTATATGTAAGTGTTACTGCCCTATATGTAAGTAGTACTGTCCTATATGTAAGCGCTACTCTCCTTTATGTAAGTGTTACTGACCTATATATAAGTGTTACTGTCCTGAATGTAAGTGTTACTGTCCTTTAAGTAATTGTTACTTTCCTCTATGTAAGTGTTACTGTCCTCTATGTAAGTGTTACTGTCATCTATGTAAGTATTACTGTCTTGTATATAAGTGTTACTGTCATCTATGTAAGTGTTACTGTCCTCTATGTAAGTGTTACTGTACTCTATGTAAGTGTTACTGTCCTCTATTTAAGTGTACTGTCCTCTATGTAAATGTTACTGTCCTCTATGTAAGAGTTACTGTCCTCTATGTAAGTGTACTGTCCTCTATGTAAGTGTTACTATCCTCTATGTAAGTGTTACTGTCCTCTATGTAAGAGTTACTGTCCTCTATGTAAGTGTACTGTCCTCTATGTAAGTGTTACTATCCTCTATGTAAGTGTTACTGTCCTCTATGTAAGAGTTACTGTCCTCTATGTAAGTGTACTGTCCTCTATGTAAGTGTTACTATCCTCTATGTAAGTGTTACTGTCCTCTATGTATGTGTTACTAGTCTCTGTTATAGCCTATATATGTGTTACTGCCCTCCATGCAAGTGTTATAGTCTACTATGTTAGTCTATGTACATGTTACACCCAGATATATGTCATAAAAAAGTAAATAAAGTACCCCCGTCCCGCCAAGAGACGTATAGGAATATGGTGTTAGTGACCATACTTTTACGGACCTTCGGCACATGATTTTTGGGGTGTTGTGGTCGGTACTACGCCCGTGCTGCTCTACATTCCCAGAAAAAATCCGGTACCCATTTAAGACTGGGTGAACCCAGAAGCCGTCGGTTTGGATCGAGCCCTACCTCTTGTCCTTTGTAGTCCAGTTCACTAACCACTGAGCTATCGCGGGCTCTCAGGTATATGTCATAACTATGTAAAATTGTCTTGCTATTTTTTTTCAAATTTTCAAAATAAGACATACATACTTTTTTTTTTTCTAGGGGACATTGCAGTTCATTAAAATGAACTAATATGTTAAATTCTAGTAACATTTTTACTTAAAAAATTAAATACTTCATCATCATCCTCATGTGCCATACCGGTTGGCGTAGGCGATCATGTCCTTCCACAATCTTCTACCTACAGTACATCGTATCAGTTCTGCTGTTGACTGTTTTTCATGCCATGACATCAAGCTATCCAGTATTTTCTCTCTTTGTCGTCCGCGATCTCTCTTTCCTTTTATTTTGCCAGTTGTAACCAAGTATTCAAACTTTCCTCTTCTCATGATGTGTCCAAAAAAATGTTGATTGTTTCTTCTGATGTTTTTTTAGGATTTCCCTTTTTGTGTTGGCCTCTATGGGAATTTCTTCATTGGCCTTTTTAGCTGTCCAGGAAACTTTCAACATGTTTATTTGTAAATAATTCACATTAAAAAAAAAAAATTAGTTCATCTTTAAAGATATTTCTTTGCTTAAACACAAATCTACTAAACATCACTAATAAAACAATGAAAATATTTCAGCTACAAAACTTCATATATTTTGTAAGGTGCTCCAAAATAGAACCACTCCCATAAATTATATCATCATCATCATCATCATCATCATCATCATCGAGTGCCGTCTCCGCACGAAGGTTGGCTACCGTGGGTCGCCATTCCACTCTGTTTCTTGCTTTGATGGTGCAGATTCTCATATATTGACTTTTCCATCTTTGATGTTACTCGTCCATGTTAGTCTTGGTCTACCTTTGCCTCTTTTACCTTGTATTTTCCCCTCCAATATTACTTTTAGTAGGCTATTGTGTCGTCTAAAGTCCCAAAAATTTCATTTGTCTTGTCTTAACTGTATTAAGTAGTTCTTTTTTAATTTTTAGTTGTTTTAAAACTTCATCGTTTGTTTTCTTTTCTTTCCATCCAATAATACCTATTCTTCTGTAAATCCGCATTTCAAAGGCTTCAATTTTCTGTTATGTTCTCTTGTCTAATGTCCATGTGCATGTTTCTGCACCATACAGGAATATTGAGAAGCTGTAAAATTTTGCTATTCTTAGTTTCAGCCCTGCTGTTATTTGTTTTGTTGTTAGTATATTTTTCATGGCATTAAAATTACTTTTTGCCATACCTATTCGTTTGTTTTTATTTCAATTTTCCATTTTCCATCACTGGTTATAGTATGTCCCTGGTAGTTGTAGCTCTGGACTGTCTCCAGATGTATTCCTTCAACTTTGATATTTATTTGTAGGTCTTGTGGATTTTCTTTGTTTTATCAAAATATAAAATTATATCAGTTTTAACAATAAAGGGAATGTAGCTGACCAAGGCTAATGTTTACATATATATGGAGCAGGATTTATATAATTAAAACTGAAATGCTATTTTAGAAGCAACACGGCAGCTGTGTTCTGTCCTCTATGAACTTGTTATAGTCGTATTTGTTATTGAGTTATTTGCGGGTCATCATCATTGCACTCTGTGTATGGGATCATTGTGTATGACCTCCGATTGTGTTTAGAAGTGTCAAATGTTCGGTAGATTATTTCTGTCTTTTTCAGAATTGACTTGTTGAAATAGTTATCAGAATGGACGGTCTGTTGAAGGGACTTGTTATTTTGTGTTTGGTGCCGGTTTGTGCAGGTGAGTCTGTCCAGGTGGGTCTGTCCAGGTGAGTCTGTCCAGGTGAGTCTGTGGAGGAAGGCAGTCAGTAAGGTTTTGTTGTCAATGTGGGTGGTGGGTCAATGTGGTGGTGGGTCAATGTGAGTGGTGGGTCAATGTGGGTGGTGGGTCAATGTGAGTGGTGAGTCAATGTGAGTGGTGGATCAATGTGAGTGGTGGGTCAATGTGAGTGGGTCAATGTGAGTGGTAGGTCAATGTGAGTGGTGGGTCAATGTGAGTGGTGGGTCAATGTGGGTAGTGGGTTAATGTGGGATATGGGTCAGTTAGGGTGATGGGTCAATGTGGGTGGTGAGTATATGTTGATGGTGGGTCAGTGCGAGTGGTGGGTCAATGTGTGTAGTGGGTAAATGTGGGTGGTGGGTCAATGTAAGATATGGGTCAGTTTGGGTGATGGATCAAAGTGGGTGGTGAGCCTATGTTGATGGTGGATCAATGTAGGTGGTGGTCAATGTTGATGATGGGTCTATATGTGTGGTGGATCAATGTGGGCCTTGAATCAATTTTGCCTGTGGGGCAATGTGGGTGGGAGTTAATGTGGGTTTTGAGTCAATGTTGATGGGGGGTCAATATGGGTGGTGGATCAATGTTGATGGTTGGTCAATGTGATTATTGAGTCTATGCTGATGGTGGGTCAATGTGGGTCTTGATTCAATGTTGATTGTGGGTCAATATGTGTGGTAGGTCAATGTTGATGGTGGTAAATGTTGGTCTTAAGTCAATATTGATGGTGGGTGAATGTGGTCTTGAGTCAATGTTGATGGGGGGGGGGGGGTCAATATAGGTGGTGGGTCAATGTTGATGGTTGGTCAATGTGGTTATTGAGTCAATGCTGATGGTGGTTCAATGTGGGTCTTGGGTCAATGTTGATATGAGTCAATGTGGGTGGGAAGTCAATGTTGATGGTGGCTCAATATAGGTGGAGGGTCAATGTTGATGGTGGGTCAATGTGGTTGGGGAGTCAATGTGGGTGAAGAAATTACACAGGTAATTATGTATGTAACGTAGGTCAGTGTTATTGATTGGTCTATAATATTTGTGAGTCCGCAGTTTAAACCTAAAGAAAAAACGTGAGTCACTGTGGAAAGTACGTTTATATATTTAGGGATGGGGGGGGGGGCGGCACGTTAGAGTGAGTGTATGTAAATAAGAACACGTACAAGTTATGAGTTTATGTTGAAGTTCTATTTGTGTGAGAGTGGAGTCTTTATAGGTGCGTCTATGTACCGTGGGTGTGAGTGGAAGGTAAGTGTATGCGGAAGGTGAGTCTGTGTGGAAGGTGAGTCTGTGTGGAAGGTGAGTCTGTGTGGAAGGTGAGTCTGTGTAGAAGGTGAGTCTGTGTAGAAGGTGAGTATGTGTGGAAGGTGAGTGTTTGTGGAAGGTGAGTGTTTGTGGAAGGTGAGTGTGTGTGGAAGGTGAGTCTATGTGGAAGGTGAGTGTGCGTGGAAGGTGAATCTGTGTGTAAGGTGAGTCTGTGTGGAAGGTGAGTCTGTGTGGAAGGTGAGTATGTGTGGAAGGTGAGTCTGTGTAGAAGGTAAGTGTGTGGAAGGTAAGTGTGATGAAGGTAAGTGTGTAGAAAGTAAGTGTGTGGAAGGTAGGTGTGTAGAAGGTAAGTGTGTGGAAGGTAAGTGTGTGGAACGTAAGTGTGTGTTGCAGATAAATATGTGTGTAAGTGAGTCTGTGTGAAGGGTTAAGTCTTTGTGGAAGGTGAGTTTACGTGGAAGGTGAGTTTTCATGGAAGGCGAGTCTGAGTGGAGAGTAAGTATATGAAACAAGCAAGTCTGTGTTGAAGGTAAGTCGTTGTTGAAAACAAGTCTGTGTTGAATGTAAGTTTGTGTGGCAAGTTGAATCAGTGCGGGATATTAGCGTGTGTGTAACTGAATCGCTGTGTGATGTTGCCCATTGAGGTAAGTAAGTTCACTTGTACTCACAATACATGACGCACTACCACAACATGAACATGGAAAATAAGGGCCCCTTGTTTGTCAAAGCTGTCAACAGGTGTCACTGTTTGCAGTCATGGCTGACGTATCTAATTGTTTGATCTCACGATGTGAGATTATGAAATTGACATCTGTTATTGTTTTACCTCATGGAGTGAGATCATGAAATTGACATCTGTCATTGCTTGACCTCATGGAGTGAGATCATGAAATTGACATCTGTCATTGTTTGACCTCATGAAGTGAGACCATGAAATTGACATCTGTCATTGTTTGACCTCAAGGAGTAAGATCATGAAATTGACATCTGTCATTGTTTGACCTCATGAAGTGAGACCATTAAATTGACATCTGTCATTGTTTGACCTCATGGAGTGAGATCATGAAATTAACATCTGTCATTGTTTGACCTCATGAAGTGAGACCATTAAATTAACATCTGTCATTGTTTGACCTCAAGAAGTGAGATCATGAAATTGACATCTGTCATTGTTTGATCTCATAGAGTGAGATCATGAAATTGACATCTATCATTGTTTGACCTCAAGAAGTGAGATCATGAAATTGACATCTATCATTGTTTGACCTAATAAAGTGAGCTCACGAAATTGACATCTATCATTGTTTGACCTCAAGAAGTGAGATCATGAAATTGACATCTATCATTGTTTGACCTAATAAAGTGAGCTCACGAATTGACATCTGTCATTGTTTGATCTTATGAAGTGAGACCATGAAATTGACATCTGTCATTGTTTGATCTCATGAAGTGAGACCATGAAATTGACATCTGTCATTGTTTGATCTCATGAATGAGACCATGAAATTGACATCTGTCATTGTTTGATCTCATGAAGTGAGATCATGAAATTGACATCTGTCATTATTTGATCTCATGAAGTGAGACCATGAAATTGACATCTGTCAGAGTTTGATCACATGAAGTGAGACCATGAAATTGACATCTGTCAGAGTTTGATCTCATGACTGTTGATATAAGTCAGTGTGTCTTCTTCTGGTTCTATTTTCTGTTTTTCTACTTTCTCTTTTTTCTACTTCCTCTTTTTCTACTTTCTCTTTTTCTACTTCCTCTTTTTCTACTTTCTCTTTTTCTACTTCCTCTTTTTCTACTTTCTCTTTTTCTACTTCCTCTTTTTCTACTTTCTCTTTTTCTACTTCCTCTTTTTCTACTTTCTCTTTTTCTACTTCCTCTTTTTCTACTTTCTCTTTTTCTACTTCCTCTTTTTCTACTTTCTCTTTTTCTACTTTCTCTTTTTCTACTTTCTCTTTTTCAACTTCCTCTTTTTCTACTTTCTCTTTTTCTACTTCCTCTTTTTCTACTTTCTCTTTTTCTACTTTCTCTTTTTCTACTTCCTCTTTTTCTACTTTCTCTTTTTCTACTTCCTCTTTTTCTACTTTCTCTTTTTCTACTTCCTCTTTTTCTACTTTCTCTTTTTCTACTTCCTCTTTTTCTACTTTCTCTTTTTCTACTTCCTCTATTGCTACTTCGTCCTTTTCTGCTTTATGTTCTCCTTCTTCTTTATCTTCTCTTTCTTCTTTATCTTCTCCTTCTTCTTTATCTTCTCCTTTTTTTTTTCATCTTCTTCGTCTTCTTCTACTGTTTTTTTTTCTTTTTCTGTTTCTTCTTTTCTCCTTCTTCCTCTGTTATTTATTTATCATCTTCTTCGTGCTCTTTTGTATTTGTTTGTCTCAGCTGAAGAGCTCTCGAAACGAAATTGTGATTTGTTATTTAAACAAATTCTATCCTCACAGCTAAAACATGATATTTTTCGTATTCAATTGAATTGTCTAATTAGTTCCATATAAACCCAATATGGCACGCTACACAACTTAATTATATTTCCTTCTTAATTCATGAAGGAATAATTCCCTTCCTTCGGATTTCGTTCAACAGCCACTTCTCCCAACCGTCCATTCAGAAAGGAGCGTTAAGTAATCATGTATATGTTATGTTGTGTTTCACATTAACGGCGATATCTGGGCCTTTTGAATAAAACATTCTTCTTTGGTTCTTTGGTTATGGACGGCTCCAGTATCACTGCAAACGAATTAAAATCCATAATTGCTCAACCGCTCGATCCAGTGAAATCATCCGAATTACTATCACATCTCACAAGAAATGAAAGGTAGATGTAGTCCCTATTATAGCAGTCTCAGCACATGCCAAAAGACATAAGGCGAAACGCACAGAAAGTGAACACAGCCAACTGTTTCCTGTCATACGATATCATCATTCATTGTAAACAATTGGAATATCGAAACATGGTCAAAACGGATGAGACACACAGCTCACGGTGTGCACAGAGCACTTAATTCAGTAGCTCCTGCAACAAGCCGGACTTGGAATATGAAGAACTGCAACAAGGAACACTTTCATACATAGCCTTCAATGGTTCATGCCGCCTATCCACCATATTGACCTGAAGTTCACGTCCTCCTGAAAATGATGATCGTCATATTTTTAAAATGTATAGCGCTTGATTATGCTTGACATCGTGTTTGACTCCATATCCGAACATATAAAACACATGTTAGTCGTCAGAATATCCCCGTGCACATCAAACAAGAGGGAGCCACGATAGCTCAGTGGGTAGTGAACTGGACTACCACGGACAATGGGTAGGGTTTCGATCCCAACCGACGGCTTCCGGGTTGACCCAGCCTTAAATAGGTACCAAATTTTTTTCTGGGAAAGTAAAGCAGCACGGGCGTAATACTGACCACATTACCCCAAAAATCATGTGCTGAAGGTCTGTAAAATATAGGGTCACTAACACCATATTTCCCTATACGCCACTTGGCGTGACGGGGTACTTTACTTTTTTTTACATCAAACAACAGACCGTAAGATTAGCCTTCTGTTAGGCATTGATTGTGTGCCAGGTGTCATACCCATATTGGTTCAGACTAGATTTGCCAGGTTGGGTAGTCTGTTACAAAAGTCACCATGGAATGGTAGAGCGGCATTTTCATCAGTTGCTGCCACTGACAGCGGGTGGCCGAGTGGCTAAAGACAAATGTCGTTGTCTGAATCAGAGACATGTTCCAATCACGGTAAGATTAAAATTATTTTTTCTTCTCTTTCTTGTTTTCTTTCGGGGTGAAATAAACACGTATCTGAACACCACGTGACAACCACACTAGGTATGCGGCCTACATTCTCCAGCCCTATAATAGCCACCACAGGTCCATTCATCAACATCAACTGTGTCCCTTTTAGAACTTGGGAGCCGCGATAGCTCAGTGGTTAGTGGACTGGACTACAAAGGACTAGAGGTAGGGTTTGATCCCAACCGACGGGTTCCGGGTTCCCCCAGCCTTAAATGGGTACCGAATTTTATTCTGGGGAAGTAAAGCGGCACAGGCGTAATACCGACCACATTACCCCAAAAATCATGTGCTGGAGGTCTGTAAAATGTATGGTCACTAACACCATATTCCCTATACGCCACTTGGCGTGACGGGGCTCTTTACTTTTTTTAATTTTTGGAACTTGACTCCATTGGTAGTTACTATGAAGTTTTATCTGCCCTGCGACAGATGCCCAGAGTCTGCAGTCATATCAATCTCGTCTGTTATATATTCTACCTGTCCACTTCTTCACCTTCCTGTTCCACGTCTACCTGGTATGATAACCTCCTCATCATAATGTCGACACTATTATGGCTCACCATGAGTCTCTTGGCGATATGAGAAGGTAACTTGCTGTACTTTACTCTTGGCAGTGACTATACCTGTCTGTGATCGTAGACGTTGCTATACACTTGAGTTTATCTGTTTATCATCGCAGAATGAGAATTACAACCAGAAGCAACCTCTCTACTTCTCCTACAAATCCCAGAAATAATATATTTTTTTTTGTATTTGCGATGGCTTAAGGTTTTTTCTGTTAAATATATAGTTGGTGCTAATCTCGACACAAGTAAGAGCTATGAGTATTTGGCCACATATTGGGGAACGTGCTTAGGAGGGTATCTCAGTACTTTTGAGTTGTCTGTCGAGCAATATAGATGATCTGTTGATTTAACTAGAATAGATTTGGCAACTTACTGGAGATGGTGCTGATAAGGATATCTCAATAGGATATCTTAACTAGACTAGATTTGGCAACTTACTGGGGATGGTGCTGATAAGGATATCTCAATAGGATATCTTAACTAGACTAGATTTGGCAACTTACTGGGAAGGTGCTGATAAGGATATCTCAATAGGATATCTTAACTAGACTAGATTTGGTAAAATTTAGACCGGTCTCTTTGATCAGCAAGTTGTCCCAATACATCAGTTGGTACTTTGCTGTATTCATTAATTTAACGTAACAGAAATATTGTTCATTTTCTGATTCCGTTTCTTTAAATCGTTTATTCTCTCACTTTTAAAATTCTAAATGTCTATCCCACCAGCTCTAGTACAGGAAGGAATACTCGACTGTGGACCTGACAGTTCTTGGAGTCTCACTGGAGCCAAAACGAGGCTTGACGAGAGGCAGAACATCAAGAGGGTCCAGTTTCCGAGAAGTCACGAGACTACACCTGTAGTGATATACTTTGTTCACTTCATCGACATCGACAAAGATTCTGATCTACAATACGAGTTCCGCCTTAACAGCGTCACCAGAACTGGGTTTGAACTGAGCTGCGTGACCTGGAACTTCACAAAGATAAAAGGTCTTCGTGTCCGCTGGGTTAGCATTAATCAGGATTTTCCATTCTAAACATAAACATTAAATCATCATCATCATGTACCGTACCGGTTGGCGTAGGCGATCATGTCCTTCCGCAATCTTCTATCTATCGTGCATCGTATCAGTTCTGTTGTTGATTGTTTTCCATGCCATGACACCAAGCTTTTCAGTATTTTTTCTCTGTGTCGTCCGCGGTATCTTTTTCCATGTATTTGCCAGTTTTAACCAAGTATTCAAACTTTCCTCTTCTCATGATGTGCCCGAAATATGTTGATTTTTTTTCCTGTTGTTTCTTAGCAGCTCCCTTTTGAGAATTTCCTCGTTGGTCTTTTTAGTTGTCCATGGAACTTTAAACATTCTTCTGAGAATCCCATCTCTGTGGCCTCTGATCGTCTTTTCATTTGTTTGTCTACTGTCCATGTTCGTATCCATAGGTCAGAATTGGTTCTATATAGCACCAAATGAACTCTCTTTTTCACCTCTATTGACATAGATTTGTTGCATAAGATGTTTTTCATTTTCTGAAATGCTATTTTGGCCTGAACTATTCTGCTTTTTATTTCTATGGTGCATCTTATATCTGATGTTATTATTGTGCCCAAGTATTTGACGCGTTGCACTTGTTTCAGAGTTGTAAAAATTAATCTTCTTGTATTCTTCGGCCTTATAGCTTGCTTTCTCTTCCCCTGTGGGCTCCGTGACAGCTCCTTTCTTGTTATGCTTGCATCACGTTTTCTTAGTGTGTGTCCAATCCATTTCAATTTTCGATTCATTATCTGTTGCTTGACTGGACCTTCTTTTCTTCTCTCCCTGATATCTTCATTTCTAATCTTGTCACACCATCTGATGATCAGAATCTCCCTCAAATAGTTATTTACAAACTTATCTGATTTCTGTTTAGTTGCATTATTTAACATCCATGTCTCTCAGCCATAGAAGAGGGCTGTTTTGTACATTCAAACATAAAAATACACTTCACAAATCATAGAGAAAAAATGGTAAAATCTCACAAAGTGTTGACATGAAATTATTTGTATCTACATCTCGCCAAAATGCTTTGGTGTAACCAATTTGGCTGACAAAAGTAAAAGAATCTGACCACATTTTTGCTTTACTATTGAATCATAAGCTCTCAATAATAATAATAATAATAATAATAATAATAGTAATAGTAATAGTAATAAGTTCACGTTTTGATGGTACTAGGCTAAACATTTACATTGACATGTCATACATTTTACCAAATGTTGCAATTTGTCTCTGTGATCGTCTTCTTTTTTCTTCGTCTTCTTCCTCTTTCCTTTTTTATTTTCTTTCAACGTCGAGGCGTTAACGTTAGCCACTGTGGTGGAATGCGATTAATAAAGTATTTATTAAATTGCACGTGCGTTTCCTCGTGTGATCTCCCTTAGTTGTATGTGAAAGTAATATCCTGGTGCTGTTTGTGTCAAATGTTGATTGACGATTGCAACGCTGGTCTATAAATTGTTAAAAGTTGTTTCCTTCAAAATGAATACCGTCATTTGAGAATGATTTTGATATTCAGAGATTTCATAATTAAATTTCACCAACTGGGGCCGAGAATTCTACGGCCGCGATTTAATCATGGAACAATGGGAGTTAACCAGTCACCACCTCTCACCATCAATAACCGAGGTTATCTCATGGAACAGTGGGACTTAACCAGTCATCACCTCTCACCTTCAATACCGAGGTTATCGCATGGAACAGTGGACTTAACCAGTCACCACCTCTCACCTTCAACAACCGAGGTTATCGCATGGAACAGTGGGGCTTAACCAGTCACCACCTCTCACCTTCAACAACCGAGGCTGCCTCATGGAACAGTGGGATTTAACCAGCCACCACCTCTCACCTTCAACAACCGAGGCTATCTCATGGAACAGTGGGATTTAACCAGTCACCACCTCTCACCTTCAACAACCGATACTATCTCATGAAACAGTGGGACTTAACCATTCACCACCTCTCACTTTCAACAACCGAGGCTATCTCATGGAAAAGTGGAGCTTAACCAGTCACCACCTTTCACCTTCAACAACCGACAATCTTACTTCAAGGCACGCGGAAGACCAAAGTCAAGTGGATAAACAATTAATTTATGAAAACCCTCAGCAGCACGGGATAACAATAATAATAATTTCTGTTACATTTGATTTTGCATTTGTTGCTTAACATTTGTGGATAGGAGATGACAGATGATCCGTAACGACAACAGCTATAACACTTATCAACACAGCAAATGCTAGAAAAAAATTTATTGCAATTTTTAAAATTGAGATCAGAATGCGTCTTGCTGTTCAAAAGAAACAAAATTAGAGGCAAAACGGGCACTCACAATATAATCTCCATCCCACTGCTGTGATACAATTGCAAGACATTGAAGGTAGACTCAAAGAACAATTAGAAAAATAAATAGGGAGGAGATTAAATGTGTTAGACGCGTGATAGGAAACAGCTTGAGATATAAGATCTGAAATGAAGAACACTTGAAAAAAGCTAGGATTAATTCCCGCCAAAGAATATATAAGGAAAGAACATATACTATGGATTGGCCACGTGATAAGACAGAAAGATCGAAACACAACGAGCCTTTAAAGGAATGAACTTCGCGAGAATATCAGATTCAGGCCGCACCATGAAAGAGATGGAATTATGGAATATTAAAAACACTAGGAACATAACAGAAGCAGAGGAAACATAACAGCAACAGAGGAAACATAACAGAAGCAGAGGAAGCATAACAGCAGCCGAGGAAACATAACAGCAGCAGAGGAACATAACAGAAGCAGAGGAAACATAACAGCAGCAGAGGAAACATAACAGAAGCAGAGGAAACATAACAGCAGCAGAGGAAACATAACAGAAGCAGAGAAACATAACAGCAGCAGAGGAAACATAACAGAAGCAGAGGAAACATAGCAGAAGCAGAGGAAACATAACAGCAGCAGAGGAAACATAACAGCAGCAGAGGAAACATAACAGCAGCAGAGGAAACAACAGCAGCAGAGGAAACATAACAGCAGCAGAGGAAACATGACAGCAGCAGAGGAAGCATAACAGCAGCAGAGGAAACATAACAGCAGCAGAGGCCAACAAGAAATGCAAAATACCGCAAATTATATCTCATGTCAACGCTGAAAGGCAAATGTGGATGGAAATAAGTGAAAAAACTATAGCAGATTAATAAACCGGCATTTGTTATCTAGAAAGAGTGTACACGCCCACTACTTTCATAATTATGGGCGAAGTCGATACTGTTGACGTCTTAATCTCGTGTGGGTAGTTTTATATTAAAACTTGGTCTAAGCTACTGAATGATAGAATAGGCATGTGAAAGATTTGTCAAGTTTTGTAATACAACAGTAAAGTTTCTCCGTTTGGCATGGTTCGTGACAAACCTTCTCTGGGTGAAACTTTTATTTACACAGTATCTTACCCGACCTATTGTCCTTTATAGTACTTTTCACTAACCACTGAGCTATCACGGCTCCCACTGCAGTAATAGGTATTGAATATCAACAGACTTCCACAACTACAGCAATAGGTATTCAATATCAACAGACCTCCACCACTACAGCAATAGGTCTTGAATATAAACAGACCTACACCACTACAGCAATAGGTCCTCTATATCAACAGACCCCCCCCCCCCACCACTACATCAATAGGTCCTCTATATCAACAGACTTCCACCACTGCTACATTCGATCTTCTATATCAACAGACCTCCACCACTGCAGCAATAAGTCGTCTATATCAACAGACCTCCACCACTACAACATAGGCCCCCTATATCAACAGACCTCCACCACTACAGTAATAGGTCTTCTATATCAACAGACCTCCACCACTACAGTAATAGGTCTTCTATATCAACAGACCTCCACCACTACAGTAATAGGTCTTCTATATCAACAGACCTCCACCACTGCTACAATAGGTCATCAATATCAACAGACCTCCACCACTACAGCAATAGGTCTTCAATATCAACAGACCTCCACCACTACAGCAATAGGTCTTCTATATCAACAGACCCCCACCACTGCTACAATAGGTCTTCTATATCACAGACCCCCACCACTGCTACAATAGGTCTTCTATATCAACAGACCCCCACCACTGCTACAATAGGTCTTCTATATCAACAGACCCCCACCACTGCTACTATAGGTCTTCTATATCAACAGACCCCCACCACTGCAACAATAAGTCTTCTATATCAACAGACCACCAGCACTGCTACAATAGGTCATCAATATCAACAGACCTTCACCACTACAGCAATAGGTCTTCAGTATCAACAGACCTCCACCACTGCTACAATATGTTTTCTATATCAACAGACCACCAGCACTGCTACAATAGGTCTTCTATATCAACAGACCCCCACCACTGCTACCATAAGTCTTCTATATCAACAGACCCCCACTACTGCTACAATAGGTCTTCAGTATCAACAGACCCCCACCACTACAGCACTAGGTCTTCAATATCAACAGACCCCCACTACTGCTACAATAGGTCTTCAGTATCAACAGACCCCCACCACTACAGCACTAGGTCTTCAACATCAACAGACCCCCACCACTACAGCACTAGGTCTTCAACATCAACAGACCTCCACCACTACAGCAATAGGTCTTCAATATCAACAGACCCCCACCACTACAGCACTAGGTCTTCAACATCAACAGACCCCACCACTACAGCACTAGGTCTTCAATATCAACAGAACCCCACCACTACAGCACTAGGTCTTCAACATCAACAGACCCCCACCACTACAGCAATAGGTCTTCAATATCAACAGAACCCACCACTACAGCACTAGGTCTTCAACATCAACAGACCCCCACCACTACAGCACTAGGTCTTCACATCAACAGACCTCCACCACTACAGCAATAGGCCTTCAATATCAACAGAACCCCACCACTACAGCAATAGGTCTTCTATATCAACAGACCCCCACCACTGCTACAATAGGTCTTCAACATCAACAGACCTCCACCACTACAGCAATAGTCTTCAATATCAACAGACCTCCACCACTACAGCAATAGGTCTTCTATATCAACAGACCCCCACCACTGCTACAATAGGTCTTCTATATCAACAGACCCCCACCACTGCTACAATAGGTCTTCTATATCAACAGACCCCCACCACTGCTACAATAGGTCTTCTATATCAACAGACCCCCACCACTGCTACTATAGGTCTTCTATATCAACAGACCCCCACCACTGCTACAATAGGTCTTCTATATCAACAGACCCCCACCACTGCTACAATAGGTCTTCTATATCACAGACTCCCACCACTGCTACTATAGGTCTTCTATATCAACAGACCCCCACCACTGCTACAATAGGTCTTCTATATCAACAGACCCCCACCACTGCTACCATAGGTCTTCTATATCAACAGACCCCCACCACTGCTACCATAAGTCTTCTATATTAACAGACCCCCACCACTGCTACTATAGGTCTTCTATATCAACAGACCCCCACCACTGCTACTATAGGTCTTCTATATCAACAGACCCCCACCACTGCTACCATAGGTCTTCTATATCAACAGACCTCCACCACTGCTACTATAGGTCTTCTATATCAACAGACCCCCACCACTACAGAAATAGGTCTTCTATATCAACAGACCCCCACCACTGCTACCATAGGTCTTCTATATCAACAGACCCCCACCACTGCTACCATAAGTCTTCTATATCAACAGACCCCCACCACTGCTACTATAGGTCTTCTATATCAACAGACCCCCACCACTGCTACCATAAGTCTTCTATATCAACAGACCCCCACCACTGCTGTGGCTCACACATTCATATCCTTGTTACCTACCTGTCTTTTTTGCCGGCGTTTACAAAGGGAGACAAACTATGAAAGTAGAAGGTGAAATGTGGTCTTGGTCAGCTGTTGCTTGTTGACCTTGTTGTGGCGACCGCATGTTTCCCAGTCACCCCCACCCCATTTTCTCCTGACGCCTAGCACACAATAATTTATATTATCGGAATACATACTATCATCATGTACCATACAGTTTGACGTAGGCCGCCATGCCCTTTGACATTCTTCTATTAACCGTGTATTGTATCAATTCTGTTGTTGACTGTTTTCTAAGCCATGATATCAAGCTATTTAGTATCTTCTCTCTTTGTCGTCCGCGATCTTTCTTTCCCTGTATTTTGTGAGTTGTAATCAACTTATTAATAATAATTATTATATTACTTATATAAGTAGTCTAGCTTTCATCTTCTCGTAATGTGATCGAATAATGTAGATTATTTCTTCATTATGTTTTTTTAGGAGCTGCCTTTTTGTGTTGGCCTCTTTGAGAATTTCCTGGCTGGTCTTTTTAGTTGTCCATGGAACTTTCAACAATCTTCCGAAAAATCCCATCTCTGTGGCCTCTAATCGTCTCTTCTATACTCATCATCGTCATCAACTTCATAATCAAGTACCATAAATGCTGGCGTAGGTGATCATCTATCTCCACAACTTTCGATCTGGGCAGCTACTTATCATTTCTTTTGTTGACCTTCTGCCAAGCCATTCTCTTAAGCTGTCTGGTATCTTTTCCATTTGCTTCCCCCTGTCTCTTCGTCCCTCAATTTTCCCAGTTGTTACAATATATTTCATATGAACCCTTCTCATTAAATGCCCCCCCCCCCAAAAAAAAAAATAAATATAAATAAAAATTGATTATTATTTCTTCCTAATATTGGAAATATAGCGCTCTCTCTCTCTCTCTCTCTCTCTCTCTCTCTCTCTGCTTTGGTCTCTTTCATAACGTTTTCATTACTCTTCTTAGATGTCCATGGTATTCTCAACTTTATTCTGTAAAGCCACATTTCTACAGTCTCCAGTGATTTTCTTGTCTGTTGTCCTATTGTCCATGATTCACATCCATATGTTAAAACTGACTCTACATAATATTTAAGAACTCTTTTCTTGCTTCTATTGTCAATGTTCAATACCACAAACTACATCACCATCGAGTGCCGTCTCCGCAACGAAGGTTGGCTACCCATCTATGATCGCCATGGCACTCTGTTTCTTGCTTTGATTCTGCAGGTTGTCATAGATTGACTTGTCCATCTTTTGATGTTACTCGTCCATGTTAGTCTTGGTCTGCCTCTGCCTCTTTTACCTTGTAATTTCCCTTCCAATATTACTTTTAGTAGGCTGTTGTGTCTTTTAACACGGCCCAAAAAATCGCGTTTGTCTTGTTTGAATTATGTTTAGTAGTTCTCTTTTCATTTTTAGCTGTTTTAAGACTTCATAATTTGTTTTCTTTTCCTTCCATCCAATTCTACCTATTCTTCTATATATCCACATTTCAAAGGCTTCAATTCTCTGTTCTGTTTTCTTGTCTAATGTCCACAAACTACAAATACTCGAAAAATTTACACCATGAGTTGCCAACTAACAACAGACCTGCCTCTCCCCCCCCCCCCCCCACGCTGAAAGTAAATGAAAAGATAAAATAAAGGAAATGTAGAAACAAAAATAGGCGAAGAAGAAGAAGAAAGGAAGTATAATCTCAAGAAGGAGAAGAAATAGAATCGTCTCCTTAGAAATATCGATTTCCTGACCGAAGTATCGAAGTCGTCCACCTACCCTGTGTATGGAACCCAACATGTCCCCTCTGTGTTTTCTACCTCCTGGTTCTTTCCTGTGAAATATTCGGAAAAGTATCATCATTTATTTAGCACATAAAATATAGTTTTATTGTAAACATACCGATTAGTTTAGCAATGTTGTTGATGCTCGATTCGTGTTATTGTTGTTTCTTTGTTGGACGCATGGCTCTCAACTCTCATTCACTCTGAGAGTCAATAGTCAATGGTTGTTAAGGCTGGGGTCCATTTATTATTGCTGTGTTGTTGTTTTGTTGACAAGATTTGATTAGTGACAGAGAATATTTATTATAATGTCGAAGAGTTCTCGTATACCACGTTTTAATTTACGTGCTGTTACTGCTATGGCAATATGTGACGTTAGTCAGTTGGTGGTCGTGTGGGGATAAATTAAATTAGTTATTTGATTTTGCCCAATTAATTTGGTAATTTGGTGGTGGTTGGTTCATTTCTAAAACTTTCTTCTCATCTGGACTAGGTAGGTACTAGGTTCAAGCCATGATCTCATGCTGGCAAAGTGGGAAGGGACGGTGAAATTAAGGTTAAAAAAAAAAAAAAAAAAAAAAAAAAAAAAACCACTGGACACAACATTGCCGCATTGGACTGCACTGGTCTTTATTCCCCACTTGTCAGTTAACCACTAGAGAGACACCATATATAATATTATAAATACATTTGTTAAAATGCCGATCTTTGATTATCTGTTATCATAACAGTGGCAACTAAGCCTTCTCCAACCAAGGAAGTTGGAATAGAAGTCAAAAACAATTGTTTTTGTTTTACTTTGAATGGGGAGTTGGTGCTGTCAAGGGGTAGGATTGTGACTGATAGGAAACTATGACCAGTTGTGGACAATAACTTAGTGCAGGTTACAGTTTGATTCAGCGTAGACACCTAGACTAGTACAGTGGTAATAGTAGGTATATATAGGTAGGCAAAATCAGCTTTCCAAAAATTGAGGAAGGTACTGTGCTATCCATTTTTGACAATAGAAACAAGAAAAGGAGTTCTTAAATGTTATGTAGAGCCAGTCTTAACATATGGATGTGAATCAGGGAAAATAGGACAACAGACAAGAAAATCACTGGAGTCTGTAGAAATGTGGTTTTACAGAAGAATATTGAGAATACCATGGACAGCTAAGAAGAGTAATGAAAACGTTCTGAAAGAGGTCAAAGCAAAAAGAGAGCTAATTTCCAATATTAGGAAGAAACAATTATCATTTTTAGTCCGGGCATTCTTGTGTGAACTTTCAAACTTGGGTTACAACAGGAGGCTGGCTCCTGGAATCATGATCCTTAATTATGAGAACAGGGTCAAAATACTAGCTGACTGTGGAGGGAGGGGGAATCTTCTGATGATCAGATTCCTCCAAGATGCAAAGCTTTATATGCGTTTTCTATCATTTTAAAAAGAAATATATATAAGACTGACTTGTGATAAGGGTGAAAGTTATTCATTCTGTGCACAGAAGCTTGTCAATGATATATTAGTTCTGCATTTTTTGCTATAATTATTTCACTTGTCTATGATACATCTCATCATCATCATCATTGAGTGCCATCCTCACGACAAAGGCTGGCTACCATGGAGCGCCATTCCACTCTGTCTCTTGCTTTGATGGTGCAGATTGTCATAGGCTGACTTGTCCATCTTTTGATATTACTCATCCATGTTAGTCTTGGTCTGCCTCTGCCTATTTTATCTTGTATTTTCCCCATCCAATATTACTTTTAGTAGGCTGTTGTGTCTTTTAACATGCCCTAAAAATTTCATTTGTTTTGTTCTAATTGTGTTTAGTAGTTCTTTTTTCATTTTTAGTTGTTTTAAAACTTCATCGTTTGTTTTCTTTTCTTTCCATCCAATTCTACCTATTCTTCTATAATCCACATTTCAAAGGCTTCAATTTTCTATTCTGTCTATAATACTTCTAAGATGCATTAACTCTCTATCTCTGAAGCAATGGTGCGATCATTCTGAATTTCAACTATAAAATGATACAACAATGCTCTAATTGTTTCAATAAAGAATGACTATAATTCTTTTTTTTTTTTGCAATTGTAAGCAACCTGTATTCAACCTGTATGCAACCTGTATTCAACCTGTATTCAACCTGTATGCAACCTGTATTCAACTTGTATGCAACCTGTATTCAACCTGTATGCAACCTGTATTCAACCTGTATTCTAACTGTATTCAACCTGTATTCAACTTGTATTCAACCTGCATGCAACCTGTATTCAACCTGTATTCAACTTGTATGCAACCTGTATTCAACATGTATTCAACCTGTATTCAACTTGTATTCAACCTGTATGCAAACTCTGAAATATTTGGAAGTGATTTCTTTTTTTTAAAATTTCCCCTCCTTGTTATAACCAACATTGAGGCTGTCACGCATTTGATAATCAAATTGGGCGAACATTTTTAAAAGAATAATTCTTATTTGAAATGGTTACTGTATGTGGCACATTTTATAACTTGATTAATAAAAACGCATTACTAAGAAGAAACCACATAAACAAAGAAATAAATTACTTATTAAAATAAATCTTGTAAAATCAAAAATAAACATTTAGTTTGTGTAGAAGGAGAATTTGTACGACTTTTCAAATCTGTGTTGTCTACCAATCACGTAAAGCTTTTACCATACAATTTTTCCTATTTTATTTCCAATTCTCCCTCACATTTAGCTTTACTGCAGCTTCACATTTTTATGCATTTCTTTGCCTTAATTCCTAGTTCGTGTAGACATTATTTTATGTGAATGTATAACATTCAGTATGTCATATGATAAGATAGAATATGGAATTTGTTTACAAATATTTCTAACATTCTGCATATCCATTTTTAACATTTTTGCTACACACACTGTGGCCACGCCATTTTTCAGAATTAAAAAAAAATGTTTAATAACAGCAAGAAATGAAGAACTAAGAATAAAGCTAGGAATAGCCCTCGCCATAGAATATATAAGGAAATAACAGATAAAATGGTTTGGCTACGTGACAAGGCAGAAAGATCACAACACAACAAGCCTTCAACAAACGTTGTGAGAACACCAGACCCAAGGGTCGACCACGAAAAAGATGGATCGATGGAATATTAGAAACACTAGGAAACATAACCACAGCAGAGGCGAACAGAAGAGCAAAAGACCGCAAATTATATCTCACCTCGACGCTGAAAGGCAGAAGAGGAAGGAAAGAAGAAGAATATCTTAAAACATATGGTTTCTTCTGACAGTTTTCCCAGGAAGTTGGGAAAAAAGATTAAATAAGAGAATTACAAAGTTTTAGTTGAAATTACAAAGTTTTAGTTGAAATTACAAAGTTTTAGTTGAAATTACAAAGTTTTAGTTGAAATTACAAAGTTTTAGTTGAAATTACAAAGTTTTAGTTGAAATTACAAAGTTTTAGTTGAAATTACAAAGTTTTAGTTGAAATTACAAAGTTTTAGTTGAAATAAATGTGGAAACATCAATAAATTAAATGCCACAAAATGCTGCTCCTGAGTTCCTCGCAGTAGCCACTATCTCCACATTTTGTGGCTCATGGTACATGTGTTAAATATCCAAGTGATTGAGAAAATTTAACAGTTTTAATAATTCTATCTATCTATCTATCTATTGACCTTTCAAGTCATAGGCGGCTCATAGGGTGTAGACCAAGATACTCCTTCTCTTATCTGAATTTTTGTTCTAGCAGTTTTCAATTCTTTTAAAGGTATTTTATCAAATCTCGCCATTTGTCTCTGTTCTGTGCAAGCAGCTCTATCTCATTGAGGGAGCCGATTTGTTGTGAATTCGTTCCACGCTATACCAAGTATTTTCCTTAGACATTTATTTTCGAATGCGTTCAACTTTGTTTCTATATCTCTTGTTGTTTTTCAGCTTTCACACGCATACGTAAGGGTTGATAGTACATTTGATTTGAGTAGCCTAAGTTTTGTGTTTGTGCTGATGATTTACTAATTAACAATTACTTATTTATTTATTTTTTTTATATATAATTAATAGTTAGTTAATTAATTAACATGTTTTTAAATGTGGCTAAACTATAACAAATATAATATTCACAGATAAATTAATCGTATAATGGGGAAAGGTGCTAAAACAGTGGATGAGAATGGCAAAATTGTTTGCACAAATGCAAGGTCAGATGGAAATAAGAAAGTAACATTTGAGGAAGTGAAAAAACACAACAGTCGAGATGATCAGTGGTTGCTGATCAATGGTAAAGCTTATGATGTTACGGAGTTTGCAAAGAAACACCCTGGAGGTGCAAAAATTATCAATCACTATGCAGGGAAGATGCTACGGTAATAATATATAACAGTTATTTATTTGTTGGTGTGTGTTTACTGATTTGTGTGTGTGTTTACTGATCGGTGTTTGTTATTTATTAATTGGAGTTTGTTATTTATTAATTGGAGTTTGTTATTTATTAATTGGAGCTTGTTATTTTTTAATTGGAGTTTGTTATTTTTTAATTGGAGTTTGTTATTTATTAATTCTGTCTATCTGTTGTCCTTTTGGCCGAAGATGGCACATGGGCAGAACCACAATCTCAAAAACAGAAACCTTGCGTGCCAAAATGGCACATATTGCAGAGATCACTGCTTCTAAAATCTATGGCTGTTTCCATAACAATACTTTTTACAATGACAGTTTGTCAAGCCATCGATTAACCTCCTTAGTCGCCTCTTACGACATGCCTGGAAGGTCACAGTGTTACTATTCTTTACTTCCCTCATAATGAGGCCCCGGTAAAACACAGGAAATTTATTTATTAATTTTTTTATTTATTTATTAATTGGAGTTTGTTATTTATTAATTGGAGTTTGTTATCTACTAATTGGAGTTTGTTATTTTTTAATTGGAGTTTGTTATTTACTAATTGGAGTTTGTTATTTTTTAATTAGAGTTTGTTATTTTTTAATTGGAGTTTGTTATTTATTAATTGGAGTTTGTTATTTATTAATTGGAGTTTGTTATTTTTTTATTGGAGTTTGTTATTTATTAATTGGAGTTTGTTATTTATTAATTGGAATTTGTTATTTATTAATTGGAGCTATTCATTTATCTTTTTTCGCTTCCTCTGATACCTGTGAGAGATACAAATTTCTGGTTTTCGTCCTTCGTCGGCTTCAGTCATTGTCAATTGATGTTATTGTTGTTGTAATGTTTCTTTGATATCTGTCTTACCCACGTCTGCCTCTAGCTCTTCTCCCTTCTTCTCTTTTAATATATGCTTTGTATGGTAATAAAAAAAAGTAAAGTACTCCCGTCACGCTAAGGGCATATAGGGAATATGAAATATATAACGGATACCACCAACTATCAAGGAGGTATCAAGTCATCATACTTCGCCTATGCACTGGCCACAATAGAATGAGAAATCACATGTTCACTAAATTCAAAATAGGTACAACCAGCCTATGCCACTGCACACTGGACAATATGACTACAAAACATGTTCTACAGGATTGCCCCCACTACACAGACTTGAGAAGAGCAATGTGGTCCACACCCACCTCCCTGGAATAGAAACTATATGGGGCAATCGATTCACATAAACAGACAGCTGACTTCATGAGAGAGTCTGGAATCCTACTCTGATTGAGTCTTGATCACAGAGAGAGAGAGAAATGGGTACCAGATTTTTTTTCTGGGAAAGTAACGCGGTACGGACGTAATTATTACCACATTACCCTAAAAATCATGTGCCGAAGGTCTGTAAAAATTATGGTCACTAACACCATATTCCCTATATGCCACTTGGCGTGACGGGGATTCTTTACCTACTTTTTACTCGAGGGGGATATTGGAGCACCTATAGATGTGTCCATTGTGCAGTGATGATGATCCTAGCAACAGCAACAAATTTACCACAACTAAAATTTCTTGTGAATTTAAAACAAAAACAAAAATGCAATTTGATCAAGATGGTAGCAGTACTTCTGAAAACTGTAATAGGTTTCAAGAGAAAAAATATGAACATAAAATTGCATGTGACAGCTTTACTATGTGAGGACAAAACAAGGTTCTTAAAATTTTTGGTTTTCGTCGGCAGAACTATAAATAAATTAATAAATATACTTGATTTATTGGATTAAATGTGAAAGTTTTTTTTTTTTATTATTTATAATTTCAAAAATGTAATTTATGTTATTTTTAAACTAGGATGCGTGGACAGCCTTTCATAACAACAAGGAGAAAGTGAGCAAGTACCTGAATAGTCTGTGTGTAGGAGAAGTGCAAGATTTGCCCAAAGTAAATTAACTTCTTGTTTTTTTTTTTTTGTCTATTTGAAAGTTATTTTTACTTTCTCATCTTAGTTTTATAGTCTTGATTGTGATTTGTATGTTTGTGACCCAGTTTTCTATATTTATTACCAAAATTTTGAGACAAATGTGTATGCTTGTGAACAAGATTTGTGTGTTTGTGAACAAGATTTTTATGTTTGTGAACAAGATTTGTGTGTTTGTGAACAAGATTTTTATGTTTGTGAACAAGATTTGTGTGTTTGTGAACAAGATTTTTATGTTTGTGAACAAGATTTGTGTGTCTATGAACAAGATTTGTATGTTTGTGAACAAGATTTGTATGTTTGTGAACAAGATTTGTATGTTTGTGAACAAGATTTGTATGTTTGTGACCAGATTTGTATGTTTTTGAACAAGATTTGTATGTTTGTGACCAAGATTTGTGTGTTTATGAACAAGATTTATGCGTTTATGAACAAGATTTGCATGTTTGTGAACAAGATTTGTATGTTTGTGACCAAGATTTGTATGTTTGTGAACAAGATTTGTATGTTTGTGACCAAGATTTGTGTGTTTGTGACCAAGATTTGTGTGTTTATGAACAAGATTTGTGCATTTAAGAACAAGATTTGTATGTTTGTGAACAAGATTTGTATGTTTGTGACCAAGATTTGTGTGTTTATGAACAAGATTTATGCATTTCTGAACAAGATTTGTATGTTTGTGAACAAGATTTGTATGTTTGTGAACAAGATTTGTATGTTTGTGAACAAGATTTGTGTGTTTGTGAACAAGATTTGTATGTTTTTGAACAAGATTTGTATGTTTGTGAACAAGATTTGTATGTTTGTGAACAAGATTTGTATGTTTGTGAATAAGATTTGTATGTTTGTGAACAAGATTTGTATGTTTATGAACAAGATTTGTGTGTTTATGAACAAGATTTTGACTGTGTATGATAACCAAAATACCCCAAGGAACTCCTTGAGAATGAACAACCAGAAGTAAACATTCAAGATAATGGGGAAGAGCCACAAATATTTGCAGAAGTGGAAAGTGTTTTGCGAGACATAAAAATATGAAATTCACCAGGACCAGATAATAAAGAGATAACAAATTGGATGTAGAATCTATGGGTGGATTTGAACTAAAATAACTAAACAAAGCTGTTGAACCCTATGGGCCAGCTACGGCTTGAAAGGTCAATAGATAGATAGATTAGATTAGATTAGATAAGATAAGATAAGATAAGATAGATAGGAAGAAAAATCTCATTTGTCTTGTTTGAACAATTGTGTTTAGTTCTCTTTTCATTTTTAGCTGTTTTAAGACTTCATTGTTTATTTTTTTTTTCTTTCCATCTAGTTCTTCTTATTCTTCTATAAATCCACATTTCAAAGTTGATCATATAACTCTGGTAAACTCTGATGGCATTCTCAACATTCTTCTCTAAAACCACATTTATACAGCCTCCAATGCTTTTCTTGTCTGTTGTCCTATTGTATTATTCACATCCATATATTAAGACTGGCTCTACATAATATTTAAGAACTCTTTTTCTTGTTTCTATTGTCAAAAATGGATTGCACAGTATCTTCCTCATTTTTTTAAAAGCTGCTTTTGTCTGATCTATTCTGCATCTCACCTTTATTGTACATCTACCATCTGAGGTTAGCATTGTTCCCACATATATAGATTAATTTACCTGTTTTAATATTGTTCCACTTGTCTTTATTGTGGTGATGTCTTTTTCTTTGTTGCTACCATTACTTCTGTCTTTTACTATTAAAGCTGAGTCCTTTATTTTTGTTTTCCTTCACTATAATGTATAACATTTCCTGTAACTCATTTTCATTCTTAGCAATTAAGGCTATAAGAATAATATGTACAGTGAGATTATATTAAGATCAGAATGGACATGCTTGGATTATCACTCTGCAGTTATAATATAAACAATCTAAGGTAGACCTTTGGATACTGTCTTAATAGCTAGTGAGTTTGGGAAAATGATTGACATTAAAGTGATGGAAAGTAAAGAATAACCTTAGCCTGACTAGAAAGAAGACAGAAGCAACAGTTGCAAGAAGAAAAAGATATCTCTTTAATATAAAATGAAACTAAATGGAACAGTATTGAAACAGGTCAATGAATTTAAATATTTAGGATTGATGTGCTGATTGCTGTGGAAGAAGGTGAGATACACCGTTAGCCTTGTGTGACTTATGACATCACTGGATGTCAGAAAAAATTATATATGACATCCTTCTAAAATAACACATCAGGGGAAGACCAAGAAAAAGGTGAGATGCACGGTTAACCTTGTGTGACCACTGGATGTCAGAAAAAATTGTATGTGACATCCTTCAAAAATAACACATCAGAGGCAGACCAAGAAGGTTTGAAGATACACTGTTAACCTTGTGTGACTTATAACATCACTGGATGTCAGAAAAAATTGTATGTGACATCCTTCCAGTATAACACATCAGAGGCAGACCAAGAAGGTTTGAAGATACACTGTTAACCTTGTGTGACTTATAACATCACTGGATGTCAGAAAAATTGTATGTGACATCCTTCCAGTATAACACATCAGAGGCAGACCAAGAAGGTTTGAAGATACACTGTTAACCTTGTGTGACTTATAACATCACTGGATGTCAGAAAAAATTGTATGTGACATCCTTCCAGTATAACACATCAGAGGCAGACCAAGAAGGTTTGAAGATACACTGTTAACCTTGTGTGACTTATAACATCACTGGATGTCAGAAAAATTGTATGTGACATCCTTCCAGAATAACACATCAGAGGCAGACCAAGAAGGTTTGAAGATACAGAAGAGACCTTGAACATGATAACAGCAGAAGTGGGAGGTTTGGCTAGAGATAGAGATTCTTTCAGATGGGCTGTGGTGAATGCAAACATTCTGCAAAGGACATGCAACTTGAATGTTCATGATGATGATGTGACATTCTTTATATTGTAAAATTATCAAATGTTGTTTATGTATTTCTATATTTGAATCCAGAGTGAAATAAAGGAGGACTTTCGTGCACTACGCCAGTTGGTGGTCAGCAAGGGCTGGTTGAAGCCAAACCCACTGTTCTATATTTTACATTTGGCTCAAATTTTTGTCATGGAGACTTCAGTTTTTTTTTCTGCTATCCTACTTTGGTGTCAACTGGCTAACTGTGCTCATCGCCATGGTGATTATGACCACAAGTCAGGTATGTTGATACCTGTTGCATTCTTTGTGCTTAATTTTAAAAATGGAAGCCAGGGCACTATGTGGTTCGAGAATTAAGATGTCACCCTTTGGATGGGAAAGCCCCGGATTTGAATCCTGGCACAGGTGATATAAATTTTACCCTTCAAATCCATAAATTTTACACTTCAAATCCCATCAAATTTTACACTTCAAATCCATAAATTTTACACTTCAAATTCATAAATTTTTACACTTCAAATCTATAAATTTTAACACTTCAAATCTATAAATTTTACACTTCAAATCCATAAATTTTACACTTCAAATTCATAAATTTTTACACTTCAAATCCCTAAATTTTTACAAGGTAAAGTGCGAGGCTTGAATCAGCGTCTTCTCATGCGAGTTTTCACCCATATGTTCTTGGCCACCTATCCAGAAGTGTTCTGAGACTTCTGGACAGTGTCGCTTCAAGCATTGAAACTCATGGTGCGAGGCAGCATTCCTCAACTTTCCAGAGTACTACCCTGGCACCCATTTCTGCAAGTGGCTGGGTCGATCGTGGGGGTATTTTTTTTTTCAACCATAAGTACAATTCGCACTGCTTCCAGCGAGAATCAAGCAAGGGTTGTCCGAACATCTGCAGCCTAGTCAGGTGGTTTTCCCAACTAGGCTACCGAGGCCCCCAAATTTTATATACAATTTTATTGTACTAAGACTGAACCTTCATGAAGTGAGGTAGCTAATTCACTTCCATGCTGCCTTTCTTTCCCAAAGAATACACAGGTGCGATTATCTCTTTCTTCTACCTTTCAGTTACCTGTGGAGCATAGGTCTTCAACACTTTCCAAGCTGTTCTGTTTCTTGCCAATGTTTTAATATCATTCCATGTTTTCCCCATCATCTTCATCTCAACTTCCATCTGTTTTTTTTCAAGAATATTTTGGTCTTCCTCTTTGTCTTTTTCCAACAGGCTTCCAAAAAGGGCCTGTTGTGTAATACTCTCAGTTGGCTTCTGCAGTGTGTCCTATTCAGCGCCATCATCTTTATTGTATCTCGTTTCCACAGGTATTTGACTGGTACATTTTTCCATAATTCTGTGTTAGTGATTTTGTCCTGCCATTTCCTTTTATTCTGTGTTAGTGATTTTGTCCTGCCATTTCCTTTTATTCTGTGTTAGTGATTTTGTCCTGCCATTTCCATAATTCGTGTTTACCCCTGTCACGCCAAATGGCGTATAGGGAATATGATGTTGGTGACCATAAATTTTACAGACCTTCGGCACATGATTTTTCGGGTAATGTGGTCGGTATTACGCCCGTGCCGCTTTACTTTCCCAGAAAAATCCTGTACTCATTTAAGGCTGGGTGAATCCGGAAGCCATCGGTTGGGATTGAACTCTACCCCTTGTCCTTTGTAGTCCAGTTCACTAACCACTGAGCTATCGCGGCTCCCTAGGTGCAATTATGGTAGAGGTAATTATGTCCTAAAAGAGGCCGACCCAGAGAGATACTGAGAAGAACATTGATCAGAGAGGCAAGAGCAGCAGGAATTGGCTCCCTCAAATGAGATAGAGTTGCTTGCACAGAATATAGACAAATGGTGAGATTTGATAAAAGATCTTTTGCAAGGATTGAAAACTGCTAGAATAAAAATTTAGATAAGAGAAAGAGTATACAAGAATTCATATAATAATTTAGAAGCAGTGATCTCCGCAATATGTGCCAATTTGGTATTCAAGGTTTTTGTTTTTGAGATTGTGGTTCTGCCCAATGTGCCGTTTTCAGCTCGAAAGGACAATAGATAGATTAATTTATTGTTTTTTTTAATCACACAAAAAAAAAGAACATATATTTTTTTTCTCCCTAGTGTTTTTTCCAAGAAAATACTTAAAATGAGGCCAATATTTTCTTCTTCAGGCTCAGGCTGGCTGGATACAACATGATTATGGACACCACAGTGTATTTCCTGACCTCAAGCGCTCGCACATATTTCATCACATCACTATAGGACTTATGAAAGTGAGTGTTTAAAATAGAGATTTATCCATCCATGAAAGTGAGTGTTTAAAATAGAGATTTATCCATCCATGAAAGTGAGTGTTTAAAATAGAGATTTATCCATCCATGAAAGTGAGTGTTTAAAACAGAGATTTATCCATCCATGAAAGTGAGTGTTTAACTCTTTCTGTACATTTCGCCACACTGTGCACCACACCGATTTCGGCAACATACGTTTCGCCACATAGTGCATCACGCTCAATTTGATTAGTGTGAACGCCATCAAACCATACTCTTTTTACATGTCTTGCATCATCTTGATATTGGTGAAATCTAATTCCTTGTTCAATTATCTAAAAAGTCATATATAATATGTTAAATGTTAGATAAATATAAATATGTAGATTGATTTTTAAAACCATGAACAATTTTGTCTCTGAAATCTCTTCCATTGCATCGATAAAAAGCTTCCATACGGAATGAGTTAATACAGAGATTTATCCATCTGTCGATTATTCTAGTCATTTGTTGCAAGTTTTAACTATTTGGCAGGTAACAATTTATAGAGACATGTTATATAAAAGACATTACTCTATGTCAGTGAATCTTAGAACATATACGGTTGAATATTTTAAAGTAAAGTAACTATTCTGTATAAATATTCATTAATACGTGTTTTCAGTATCTAGATGAAGCTTCATAATTACTTCCTTCGATTGCCTTATGGTATTTTCTTTGTTATGGGGATAGACTGGTTGAATTTTTTATGTAAATGTGTGTTTTTTCTAACAAATAGTGGCCATGCCATTTCTTGTACCTAATTTCATTATTTGTGGACATAAATGCATCATGTAAAGTGTATTTCGAAGAACTTTAAATTAGTTTGTGTATAACTTTGAGAAGAATAGATAGCAACACACTTCTAGTCAGGGAAAAATAGTGGTACATGAAATATGATATTTTGAATTGTAAATTATCTGCCTTTGAATATTTGTATACTATTTACAATAAATAATCTATTTTTTCCTTCAGATATCATCAATGATGAGCTATTTTCATTTTCTGCAACCATTTTTCTTTCTGGTGATGTGTAACATGTAAAAAAGTAAAGTAGTAAAGTACCCCCATCATGCCAAGTGGCGTATAGGGAAATATGGTGTTAGTGACCATATATTTTACAGACCTTCAGTACATGATATTTGGGGTAATGTGGTCGATATAACGCCCGTGCTGCTTTACTTTCCCAGAAAAAAATCCGGCATCCATTTAAGGCTGGGTGAACCCGGAAGCTGTCGGTTAGGATTGAACCCTGCCCCTTGTCCTTTGTAGTCCAGTTCACTAACCACTGAGCTATCGCGGCTCCTGTGTAACATGTACCACATTTAATTTCATTATTGCGTGAAATTGTAAAATGAAAAAGACATGATGGAATTTTTATAAGTTGAAAATTGATCTGGTCCTTACCTAAAGAAAACCTAAAGTCTCCAAAAGTCTGTAAAGAGTTAAAAAGATGTTTTAATTTGTGAAAAATGGCCATTCCACACTATATTAAGCCTTTTGGTCATGAATGTGTTAAGGCAGGGTGAACACCTAGATGCTGTTTATCTGGATTGAAGCTCTTCTTCTTAGTGGACCAATTCAAAGACCACTGTTTAATTTACTGAAATCTACATGATTTCATCTGAGCTGTGTCTTAGGTTAGAGGTCGAGTTCGATCCTGATCGACGGCTCCCGGGTTCACCCAGCGTTAAATGGTTACCCAATTTTTTCTGGGAAAGTAAAATTGGCACGACGTAATACCGACCACATTACCCAAAAAATCATATGCCTAATGTCTGTAAAAATTATGGTCACTAACACCATATTCCCTATACGACCTTGGCGTGACGGGGCACTTTACTTTCCTTTTATGTCTTAGATTATGTATGTATTTCATTGGTGCCATTTCCACATCGAAGGTTGGACACCATGGAGTGCCATTTTATTCTGTTTCATCTTAAAAGTGCACATGTACAAAGCTTTAATAGAAACCAGAAAAAGAGTTCTTAAATGTTATGTAGAGCCAGTCTTAACATATGGATGTGAATCATGGACAATAGGACAACAGAGAAGAAAATTACTGGAGTCTGTAGAAATGTGGTTTTACAGAAAAATGTTGAGAATACCATGGACAGCTAAGAAGAGTAATGAAAATGTTCTGAAAGAGGTCATAAGTAAAAAGAGGGCTAATTTCCAATATTAGGAAGAAACAATCATCATTTTTTGGCCATGTAATGAGAAGAGAACAGCTGGAATATATTGTAACAACCGGAAAATTGAGGGACGAAGAGATAGAGCGAAGCAAAGAGAAAAAATACCAGACTGCTTAAGAGAATGGCTTGACAGGTCAACAACAGAAATGATAAATAACTGTCGAGATCAAAAGTTGTGGAGAGACATGATCACCTACGCCAGCAGGCCCGGTACTTGATGATGATGATGATGATGTCCTAAGCTTTGGTATAATCTATGAAGCCTGCATAATTGGTTTGTTTACTTCTGTATATAACATACAACTATTAACATTCTGATTCAGAAAATGGCTTTTCTAGTCTTACTGTTTTGTCAAAATCCAAAATTGTATGTATTGCTGGTCTATTCTTCTTTCTTCTTTTCTCCTTCAGTGATACCTAAAAGGTGTCGTAGTTTATATCATTTGTCATTCTTGAGCTGCTCGAATTGTCTGAATTAGTGATTTTCCGTTGTTGTTACATGTCTCTGTCACTGCATCTATCCATCTTCTTCTGGGTCTTCCTCTTGGTCTTTTTCCTTGCATTCTTGAGAAGAACGCCCTTGATGGTGATTGGTAAGGATTCATTCTGACCACGTGGCCAAACCATTTAAGTTGTTGTTCTATATATTCTTGGCAGGGTTTTGTTCCTACCATTTTTCTTATGGTTTCATTTGGTATTCTATCTCTTAGCTGGTCTATTAATATTGTTTATTGTGTTCCATCTTACAGGGTGCATCATCCCATTGGTGGAATTTCCGTCATTTTCAACATCATGCCAAGCCAAACATGATACGGAAAGACCCTGACATTAACGTAGCGTATTTATTTTTGATTGGGGACAAGCTTCCAGTAGAATTTGGCAAGAAGAAGCGAGGCTTCATGCCCTATCATTGGCAGCACACTTACTTTTTTCTGTGTGAGTAATTTGATGTTAGCTTACTTGACTTATCGTTAGTATCACAAAGTTAAAGGTTTTAATACATGGAGTTAAAGATATTTGTACATGGAGATGAAGAAATTAATATTACAGAGTTAAAGATTTTAATACTTGGAGTTAAATATATTTGTATCATAGAGTTCAAGAAGTTAGTATTACAGAGTTAAAGATTTTAATACTTGGAGTTAAATATATTTGTATCATAGAGTTCAAGAAGTTAGTATTACAGAGTTAAAGATTTTAAAGATTTTAATACTTGGATTTAATATATTTGTATCATGGAGTTGAAGATATTAGTATCACAGAGTTAAATATTTCAGAAGATTACTTTTTTTGTGGGTAGTTGTGTTGAGATTTCTTGATTTAATCACTAGTATCATAAAGTTCAGGATATCGGATAGCATATGAGCTCAGCTCAGTTAGGGACTTATAGCTGACTGATATTCTCATTATCAGTGAACCAGAACTGATCAAGCTCCTATTCCATACCCCCCCCCCCTTTCCTCCTCTTTTCAACCTTCCTAATAACTCTGAAAACAGACAAACTAGTCTGATTAGGGAGCAAGGAAGGAAGACAAACTCATCCTGTCTATCTAGTGTCCTTTCAAGCCTAAGACAGCTAGATACTATCTATCTATCTAGTGTCCTTTCAAGCCTAAGACAGCTAGATACTATCTATCTAATGTCCTTTCAAGCCTAAGACAGCTAGATACTATCTATCTATCTAGTGTCCTTTCAAGCCTAAGACAGCTAGATACTATCTATCTATCTAATGTCCTTTCAAGTCGAAGTGAGCACATAGGGCAGAAATTCTAGACTCTCCATGTCCAACAATCTTTGTTAGTAAGTGTCAGACTTTGCACAGGATCCAAATTGTGTCTCGTCCCTGTTCTGGTTAAGCCTCTCGAATTCGGCAAGTGAGCTGATGCCTGCTGTTGTTACCTCTTGCCTCAGTGTTTATTTTAGTGTTTCAATAGGTCAGCCTCTTTTTCTTTTACCCTCTGGTCCATTTGAGGGCTTGCTTTGAGATTCTCTTGTTGCCTTTTCCATCACATGGCCAACATATGACCACCTTCGTCTCTTGATTATAGATGTTATATTTTGGATGCTTTGTCATTTCTCTTATTTCTGCACAAATGTTGAATTAATTCCATAGTATGTGAAGTATTTTCCTTCCTAAGGCATTTATTTTCAAATGCAACTAATTTATTTTCTGTTTTTTTTGTTGTTGTTTTCCTACTCTTGTATTCTGAAGACTTTCTCTTGTTTTGTCTTTTATGCAAAAATACCATTGTTCCTGTGTAATTTATATTTATCTCTTGTCATGAAGTTTCCCTCAATAATTAATATTTGTCTATTTGTTATTGCCTTCTGTCCTAGATAGGAACCTGGTTTAACATTTGTAACTGTTTTATTGTGTATTATCCTGAAGTATTTATATAGCTCATCCATAAATTTTTTTAATAAATCTATAAATATATAACTTTTGTTTCAGTGGGTCCACCTCTACTGCTGCCCATATATTTCCATTTTGAAATCATTTACTTTTGTATCAAGAGAAGGGATTGGTTGGTAAGTAAACTAAGTTGGATTGGATCATGGTTTGTTTTGTAATTTCGGTAATGGTAGTAGCAATAGAACAGTTTCTGTTTTTCATTTATATTGGTCATGTGATGTGAAGTGACAGCTAGAGAATTACAAAGCAGGCTCTTAATTTGAAACAGAGGACAAAAGTAAAAGAAGCTGACAAAGAAAACACTAAGAAGAACACTGAGGCAAGTGGTAACAACAGCGGGCAAAAGCTCACAAGCCCAAGGTTGAAAGGCTCACCCTGGATAGGGATATATGGCAAGATACAATGCAGGTTCAGAGACACTTAATAGCAAAGATAGACAGACATGAGAAGCTTTGAATTTCTGCTTTATGTGTCATCTTCTGCTTGAAACGACAACAGACAAACAGACAGATAGACAGACAGGAGAGGGCAGACAGTTATCATTCAAGATTGTTATTGCA
This sequence comes from Megaustenia siamemsis, assembly GCA_032433765.1. NCBI lineage: Eukaryota > Metazoa > Mollusca > Gastropoda > Stylommatophora > Ariophantidae > Megaustenia > Megaustenia siamemsis. The sequence goes on along the minus strand of JAVIAB010000145.1, from coordinate 38,560,682 downwards.
TAGTGGAGATAAAAGGATACAAAAATCATTTTTATAAAAGGTAGGCAGTCTTTTGGAAAAGTAGGGTTGCCAGATGTAATACTGACCACATCCCTCATAAATTTGTAGATTTTCAAGAAAATATATGGACACAAACATCCCTCATAAATTTGTAGATTTGGAAGAAAAAATATGCACACTAATATTGCTCATACTTTTGTAGATTTTCAAGAAAAAATATGCACACAAATATCCCTCATACTTTTGTAGTTTTTCAAGAAAAAATATAGACACAAATATCCCTCATAAATTTGTAGCTTTTCAAGAAAAAAATATGCACACAAATATCTCTCATACATTTGTAGATTTTCAAGAAAAAATATAGACACAAACATTCCTCATACATTTGTAGATTTTCAAGAAAAAATATAGACACAAATATCCCTCATACATTTGTAGATTTTCAAGAAAAAATATAGACACAAACATTCCTCATACATTTGTAGATTTTCGAGGAAAAAAATAATTTCCATAGACTATTATCAGGAAACATCATCATCAAGTGCCATAACTTTTTACGTAGATCATATCTCTCCACACCTTTCTGTCTCCATGGTTGTTTATCATGTCAGCTGCTGGTTTCCTAATTTGCTGTTCTCTTAAGAAGAGCCTCTGTGGCTGAGTGTTTAGTGCTACTGCATCCTAACCAGAAAGGACAGGTTCAATTTCCAGAAGTGGCGGATTAATTTTTTTGGACCGATGAGAGTTTGAAGTTCACCAAGACTCTAAAATGGTTACCAAAGATTTTTCTAGGATGTAAAGAGAATGTGGAATTATAACAGACAAGAGTACTCAAATATGTGCCATTTGTGGTGGGAAAATATGGGCGCGAACACGATATTCCACATATGTGCTGAAAGATGCAGAGGAAACGTTTACTTTTTCTCTTCACCCACCTCATATATTTTCTGTATGTTTCTTGCTATGGAATGAGTAACCACATGTTCACCAAACTCAAAATAGGAACTATCAGCCAATGCCACTGTACCCTGGATAACATGATCGCAAAACACATACTACATAATTGTCCCCAGTACACAGACCTGAGAAGAACAATATGGCCCACACCCACTTCTCTGAAAGAGAAACTATACGGGGCAACCAAATCACCGAAACAGACAGCTGCCTTCATAAGAATGTCCAGAGTCCTAGTCTGAATGAGCCATGATCGCAGCAGAAGAAGTTTCTTACAATCTCTTTTTTGCCTACATATTTCCAGTTATCACAGTAAAGTTCATATTAGGCACAATACATACCTGTCTACCTCTTGTCCTTTTCGAGCCGAAGCCGGCACATAGACAGAAATTCTAGACTCTCTATATCCAGATCTTTGTTACCAAGTGCTAGGCATTGCATCTCGCCATACTTCCCTGTTCTGGACGAGTCATTCAATCTTGGCAAGGGAGCTGATGTTCCGCTCTTCTCAGTGTTCTTTTTAGTGTTTCTGTTGGTGGGTTTTTTTTTCCTTTTACCCTCTGGTTCCATTTGAGGGCTTGCTCTGATATTCTGTAATTGTCTCTTCTCATCACATGACCGACATATGACCACCTTCTTCTTTTGTTGTCTCTTCTCATCACTTGACCAACATATGACCACCTTCTTCTCTTCTCAACACATGATCAGCACATGACCACCTTCTTCTCATGCTTTATAGATGATATTTTCGGATAAACACGGTGTAGCTGTTTCATTTTTTGTCTTACATCCTTCCTGTGCCAGCATATGATTCAGGGGACTTGCAATGTACTTTACCACAAGCCTATTTTCTAGAAATATTTTTCTATCTCAATAACAAAGTTGATGCCTGCTATTTTATACTCACTTATCTGTGTTCTTCTCATTGTCTTTTAAGGTCGGCTCCTTTTTCTTGTTATTTCTCATTAGAGAACTAGTTTTGTGATCTTTCTGCTCATCACATTCCAATATATGCTATCATTCTCTACCTTATTATAGATGAGACTTTTGGTTAATTTCTCTTACTTCTACATTTGTCTTTAATTGTTCTATTGTATACAAAGTATTTTCCTGAGGCATTTGTTTTCCGATGTATCTAGTTTATTTTCTATCCGATGTATCTAGTTTATTTTCTATCTGATGTATCTAGTTTATTTTCTATCCGATGTATCTAGTTTATTTTCTATCTGATGTATCTAGTTTATCTTCTATCCGATGTATCTAGTTTATTTTCTATCCGATGTATCTAGTTTATTTTCTATCCGATGTATTTAGTTTATTTTCTATTCGATGTATCTATTTTATTTTCTATGTTTGTTAGCTATTTCTCCAGTTCCCACATCCATAAGTAAATGTGGATTATTACATTTGATGTGAAAATCCTGAACTTTATTAATCTCATTAATTCATCTCGGGTTATTTGTCCTTTGCTGAATGTTGCATTTGCCACAGTGCATGTAAAAAAAAATCTCTGTCTCTCTCCAGATTTCCCACCCCTTCTGTTGCCATGTTTGAAGTCTCTTTGATGTCTTAAAACCATCTTCTTCTTGGTCTGCCTTGCCTTCCTGGAACCATGCCTTCCATTATTGTCCTTTCTAGCTCGTTGTGTCTTTTTATGTGGCCATAGTATTTAATTTGCTTTCATAACTGTGCCCAAAGTGGTGATTGTTAATTCCTAACTTTTAGAAATAGCAAACTTTCGGCGGAGTGCTAGGTGGGCTAGAGGTAAGATGTTGGCTTTGGGCAAGAAGTCCTGGGTTTCAATCCTGCTATAGGCAGTGCGAATTTTTCTCTTCTAATCCATTGTTTCTGCAAGGCTTTACCCTCTCCCAGACTCTGGGTAGTGAGGTTTTTCTAGTTTTCTTGAATAATGGCACACAATGGTACACAGACCCGAGAAGAGCAATGTGGTCCATACCCACCTCCCTGGAAGAAAAACTATATGGGGCAATCGACTCACTTAAACAGACAGCTGACTTCATGAGAGAGTCTAGAATCCTACTCTGATTGAGTCTTGATCGGAGAGAGAGAGAATAATGGTAAAATACAGGAGGTTCCGTGTGCACTGTGCACACGTTAAAGAACTCCTAAAGGTTGGAAATTGAAAACAGTAGGCTAAAAATAGCTGCTGCCGGGGCTAAAAATGGCAGGAAAAATCTACCCCCCAAAAACATCACAAACTCTCAAACGCTAAAAAAAAAATGAGAGTACTTCTGAAGTCTCAGAATATCTGCCTGTAAATCAAGGGACACCTGAACACATGACTGTCTATCTATTGACCTTTCGAGCCGTAGCTGGCCCATAGGGCGTAGACCAAGATACTCCTTCTCTTATCTGATTTTTTGTTCTAGCAGTTTTAAATTCTTGTAAAGATCTTTTATCAAATCTCACCATTTGTCTCTGTTCTGTGCTAGCAGCTCTATCTCATAGAGGGATCCAATTCCAGCTGCTCTTGCCTCTCTGATCAATGTTCTTCTCAGTGTCTCTCTGGGTCTTCCTCTTTTTCTCTTACCTGTTGTTTCCCATATGAGGGTTTTCTTTGTTATTCGGTTATTATCTCTTCTCATCACATGTCCAACATATGACCATTGTCTTTTCTTGATTACTGAAGATATTAGTGATTGATTGGTGATTTCTCTAATTTTCTCGTTTGTTTTGAATTCGTTCCATGCTATACCAAGTATTTACTCAGACATTTATTTTCGAATGCGTTCAGCTTTGTTTCTATATCTCTTGTTGTTTTCCAGCTTTCACACGCATACGTAAGGGTTGATAGTACATTTAATTTTAATAGTCCAAGTTTTGTGTTTGTGCTGATGAGTTTTGATTTCCACAATTTTTCAAGGCTTCTGAAAGACATTGCTGCTTTAGCTATTCTGATTCTAATTTCTTTGCTTGTATCCCCTTCTCGATCAATGTGACTTCCAAGATAGATAAAGTGATTGATCTCTTCCAGTGGTTTGTTTTCCATGTATATTTTGTCATCTGTTGGAATTAAGCTTTTCATGATTTTAGTCTTTTCACGATTGATCTCAAGCCCAATCTGAGCACATGACCAATGGTGTGAAAATAGAAGAAAGTGATATTCATAAAAAATTCGTCCCTCTTGACTTCACTAGAGATATAAAACTAGCATGCGCAAACCAACATGAAACAAATTTTCTTTTTGCATGAAGCTGATGTCCCAAAAGGTTGGCTGCGGTTAATGGGATCATCTTAAATTTGCCAATATTTAAAGACTATAAAATGAAGTTTTAATTCAATGCTTATGTTTGTTTATATTAATTTCTCTTCATTTGGAAAAGTTCACTTCACATTCAACTTAATGTGTTGTAATTTATGTTTGATGTTTCTTTCTTCAGGACCTTGGTTTGGCCGTCTGCTACTTCTTTAGATTTTTTTATGTGTTCACTTCATTTTTTGGAGGATGGGGTGCATTCGGATTCTATATGGGCATGAGGTAAAGAGATTTTATTTATGTGCATGTAGCTTCTATGCCTCAGGGAAAAAAATATTTCATATACCATGGAGTGAATTCAAGACTAGAGCAGAAATAAGAGAAATGATAAAGCAGCCAAAAATATCTGTAATTAAGAGAAGAAAGTGGTCATGTGTTGAAGATAAGCACAAATATAAAATATTATGTGGGGCCGTGAGTGAACTGCAGAAGATATGTAAAATAAACATAGAATGATATGGAGCAGCTAAATTAGTAGATAAAGAGTTATTGAGTTATTTGCGGGTCATCATCATTGCACTCCGAACATGTCCATACGTGCTCAGATCCCCTTCTCAGCAATTCCCGCAGTGTCCAGCGACTGACGACTCCAGTTCTATGTTGGTTGATAAGTCTTCTTACACGACCACTAAGTTTCTAATTTCTGGCTGTGCCCATCTTAACTCCCATTTCCATCATCCGAAGAAGTGACATGGATCTGTGTTTGTCGAAGTCCTGTGCGCTTCCCATATCTTGGAGGGCATTGATGATGTCCGCCCGATCCATTGGTTGTCTGTACTCAACGACAGCACAGCTAGCCAACCTGTATGCTCTTTCATTTCCCCGTACTACCGCATGTCCAGGGACATAGACAAAGGTGACCTTACGTATTTTGGATTTCTGCAACGACTCTACTTGCATGCGTACAGACCCCGCCTCCACTTTTTTTATCATGCTCATCGAATCACTCAGTATACATGCATGGGTGTAGTCTTGTGACTCTAACCATTTGAATGCCTTGATCACTGCCATCACCTCCATTGTCATGACGTATGCACCACTGTCTTCGTAGACTATTCTGCCTGCCGAGCATGCTGTAAATGCCCATGCACTTCTTTGGTGTCGTCTTACAGATCCGTCTGTATAGATGACTGCATCTTTCTTATCGATGTTATCGCAGATGAGACTGTTGACCTCAGCATTAACCATAACTGGGTTCCCTACTTTTCCTGTCGAGTGTGACAATACACAAGAAAGTCCCCTTGAACGACGTAGGCACCGGTAGTAGAGAAAGAGACAAACAACAACGTTTCAGCAAATGCTTCATCTGGTACAATATTCTGGGCTGAATTTTACATGTTAATCCATTCTTCCCTGGCAGCCATGTTTAAAGGGGTTCCTCGCCACACAGGCAGATAACTCCGATTTCGGAGGTACTCATATTTTTTCTGTTGATGAATAATTGACGTTTCAAACCATGCCACCAGGGTGGTTGCCGCAGAGAGAAATCATAAATAAAATTCCAACCAGTGTAGCCAGGATTTGAACCCACAACCTCTCTGTCTTGAGGCCGGCATCTTGCTGGTTCAATCAGTCCCCCGGTTAAAAATTGAATATTGCATCCCCCAAAACTCTCAGATTTGTCAATTTTTTTATCTTAAATTACAGAAGAAAATACTGGCAGAAATGGGCACCAGGGTATAGTACTCTAGGAAGGTGAGGAATACCACCTCGCATCGTGAGTTTCAATGCTTGAAGCGACATTATCCAGAAGTCTCCGAACACTTCTGGATAGGTGGTGAGCTCATATGGGTGAAAACTCACATGCTAAGATGCTGGTTCTAGTCTTGTATTTTACTTTATATCTATGTCTACTTAACATCCTTTTGTGCCGGACGTACAGTCTAGAATTTCTAGCTCTATGTGCAATCTTCGATTTGAAAGGACAACAGATAGATAGGTAGAATAGGACAACAGATGGATTGATAGAATAGGACAACAGATAGGTACATAGAATAGGACAACAGATGGATAGATAGAATAGGACAACAGATAGATAGAATAAGACAACAGATAGATAAATAGAATAGGACAACAGATGGATAGAATAGGATAATAGATAGATAAATAGAATAGGACAACAGATGGATAGATAGAATAGGACAACAGATAGATAAATAGAATAGGACAACAGATGGATAGATGGAATAGGACAACAGATAGATAGATAGAATAGGACAACAGATGGATAGATGGAATAGGACAACAGATGGATAAATAGAATAGGACAACAGATAGATAGATGGAATAGGACAACATATGGATAGATGGAATAGGACAACAGATAGATAGATGGAATAGGACAACAGATGGATAGATGGAATAGGACAACAGATGGATAAATAGAATAGGACAACAGATAGATAGAATAGGACAACAGATGGATAGATAGAATAGGACAACAGATGGATAGATAGAATAGGACAACAGATGGATAGATAGAATAGGACAACAGATGGATAGATAGAATAGGACAATAGATGGATAGATAGAATAGGACAACAGATAGATAGAATAGGACAACAGATAGATAGATAGAATAGGACAACAGATGGATAGATAGAATAGGACAATAGATGGATAGATAGAATATTGTTTTAAGGGTGGAAGATGAGAGGCACAGTCATCAGGGGAATGCAAAAAAGGATGAAGAGATAAGCCTGTATGTTAACCACTACATCACTAAACTTCTATACAGAGTAGTCTTGTTACTGTTCACGCAATAATGGGTGTTATTTTTAGATTTTTAAATTTATTTGATTTGATTTTTTTTTTTTGCCTTTGTAGTGGATGTTTTGATTGTTTGCTATTTCAAACTAGATTCCTAGAAAGCCATTGGTTCACTTGGGTGACACAGATGAACCATCTGCCCAATGAAGTTGATCGAGACAGTAAACAGGATGATTGGGTTAACTTGCAGTTGCGGGCAACATGTAACGTGAAGCCTGGTTGGTTTAATGACTGGTTTACCGGCACCTCAATTACCAGATTGAGCATCAGTAAGTATTTTAAGACATGACCTAAATGTGGTACTATTCACGTGACTTTTTACCGTTAATATTTAATTGTTGGTCAGTTTTTTAAAAATGTATTATTATTACATCTATACATTTTTAAAGAAATATGACGATCATCACTTTCGGAGGACGTGAACTTCTGGTATATGGTGGATAGGCAGCAGGAACCATTGCAGGCTATGCATGAAAAGTGTTCCTTGTTGCAGTTTCCTCATATTCCAAGTCCATGGGGAACTGGTTAGTCTTGAGGCAAGACGCCGGCCTCGGGACAGAGAGGTTGTGGATTCAAATCTCGGCTAGACCGGTTGGGATTTTTATTTATGATTTCTCTCTGCGGCAACCACCCCTGGTCTCAGCAGCGAGGCCCGGCTTGAAATGCCAGTTACTCATCGACGGAAAAAAACATGAGTTCCTCCGAAGTCGGAGTTATCTGCCCGTGCGGCAAGGGACCCCTGTGCACGCGGCTGCCAGGGAAAAATGGATTACCACGCAAAACTCAGTTCCTAGTCTCTAGGGACTTCATCAGAGTTGAAAGTTGGCGAATGCAACAACAACAACAACAACTTATTAAATTTGTATTCACAAGTGTTAAATACTTGGGCACAATAATAACATCAGACAGAAGGCACAGACCAAATTAGCATTTCAAACAATTAAAAATTCTTGTACAACAAGCCTATGTCAATAGAAGTGATAAAGAGAGTTTGTCTGTGCTATATAGAGCCAATCCTGACCTATGGATGCGAATCATGGACAATAGACAAACAAATGGAAAGACAGTTGGAGGTCTAAGAAATGGGATTTCACAAAAAAATGTTGAGAGTTTCCTGGATCAAAAAGACCAGCGAGAAAATTCCCAAAGAGACCAAAAGAGAGCTCCTAAAAAACATCAGAAAGAGGAAAGTGTTTTTTGTATGTTTGGTCCTGGTGAAGGCCTGTTGCGCCGAAATGTTGTTCTAATTTGTGTCATCCAATTATTATGTAAATCTTTAACCAAACCGTTTTTTCTATATTTTTCTCTATATTTTGTTTCATTTCTCCTTATATTATTATAACTTTTTATTTGTCATCTGATGTCATTTTATTTGTTCTCCATCAGTTTGTTTCCCACAATGCCTCGAACAAGCTTCCACAAAGTGGCCCCATTGGTGCAGTCCTTGTGTAAGAAGCATGGGATTGAGTACCGTAATAAAACACTGATCGAGGCATTTGCTGACATCATAAGGTAGGTCTTTTTTGTGGCAGTGTCTTTAGTGCCATGTCAGGTTGTTTTGACAATCTTGTATCTCCACTACTCTATTACTATCTGTTCATTCATCATTCTATCTATTTATTATATTTGTATATCTGTTTCTCTCTGTTTTTTTTCCTCTGTTTTTCTATCTTTTGACCAATTTTTCTATCTGTGCATTCATCCATGAACAAATGCCTTTGGAGACTGATAAACATCAGTTGGCCAGATTTCAAACCAAGTACAGAAATAAGACATGAAAGTGAACTGAACTATGTATCCGATTATGTTAGAAAGCAACGCAGGAAATATCTTTGCCATATTCTCAGAAAGGATGTTGGAAGACTACCTTTCCAGACCCTTATATGGAGCTGAGTGGCAGTGGTCCCTAGCGTTTGGCTTTTCGTGGCAAGGCGCTGTGCCACTGAGTACAGGTTCGACCCTGCTTTGTTCCATATTTTTTTCTGTTGTTGATTATGTGTCAATTTTTTCGAGTGCTGCAAACATACCTCTTCCTCTGAATTGATTCGCTGATTATCGCCTCGGAGGTTTCCCTCTATAATAATATTCATTTATTATTATTTGTCTCCTTATATGGAGACCTGAAGGTAAAAGAAAATGAGGAAGACCGAAAGAAACCCTTTGTTGAACCATCATCAAAGATGGCGCAGCTATGGATCTCAGAAACAAGCAAGAACTAAAACAGGTCGCAGCTGATCATCAGACATGATCAACTATGACTTTCACCCTATGTGCTGTATTGGCTTAAAAAGATAATCAATCAATTGATCCATCATTAAAGGTAGACAGGTAAAGGCATGAGATGTGAATTGTTGTATTACAACTGGATTGATTGAACCTGTCATCTCCTAGCTGGGTGGACTTCGCCATCAGTGAAGTAACAGTGTCATAAAGAGGTCTGTTATCAGGCCAGTCTATCTATCTATCTATTGACTTTTCGAGCCGTAGCCGGCCCATAGGGCATAGACCCAGATACTCTTTCTCTTAATTGTTTGATGCAAGTTATTTACAAGTTACAGCTCATTAATGAGGACTGCTCTGTCAAGTCAACCGAAGTTTTCACTTTAGGGAATTTGCACCGTGTTTTGTTCATTGTAGTCTGCATTTACTAGAGTAATAGTAAATCTATGGGCGCAGCCATTGTTGTGTGTGCAACGCCATCATAATGGCTCATCATATATCCCTAGACTGGCCATACGCTAATGTTGAAAGGCGAAATGACGTAGCTTTGTTCATGACTTTCCAGCACCGGGTGACTCAGAGTTTCATGTTAGTCAGGAAGGATGTTGTCTACATTCAAGAGGGTTACTGTGAGATCTAGGGTAGACTTGCTTGCTGCTTGCTTGCTTGCTGTGTTTGATGACTAAAAGAGTACACCTCTTCATCATCTGCCCTTAAAAGGACGTTAAGTGGCCGTGTCTGCGTTGTGTTGTGGCTTGCAGTATAACTGTGATATTTGCACTTTTAGGCCCAACACATATGGCTTCAACACGACATTTTTGAGAACCAGGTTGTCTTCCCTCTTCAATCCTTACTCGCTTGGCCAGACTAGACAGGTTAGTCTGTTAAAAGAGGCACCTTGGAGAGGTGGAGCAGGGTCTGAATATTTCTGGTTTACCGATCCTAGCGCAAGCCATCAACTGTGAGTCGATGACAACTTTCAGCTCTGGTGCTGTGAGGTGCGCCTTCGCCTCCAGGTAGACATGTGATTTTATAATTTCAATATGTGGTCTATAATTTCACAAATTCACATTGCGGGGAGATCTTGCAGTCTGTTGTTTGATGTGCAATGGGGATAATCCGATGACTAACTGTTTTATATGCTTGGAATTGGAATCAAAAACGATGTCCTAACATCATCAAGTGCTATACATTTTTAAAAATATGACGATCATCATTTTCGGGAGGATATGAACTTCCGGTCAATATGGTGGATAGGAGGCAGGAACCATTGAAGGCTATGTATGAAAAGTGTTCCTTGTTGCAGTTTCCTCATATTCCAAGTCTGGCTTGTTGCAGGAGCTACTGAGTTAAGTGCTCTGTGCACACCGTGAGCCGTGCGTCTCATCCATTTTGATCATGTTTCGATATTCCAATTGTTTACGATGAATGATGATTTCGTATGACAAGGAACAGTTGGCTGTGTTCACTTTCTGTGTGGTTTCACCTTACATCTTTTGGCGTGTGCTGAGACTGCTATGATGGGGACTACAGCTACCTTTCTTTGTTTGGGAGATGAGTTAGTAATTTGGATGATTCCACTGGCATGGGCGGTTGAGCAATTATGGATTTTAATTCATTTGCAGTGATACCGGGGCCTTCCATAACCAAAACTTTCTCTTATCTAAATTTTTATTCTAGCAGTTTTCAATCTTTCTAAAGATATTTTATTAAGTCTCGCCATTTGTCTCTGTTCGAATGCGTTCAACTTTGTTTCTATATCTCTTGTTGTTTTCCAGCTCTCACATGCATACGTAAGGGTAGATAGTACATTTGATTTGAATAGTCTAAGTTTTGTGTTTGTGCTGATGAGTTTTGATTTCCACAATTTTTCAAGGCTTCAGAAAGACATTGCTGCTTTAGCTATTCTGATTCTAATTTCTTTACTTGTATCCCCTTCTCAATCAATGTGACTTCCAAGATAGATAAAGTGTTTGATCTCTTCCACTGGTTTATTTTCCATGTATATTCTGTCATCTGTTGGAACTAAGCTTTTCATGACTTTAGTCTTTTAATGATTGATCTCAAGCCCAATTTTGCTGGCTATTGTTGATAGTACATTATGTTTTCCTGCATTGTTTTTATCTGACTGCTGATGAGGACTAAGTCATCAGCAAAGTCAAGGTCCTCCAAATGGTCTTCTTGTATCCATTCGATGCCTTTGTTACCAGTGCAGCATTTCTTCATTATGAAATCCATAACAATTCCAAATAAAAAGGGCGATAAAATACATCCTTGTTTAAACCCAGTTTCTATTGGAAAACATTTGCTCAGTCCTTCCTCTGTATGAACTTCACATGTGTGTCTATCATACATGTTTTGATAATATTTATGATTTTTGATGGTAAGCCATATTGCTTCAGAATTTTCCACATTGAATGCTGTCGAATGCTTTTTTGAAGCCAATGAAGTTAAGTACAAAAGGTTTTTGCTTTTCAATGAGTTCCTCCAATATAAGTCATAGAGTAAAAATGTGGTCAAGGCAGCTTCTCCCTTTTCTAAACCCAGCCTGTTCTTCACGCATTACTGTATCTATTGAATCCTATCAGGCCGGCCAGTGCTTAACCAGAAACTTTCGACTGGTGTTGCCTTCAGCATGAACTCTGGTCCCCACTTTTCTGGTGGCTGGGTAAACTTTAGAAGCTGTTTTGCAAGCTTTGAGTGATCCTGCTACCGCAAATGAAAATCAAACTCTTTCATGGTTATATAGTTATTCAAAGGCCCCAGTTTCACTGCAAATGAATGAAAATCCATAATTTCTCAACCGCCAGTGGAATCATCTGAATAAACATCTCATGGAATATCCAAACAAAGAAGGACAGCTGCAGTCACCATCACACAGCAGACGTCAAAAGACATAAGGCATTTAGCACTGATAGTGAACGCAAGTGTACTATCCTGCATCATACAATATCATCATTCATCATAAGCAGTTGGAATATAGAAACACCATCCGATGAAACACACAGCTCACGGTGTGCACAGAGCACTAATCTCAGTAGCTCAGGTAGCAAGCCGGACTTGGAATATGAGGAAACCGCAACAAGGAACCATTTCAGAGAGTATCTCAATGGTTCACAACCGCCTATCCACCATATAGACCAGAAGTTCTATGTGGGCTAGTACAATTCATAACTGTAATTATACTTTTTCTAGATGGATTCAGCCAGCCACCCATTAATCTACTCTAATTTATCAATCTACTCCATCTATCTATCCATACATCTATCTCTATCTATCTATTGTCCTTTCGAGCCGAAGACGGCACATAGGGCAGAACCACAATCTTGAAAACAGAAACCTTGCATGCCAAAGTGGCACATATTGCAGAGATCACTGCTCTAAAATCTATGGCGCTGTTTCCATAACAATACTTTTTACAATGACAGCTTGTCAAGCCATCGATCAACCTCCTTAGTCGCCTCTTACGACATGGAAGGTCACAGTGTCACTATTCTTTTATTCTCTATTCTTTATTCTTATACATCTATTATGGCATTATTCATTTTCTGATCTCAAAGAATGAATAAAGGCTGGTTGTCCAAGTAGTTACAATGTAGTGTACAAGTTAGTATTTCTATTTTGCGCCCACACTTCCACGGATACACATGTACAAAAATCATTGCCTTTACTGAGGATGGAATCTACCTGCCTAGAAGATGATTGCCAAGCACAAACTAAAATAAATATTTTGGAGATGCAACAATACACAAACACAAACTAAAATAAATATTTTGGAGATGCAACAATACACAAACACAAACTAAAATAAATATTTTGGAGATGCAACAATACACAAACACAAACTAAAATAAATATTTTGGAGATGCAACAATACACAGACACAAACTAAAATAAATATTTTGGAGATGCAACAATACACAAACACAAACTAAAGTAAATATTTTGGAGATGCAACAATACACAAACTAAAAAACAATAAATATTTTGAAGATGTAAACAATACACAAACTAAAATAAATAAATATTGTGGGGGCACAAAAATACCAAAACACAATCTGAAATAAATAAATATTTTATAGACGCAACATTGCACAATCTGAAATAAATAAATATTTTATAGACGCAACATTGCACAATCTGAAATAAATAAATATTTTATAGACACAACATTGCACAATCTGAAATAAATAAATATTTTATAGACACAACATTGCACGAACTGAAATAAATAAATAAATATTTGGTCTTTCCAGCAACCCCAACCTTTTATAAATGTTTAGACTTACAACTTTACATTTTGTGTACAAATAGATCAAGACAACTTATCTGCTTGACTCTAATTCTCTATTTGCCATCTTGTTTCAGGATGTTGAAGAAGTCTGGACAGTTGTGGTATGATGCGTATTATGAATGAGATAATGCTTCAGATGACATCATTCTCTTCCATGACTGTTGAATTTGTTACATTTCATATTAACATCATTTACGTATCAATTCATATTAACATCATTTACGTATCATCTTCACGGTAAGGTGAATTAACACATTTTTAAGATTACATAATCAGGAATAAATATTTAACCCTAGATTACGTTACCTATCTGTGACTCATATTATACGAGACCGCTGTAAAAATTACTACCACTTAACTCTTTCCATACGGATGCTTTTTATGGATGCAACGGAAGAGATTTCAGTGACAAAATATTTCATGGTTTTAAGAATCAATCTACATATTTATATTTATCTAACATATAACATATTATACATGAATTTTTAGATAATTGAGTAAGGCATTAGATTTCACCAATACCAAGATGATACAAGACATGTAAAAAGAGTGTGGTTTGATGGCGTTCACACTAATCAAATTGAGCGTGGCGCACAGTGCGGCGAAACACACGGAAAGAGTTAAATGTTACTTTTGTGAATTTTTTCGGCTTATTTTTTTACAGTACAGGATAGTCAGTCTCATACCCAACCTTACTTAGTCGCCTCTTGTGAACATGGCTGGTGGGGAACAGAGCCACAATTCTTTACTCCCCTTTTGGACCCTGGCAGCGCACGGGCATTATACAGAGATACAGCGAAGATGATGGCGCTGGATAGGACACTTACTGTGAAAGCTAAATGAGAGTATTACACAACAGGCCCTTTTTTAAATCCCAAATGAAAAAGACAAAGAGGAAGACCAAAATATTCTTTGAGAAGACAGATAGAAGCAGAGATGAAGATGATGGGGAAGACATGGAATGATTTTAAAAGAATGACAAGAAACAGAAAAAGCTTGGAAAGTGTTTGTTGAAGAATGAAAAAAAAAAACAGCCCCCTTTGCATGAGACCATAGTACTTTTTGCAGTCCACTTGTTTGTGTCTGATTCAATATCAAAGGAAACAAATCCAACACTGATGGGTCACCGCAAATATTAATTAGGAAGGTATAGGGAAGCGGGAATGTTTGCTCATGGCAAACTATCAGATTCTAAGAATATGTATTTTGAGGTTGCAATTTTTACGACGGTCTCATAATCTAGGGTTAAATATGTGGATTTTTTTCATGTAAGAATTTTTGTGTACATTGTATGTTTATTAAATATTTCATAAACTAAGACATTAGCATTAGGGTTTTTGATATCATTTCTTCGGGTGTGTCAAGGTTTTTCTATGGGGCTGGAGTTTAGGTAACTGTGTAGTCGCCATGAGGTGTAATGGCTCAGTTTTTATTTCAGCCTGAATATTAAAAAAAAAAAAGAAAAAAATTACAATTTTGTTAATTACAACAATTAACTATTTGATGAATTATCCAATTACATGAGGCGTAATGAATAGATATCACATGGGAAGATTGGGGTTGCGGTGAGTTGGAATTTCAAGTGTTTATTTTGTAAAAGTTTAAGATATAAATTGTTTTGTTGCCTTGTTAATGATAATTTATTTCTTCACTATTTTTATCAAAATTTGTGCTTTTATCATCATTTTATAATAAAATTTGTCTCATTCCATACTATCTCTCGTAACTCGTTAATACAATGAAATACTCATGTTTCCCACTCAACAGTTCTTCTTTCTTTTCCTTCTCCCTTTCACCAATGCACAACGAACTTCTGTTTACACACAGAGACTGATCTTCAGCAGCTAAATTTCCCCCCCAAACGACTACTCTTGAAGGGTTCTCATACAGTTATCCCATCACATTGAGTCTCACTTTGTTATAGATAGACAGGTATTTCTTGACACTTTTTATCTCTGAGAAATTTTTTACCGTTTAGATTCCTTGTGAAATTTTTTACTGATCAGAATACTTGAGAAATTTGTTTCTGTTTAGTTGTATTCTGAAATTTTGTTACTGTTTAGATTCCTTCAGAATTTTTGTGTTACTGTTTAAATTCCTTCAGAATTGTTGTGTTACTGTTTAGATTCCTTCAGAATTTTTGTTTTACTGTTTAGATTCCTTCAGAAGTTTTGTGTTACTGTTTAGATTCCTTCAGAATTTTTGTGTTACTGTTTAAATTCCTTCAGAATTTGTGTGCTACTGTTTAGATTCCTTCAGAATTTGTGTGCTACTGTTTAGATTCCTTCAGAAGTTTTGTGTTACTGTTTAGATTCCTTCAGAAACTTTTTTACTATTTAAATTCCTTCAGAAATTTGTTACTGTTTAGCAGGATTTTTTTTTAACCCTTAGCAAATGTGTGTCAAAACCATGGTTTTATTAGGACATTTTTTTAAGCACAAATTTTCATGTGACAGCTGTGCAGAATTTAATTGTATATATCTACTATTTTTTCATTGTTCAATCATGTGCTGTATATCAAAACATTCAGGAATGACTGCTCTTTTTCTATACAATTTTATAAGATGTTCATATAATAGATTCAATTTGTCGTAAGAGGCGACTAAGGAGGTTGATCGATGGCTTGACAAGCTGTCAATGTAAAAAGTGTTGTTATGGAAACAGAGCCATAGATTTTAGAAGCAGTGATCTCTGCAATATGTGCCATTTTGGCATGCAAGGTTTCTGTTTTTGAGATTGTGGTTCTGCCCTATGTGCCGTCTTCGGCTCGAAAGGACAATAGATAGATAGATATAATAGAGTTTACATGCAAAATATGCAGCAGTGAGTTTTAACAAATAAAATCTAGGAAAAAAATGAGTAAAATTTTCACTTACACTTTAAAGAAACTGGTAAATGTTAACATAGAAAACAACATCCCTTTTATAGTGTATCCTTATTTACATTATTGTGATGAGGAACAAATAAAATATTTATGAGCTTTTATATCGGAATAGTATATACATTTTTTAATAACAAATTTGAGTAGCTCAGAATTGGTCAGATTGATGACAAACTGGCCAGTGCAGTCAGAAAAACTTCCAGAGAAGACCTTGTGTTGTTTTATAATAGGTGGGCGCTATACTATCTATCTAGTATTCTTTTGAGCTGAAGACAGCACATAGGGCAGAAATTCTGGCCTCTTGTGTCCGACGATCTTTATTATTAAGCATCAGACCTTGCACAGGATCTGCTTCGTATCCTCATTAAGCGGCCCTGTTCTGGGAGAGTTGTTCAATCTTGGCGAGGGAGCTAGTACCGGCTGTAGTTGCCTCATACCTCAGTGTTCTTTTTAGTATTTCTTTAGGTCATCCTATTTATAAAAGCTTGTCACCAGTGGCCAAATTAAATTATAAATTGTTCACCAACGTAGGATAAAAGAATGATGATAAATTGTTTTTATGTAATTTTGTGAATACAAGTGCAGTTACTTTGTGTGCATGTACAACAGTATTGATGCATGTTCTTGTTAGTCTGGTACAACCACAATATCAATGCATGTTCTTGTTAGTCTGGTACAACCACAATATCAATGCATGTTCTTGTTAGTCTGGTACAACCACAATATCAATGCATGTTCTTGTTAGTCTGGTACAACCACAATATCGATGCATGTTCTTGTTAGTCTGGTACAACCACAATATCAATGCATGTTCTTGTTAGTCTGGTACAACCACAATATCATTGCATGTTCTTGTTAGTCTGGTACAACCACAATATCATTGCATGTTCTTGTTAGTCTGGTACAACCACAATATCAATGCATGTTCTTGTTAGTCTGGTACAACCACAATATCATTGCATGTTCTTGTTAGTCTGGTACAACCACAATATCAATGCATGTTCTTGTTAGTCTGGTACAACCACAATATCAATGCATGTTCTTGTTAGTCTGGTACAACCACAATATCAATGCATGTCCCTTACCTTCCAGAGTTTTTCTTATGTGAACCAGTATACCAGACCCAAAAAAGCCTGTACAAATGTGAACAAATAACATGTCATTTTTAAGTGTTAATTATAAATAATAATATATTATGCGATGTCTCCGGAGAATAATGCACATCAAACTAACCAACTTAACAGTCATGCAATGTGCTAAGACCCTAACAATCATGTCAATGCTCAGAAGCCGAAGGTTAAGATGGCTGGGGCATGTCCAGCGAATGTAAGATTTAAGTTCCGACTCCTGGACACAACATTGTGATCATTTCAGATTTTTTTCAATTTTCATAGATATGTTATGTTTGCTGAATGGCACTGCATGGTAGCCAACTTTCGTTGCGGAGATGGCACTCGATGATGTTATGTTTAAATTGGTGCTGAATTTTTAAAATCCCTTTTTCTTTAAATTAGATTTACCAGTAAATTAATTATTCATCATCATCTTCGGGTGCCATCTCCGCAGCGAAGGTTGGCTACCATGGATCGCCATTCCACTCTGTTTCTTGCTTTGATGGTGCAGGCTGTCATAGATTGGCTTGTCCATCTTTTGGTGTTACTCAAAATTAATTATTATTATATTGAAAAATGCTGAGCTATTGATAGAAGTGAGCAATTTTACTATAAGATCAACATTGTGCTTTCTTAAACTTTCTAAGAAGCAGAGATGCTCCCCTAAAATGAATATTTGGACTCAAATTAATAAGCAGATCACTTCCAAATTGTGTACACTTACATTTAAGTGGATGCTGAATTAAAATGAACTTTGCACAAGTAAGTTAATTTGTAAAATTATTGAAGAAAGAACATCGGCTTCATTAAATTGCGAATATCTTGAAAACTGCCACACACGTAATATACCAATAATTCTTTGATCTGACAGTAGTAGGGTGTATATTCTGACCTTTCACCTGATGTGTACGCGCATGTGTGTGTGTGTGTGTGTGTTTGCATATATATAAACAAATGAAGAAATTAGAGAAATTGCCAATCGTCCGCTAATATCTTCAGTAATAAAGAAAAGACGATGGTCACATGTTGGGCATGTGATGCGAAGAGATAATAACAGAATAGCAAAGCAAGCCCTCATGTGGGAAACAACAAGAGGAAAAGAGGAAGACCCAGAGAGACACTGAGAAGAACATTGATGAGAGAGGCAAGAGCAGCAGGAATCAGCTCCCTCAGTGAGATAGAGCTGCTTGTACAGAGCAGAGACAAATGGCGATATTTGATAAAATATCTTTAAAAGAATTGAAAACTGCTAGAACAAAAATTCAGATAAGAGGAGTATTTTGGTCTATGCCCTATGGGCCGGCTACAGCTCGAAAGGTCAATAGATATATATATATATATATATATATATATATATATATATATATATATATATATATAGCAACACCAATCATGTGATATCTCCCTGAAAAATGCATTAAGTTTAGTTTTGTCTGCTGATTTTTGTAACTTCCCAATGATGTGGAAATTGTAAGATAAAGCTGTGCTTGTCTTTTCACCGCTTAAATACGTTAAAATGTAAATCCCTTCAGCTGTTCTAAGTAACTTCCATACAATGTAAACAAACCGTTAGTGTTATTTAATAATTAAATTATTGGATATGTAGATTAATATGAGAGGGAGTATCTTGGTCTACGCTCTATGGGCCGGCTACGGCTCGAAAGGTCAATAGATAGATGATAGATTAATTTTATGAAGAAAACATATCCAGTTTCACAAAAAATTGTTTCCGTATTAAATGAAAGTACAGCTCATATTTAAAAAAAAACCCATAAAAATCCATACTGAATATGAGTAATATGTTTCATATGGAAAGTATGGTGTTCTTGTTAGTCTTGTACAAGTGCTTTTCTTAAGAAAGACAACTCTGACTGCAATCAACTGCTGTAATGAGAGAAAAAGGTCAAGGGAAACCAAAGTTTAGAATAAATGCTTGCTGAAAATAGATATATGGGACCACAAGTTGCAAAACACAATGCAATTCAATCTGCTAATAAATGTAAGGTGAAAAAAGAAGAGTAACCTTGATGAAAAGTGTATGTTATTGGTTGAATCCTTTTCTTTATTTTATATATATACATTCTTATAGATGTATACGATGTGATTTCATTTTATGTTGGTGAAATCTGTCAATATCACGTACCACAATCTGCATACAAAAATAAGTATATGTTATTCTTTCAAATTATTGTTATCATCATCGTGTGCCATACCAGTTGGCATAGGTGATCATGTCCCTCCACAATCTTCTACCTACAGTGCATCGTATCAGTTCTCTTGTTGACTGTTTTCCATGCCATGACACCAAGCTATCCAGTATTTTCTCTCTCTGTCACCCGCGATCTCTCTTTCCTTTTATTTTGCCAGTTGTAACCAAGTATTCCAACTTTCCTCTTCTCATGATGTGCCCGAAAAATGTTGGATTGCATCTTTCTGATGTTTTTTAAGAGCTCCCTTTTTTTTTGATGTTTATTGTTATTGTGCATTGAAAAAGTTGTGAAAATAGCTGAATTTTAAGACAAGTTGTAGAAATAAGTTGTCTTCTTATTTAACTGTTCTCTTCCTTTATTAAGGAAAATCATTGATATGCTGACTTGAATTTATTGTGTCTATTGGATTTTTTAATGTAAATATTATTCACCTTCATTGTTTTTTAATTGAAATATTGAACCAATTGCTTAAAGTCTTCTTCTTCTTCTACTACTTTTCATTTCCCTGTGGAGCATAGGTCTTCAACAAACACTTTCCAATCCGGTCTGTTTTTTGCCATTATTTTAAGGTTGTTTCATGTCTTCCCCATCATCTTCATCTCTGCTTCTATCTGTCTTCTCCAAGAATTCCTTGGTCTTCCTCTTTGTCTTCTCCCCTGGGGATTCCAAAAAAGAGCCTGTTGTGTAATACTCTCAGTTGGCTATCGCAGAGTTTGTGCCCTATCCAACGCCATTGTCTTCGCTGTATCTCTTTATCCACTAGTATTTGACTGGTACATTTCCATAATTCTATGTTAGTGATTTTGTCCTGCCATTTCCATCCTTTTATTCTGCATAAGCATCCATTAATGAAAGTATATATCTTCATGATTGTCATTTTAGTTGTTCTCCATGTTTCACAGCCATATAATAAGACTGACTTAACACTGGAATTGAACATTTTTATTTTAATATTTAACCTAATTTCTTTGGACTTCCATATGTTTCTCAGTGCATCAAATGCTCCTCTTGCAAGAGGTTGTTTCTTAGTCCCTGGTTGAGTCTTCCAAAGTTATTGTTCTGCACAGCGTTTCTCTTTGTCGTCCTTGTTTTCTTTACCAGATGGCTTCTACTTATATGCCTGATGGGGTAGTCTTCATTCATTCTGAGCACATAACCAATGTTTATCCAACACCTTCTTTGTATAAAGCTTGACACTTATTCTTGTTTAGATTCCTCTCTTATCAGTTTGTTTGAAATGTAGTATTTCCAAATAATGTTTGAGATTTTTCTGCGACATTTGTTTTCAAAGGCATTTAGTTGTCTATCTTAATTCTAGGTGGATTCCCAGCTTTCATGTTTATATTACATTAATTACGACAATTAAATTTGAAACAGTTGCAAGAACTATACATTTTTAAAAATTTGGTTTTATAAGGGGATATATTTTATAGAAATTGATTGCCATATGTGTAGTGTGTGCAGGCAAAAATATGTTTGGAAGCACTGATTTATTTGAAGTAGGTTTGCCAAAATCATCAACAAAAATTCTACCCCACCCCTCCGTCCCCTAATTAAAACAAATGAATGAGATTGCACACCAGTCAAACACCACAAGCATGTTTAAAATATTTAACTAAAGAAAGTGAAAGGTTTCAAATATCTAGGAACAACATTCTCTGACGATGGCAAATGGATAAAGAAATGCAAACAAACTATACACATTAACACAAATGCACTACAATACAGATCTAAAAAAAATGTCTATATGCTTGTGTGTGTATTCTAACTCAGAATTTTGTGTTTCATGTGTATAGTTTGTTACATCTGGTGGAAGATTTTGCCGAAGCCAGTTTATCATATCTTTCTGTTGGTTTAGTTGCTCAACATCATTTTATGTTGTTTTCCTTAAACAAAGTATATTCATTCTTACCTTGTGTTATCTGTGCCATACATGTTCACTAAGCATGAAAGCAAAAGCTAGTCAACACAGAGATGGGTTGTCAGAGAAAAACGCTTGGATGTACCAGAAGGAACAGAATCAGAAATTATGTCATAAGAGAAAGATTGGGCATTGAATTAATTCTAAATTACATACATCATCATCAAGTACCCGGGCCTGCTGGCGTTGGTGATCATGTCTCTCCACAACTTTCGATCTCTGCAGCTATTTATCATTTTTGTTGTTGACCTTCTGCCAAGCCATTCTCTTAAGCTGTCTGTTATTTTTTTCTCTTTGCTTTCCTCTATCTCTTCATCCCTCAATTTTTCCAGTTGTTACAATATATTCCAGTTGTTCTCTTCTCATTACATGGCCAAAAAATGATGACTGTTTCTTCCTAATATTGGAAATTAGCTCTCTTTTTGCTTTGACCTCTCTCAGAACATCTTCATTACTCTTCTTATCTGTCCATGGTACTCTCAACATTCTTCTGTAAAACCACATTTCTACAGACTCCAGTGATTTTCTTGTCTGTTGTCCTATTGTCTATGATTCGCATCCAAATGTTAAGACTGGCTCTACGTAACATTTAAGAACTCTTTTTCTAGTTTCTATTATCAAAAATGGATTGCATAGTATCTTCCTCATTTTTTGGAAAGCTGCTTTTGCCTAAGCCATTCTGCATCTCACTTCTTTTGTACATCTTCCGTCTGAGGTTAAAAAGTTCCCAAATATTTAAATTCATGTACCTGTTTTAATATTGTTCCACTTGTCCTTATTTTGCACTGAGGTGATGTCTTTTTCTTTGTTGTTACCATTACCTCTGTCTTTTTGTTATTAAGGCTGAGTTCTTTATTTTTGATTTCTTTCACTATAATGTCCAACATTTCTTGTAACTCATTTTCACTCTTAGCAATTAAGACTGTATCATCAACATACCTTAGATACCTTAAATTACAAACAGAGACAACAAATGAAATGGTTTTCTCTTCTGTATAGAAAGCCAAGAGATTCTATAACAAACAAAACATATAAGAGGAGATGGAAGAAAGGTCAATGGCATACCCAGAGTAAGATTGACAATCACCAAGATAGCTACTACAACATCAGTTAACAAAGGTTGAGGTAAAGGGCAAAAGCTAGAAATTATTACCTCCCATGATACTTGAAGGAGTATATCTATCTATTGTTCTTCGAGCCGAAGATGGCACATAGGGCAGAACCAAAATCTCAAAAAACAGAAACCTTGCGTGCCAAAATAGCACATATTGCAGAGATCATTGCTCTAAAATCTATGGCGCTGTTTTTATAACAATACTTTTTACAATGACAACTTGTCAAGCCATCGATCAACCTGCTTAGTCGTCTCTTACGACATGCCTGGAAGGTCACAGTGTCACTATTCTTTACCTCCCTCATAATGAGGCCCCGGTAACACACAGGGTACAGGAGTAAAGGAGGAAGTGAAAAGAAAAAAATACCAAAGTTTGCATAAATAAATTGATGCTGTTCTTAAAATATTTATATTTCTGTTTTAGTCAAATCTTAATCAATTTTATTTTTGACAATCATAAGATATTTCTTAAAACCTTTATTTGTGAACAATGCTTTGACTGTGATCTTTTGATTAAATATATTATTTGATGATAATTAAAATAAATTATGTGATTTGATTGCCAAAAACATATTTTCAATGTTTTGTTCAATTTCTCTTTTTATTATATTTTTTTTTTTAAATTGTGTTTTATAATCATTATACAATTCATCAACCAATTCAATATCTCATTATCCAATTTGAATAATGGCAGCAAGCCACAAATCATGTTTATATTATTTTTATTATCCTCCTATCCAATTGTCTCTCTCTTCCCTCTTATGCTGTATATATATAAAATTTGTTCTAGGAAAATTCCGTTCCAGCAAAACGAAAGCTAAAACCCACTAACCTGTCATCATCATTATCATGTGCCATACGGTTGGTGTGGGCGATCCTTCTATCTACAGTGCATCGTATCAGTTCTGTTGTTGACTGTTTTCCATGCCATGACACCAAGCTATCCAGTATTTTCTCTCTTTGTCGTCCGCGATCTCTCTTTCCTTTTATTTTACCACTTGTAACCAAGTATTCCAACTTTCCTCTTCTCATGATGTGCCCGAAAAATGTTGATTGCTTCTTTCTGATGTTTTTTAAGAGTTCCCTTTTTGTGTTGTCCTCTTTGAGAACCTGTACTGTAACAAAATTGTCTGCCTTGGATAATTTCTCACTCGATGGAATGTAAATCAATCTACTTTAACATTCCCTTGACCTATACTACTCTAGCAAAATTTTTACATCGACTTTCTCTCTTTGTGTGTGTTTGCATTCATTTTATTTTCTTCTCGTCAAAAATGGAACATAAGGCAGAAGTTATAGTTCTCCACAATTGACGGTTTGTTCTTGTAGGTCTTTGTTGCTTCTTAGCTTGAATCTTCCCTAATTATTTTTCTGAATAGCAATTTTCTAGGTCTGCCTTGTTTTTTTTTTTTTACTAGATGGTTTCCACAGGAATGCCTGATGGGGAAGTCTTTCTCAATTCATTCTGAACATGTCAGATGTATTACCAATTCCTTCTTTTTATTAAACTTGGCTATTCTCAACAATATCTGACAGAGTCCTTTTAGTGAAATTGAATGGAAAGCCAATAAACATAAATCTTATACAAGTTTATGCACCAACAGCAGACAGTCTAGAGGAAATAAGTGATAAATTTTACGAGTTGAATGAGGCACTTCATAAATGCAAACCACATGAAAACGCCATAGTTCTAGGGGATTTTAACGCAAAAGTAGGAAAGGAAAGAGTTGAGGAAGTAGTTGGTCATTATGGCTTAGGCGAGAGGAATGAAAGAGGTGCGAAACTTATTGACTGGGCAAGAACACACAACATGATGATAGGAAACACCTGGTTTAAGCAACATTCAAGACGTCTGTGGACAATGGAACAGCCCAGGGGACAACGCACGTAATCAAATTGATTATATAATGATAAGCAATAGATTTAGAAACAGTCTGGTGTGTGTGAAAACTAGACCAGGGGCAGATTGCAATAGTGATCATGTACCAGTTGTGGGAAAGCTTAGAGTAAAATTAAAAACAACAAAATGAGCCTCAGTTAACATCAAGTTAAAATTAGATTTACTAAAATCAGACAAGAAGCTGCAAGACAAATATAAAATCACAATTCAGAACCGGTACAATGCAATAGAGAAGATACAAAGCATTGATGAACAGTGGGAAATGCTAAAAGAATCAATGCAACAAACATCAAAAGAGTTCATACCACCAGTGAGGACAAATTCAAGAAAGAAATGGATGACAGACGACATTTTGCAGCTAATGGATACAAGAAGAAGAAATAAAGATGGGTATAAGAGATTAAATAAAGAAATTGTAGTAAAATGCAATGAAGCAAAAGAAGCATGGCTTAAAGAGAGATGCAAAGAGATTGAAATGTAACAAAAAGGAGATGCTAAAGCTCTATACAACAAATTGAGGAATTAACAGGAAGAAAAACGCAATCAAAAAATGGATGTCTAAGGTCAAAGGAAGGAGAACTGTTGATTGATCAAGAAAACATGAGGGAACGATGGACAGAATACATTAAGGATCTTTATAATGATGAACGAACGGAAGTAAATATTAAGGATAATGGAGAAGGACCAGAAATACTCAGAGAAGAAGCGGCAGATGTCTTGCGCAATATGAAAGCAGGCAAAGCTCCTGGACCAGATAATATAACTAAAGAAGAGATTTAAGCCATGGGTGATTTTGGAATAGCTATAATAACAAAAATATTGAATGATATCTACAACAGCGGATATATACCAGACGACATGCTCAAATCAATATTCATAGCCCTACCAAAGAAATCGGGTGCGGTTGAATGCGATGATCATCGCACAATAAGCCTTATGAGTCGTATGACTAAGATATTACTAAGAATCATCATGCGAAGAGTGCGAAACAAAATCAGTCCAGAAATTAGCGATAAACAGTGTGGTTTTGTTAGAGATAAAGGAACAAGCAATGCCATTTATATCATAAGATCTTTAGTAGAAAGAGCCATAGAGGTGGAAACAGATCTATACCTATGTTTCATAGATTACACCAAGGCATTTGACAAAGTAAAGCACCAAGAAATAATCAACATTTTAGAAAGCATAAACATAGACAGCAAAGATCTAAGAATAATAAAGAACATGTACTGGCAACAAACAGCGGCCATAAGAACTGGAAACCAATTGGAATGTTTTAACAAATAAAACAGGGTGTTAGACAAGGTTGTGTGCTGTCACAAGATTTGTTTAATATTTATAGTGAGATTATTTTAAGATCCATAAGGGGCATGCCTGGAATAACAATTGGAGGTCATAATATAAATAATCTAAGGTATGCTGATGATACAGTATTAATCGCTAAGAGTGAAAATGAGCTACAAGAAATGTTGGACATTGTAGTGAAGGAAAGCAAAAATAAAGGACTCAGCCTTAATAGCAAAAAAGACAGAGGTAATGGTAACAACAAAGAAAAAGACATCACCTCAGTGTAAAATAAAGACAAGTGGAACAATATTAAAACAGGTAAATGAATTTAAATATTTGGGAACTTTGTTAACCTCAGACGGAAGATGTACAAAAGAGGTGAGATGTAGAATGGCTCAGGCAAAAGCAGCTTTCAAAAAAATGAGGAAAATACTATGCAATCCATTTTTGATAATAGAAACAAGAAAAAGAGTTCTTAAATGTTAACTAGAGCCAGTCTTAACATATGGATGCCAATCATGGACAATAGGACAACAGATAAGAAAATCACTGGAGTCTGTAGAAATGTGGTTTACAGAAGAATGTTGAGAGTACCATGAACAGCAAGGAGAGTAATGAAGATGTTCTGAGAGAGGTCAAAGAAAAAAGAGAGCTAATTTCTAGTGTTAGGAAGAGACAATCATCATTTTTTGGCCATGTAATGAGAAGAGAACAACTGGAATATATTGTAACAACTGGAAAAATTGAGGGACGAAGATATAGAGGGAAGCAAAGAGAAAAAATAACAGAGAGCTTAAGAGAATGGCTTGGCAGAAGGTCAACAACAGAAATGATAAATAGCTGCTGAGATGGAATGTTGTGGAGAGACATGATCACCTACTACGTCACTAGGCCCGGTACTTGATGATGATGAACTTGGTAATTTAAAAACTAAACTAAGCTGAACAACTACTGACTTTTTTAAATTTTAAGTAGTTTAACTCAGTTTATGTACTTTTTAAAGTCACAGTCATCATACGCTCAGATTTTTTAATCATTCAATTGACTATACTAATATATTATGACCCATCATCATGATCATTATCTGATTATCATTCCACTCTTCATGTTTTTTTCTCTCCATGCTTGTTTTTTACGACAACATAGCGACAATTTTAAAACTGTAGAGTATTTATGTAAATATTAACTAAACATTTTCAATGTATATTTGTCGTAAGCAACAAAGATACAGATCATTCCTTAATCACAGTTGCAGTCTAGTTTCAAGCGATTTCAACCCAAGTAATTGCTGCCACCATAATGTTTATGATCGGCGCCTAGTAGGCTACCATGGAGCGCCATTCTGCTCTGTCTCTTACTTTGATGGTGCAGGTTGTCATAGGCTGGTTTGTCCATCTTTTAATGTTACTCGTCCATGTTAGTCTTGGTCTGCCTCTTTTACCTCGTATTTTCACCTCCAGGATTACTTTTAGTAGGTACAAATAATAATACATAAATGTTATTATATGGGGAACTTCCGAGGAGATAATAGGGAATAATAGAACAAAGGAGTATGTGTTAGCACTCGGAAAAATTGACAGACAAACAACAATAGAAAAAAATGAAGAACAATATATGGTCCGAAGCGGGATCGAACCCGTACTCAGTGGCACCGCGCCTTGCCACGAGAAGCCGAACGCTTGGCACACTGCCACGCAGCCAACTCAAAAATTGGCTATTGTAGCAGTGTCTTACACGAAGGCGTACTCAATGACTATAGCATAGGGTAACGATCACAGACCGGAAATAAATTGTATATTTGTACTTTCCTATTAATGCAAGTATCTCCCAGTAGGGCTGAATACTTGTGTTGTAGACAAACATTTATTGGACGAAACAGCACGAATAGTAGTTTCCAGTGGTTATATACTGGGTACAAATAATAATACATAAATATTATTATATGGGGAACTTCCGAGGAGATAATAGAGAATAATAGAACAAAGGAGTATGTGTTAGCACTCAGAAAAATTGACAGACAAACAACAATAGAAAAAACGAAGAACAATACATGGTCTGAAGTGGGATCGAACCCGTACTCGGTGGCACCGCGCCTTGCCACGAGAAGCCGAACGCTTGGCACACTGCCACGCAGCCAACTCAAAAATTGGCTATTGTAGCAGTGTCTTACACGAAGCTTTTAGTAGGCTGTTGTGTCTTTTAACATGGCCCCAAAATCGCATTTGTCTTGTTTGAATTGCGTTTAGTAGTTCTCTTTTAATTTTTAGTTGTTTTAAGACTTCGTCGTTTGTTTTCTTTTCCTTCCATCCAATTCTTCTATAGATCCACATTTCCAATGCTTCAATTTTCTGTTCTGTTTTTGTTGGTCTAATGTCCATGTTTCTGCACCATACAGGAATATTGAGAAGATGTAGCATTTTGCTATTCTTAGTTTTAGCCCTGGTGTAATTTGTTTTGATGTTAGTATATTTCTCATGACATTAAAATTACTTTTTGCCATTCCTATTTTTTTGTTTATTTCAGTTGTACATTTTCCATCACTGGTTATAGTATGTCCAAGGTAGTTGTAGTTCTGAACTGTCTCCAGGTCTATTCCTTCAACTTTGATATCCACTTGTGGGTATTGAGTATTTTTTTTCTGATCTTAGTTTTAGTCTTTTTGATATTCATATCTGGTCCATATTTTTTGCTTATCATGTTTATTTCATTAAGTAATTGTTGTAGATCTTTAGGATTTTCTGCTAGTAGTACAGTATCATCAGCATATCTTAGGTTATTGATTATCTTATACTTAAACCATGTCTAGCACAGAAACACATTAAGATATGAACCATGGCCAGCACAGACACACACTAAGATATGAACCCTGGCCAGCACAGAAGATTACAAGATTACAGAATGAATTTGGGAAAGGTAGCGGGCACAGATGTGACAGGGGCCACACTAGTGCCCGCTTTCTCAGAACTACTAGTGTAGATTTTGAGAAGGAACTGTGCAGAAGCAGTGGTCCAGGTTTATGAAATTCTAGTGAATATTCATAAACCCCCATTTTGTGCCAAAATCGTTTTTTTTTCCATTGGATTGTGTTTCATTAATTGTGTTTTCTGTGGTGACATATAGGTCACGAAAATATGGAGGTGCCTTTATTTGATTTAAATGGTGACTTTGAGGGAAACCTCATTCACAGAAGTGGAACACTTGTTCTCAACATCGCAGGACAAGACATATCAAAGGTGAACTTCAACCTTCTTCTTGGAGTTCTGTCCGGACCCTTCGGTATGGGACAGAACAGCATCACAGCCCTGTACCGCTCGGATAGCCCCTTCAAGTGGTACTTTACTCTAATGTTCGGCGGCACATAATATTCATTACAAGAGGTTGGAAGGGAAAAAAATAGAGCTGGCTTCACCAAATCTTTCAATCGTGATCGAGCACGTGGAGAAAGAAAAACAAAAAGGGGTGATCCATTGGTTACCCCCAACCATCGATCAAGAACTTGTCCAAAAACTCGTCGCTAAAATGACAGGGGACAAAGAGGCTGAGGCCAACATAATCGGAATCACGTGTGACTGGATTTTTAGGTACAAGCCAGTAGAGAACATCACAATCCCACACTACATGAAGGTGAGATCCCAAAGTGGGAGAATTGTCACCACGTGGGTGACATTGCCAGGCCGCCGTACTCAGTGTACGCACTGTACCATTGATGCTCACTGGGACAGTCAATATCCACTGAGAAAACAAAGACAAAAAAGGCGACTCCTAGAGGAAAGGGAGAGGCAAATAGTTATTGCCGAGGCAACTAATGACATTGATCAAGACCCCCCATCAGAGGAACCGACTGCTGTCAACCAGACAGTCAAAGAGACTGTAGAAAACAACAAACAAGACCCCCCATCAGAGGAACCGACTGCTGTCAACCAGACAGTCAAAGAGACTGTAGAAAACAACAAAACCAAAGCTGACAGCACCAAAAGAAGCGAAACGCCAAACAGTGACGGTTTCGTCACATTTCAGATCGGCAAAAAGCGCCGGCACAACAGTCAAAAGAAAAACATTCAAGCAGAAACAGAGCCCGAAAGCGAGGTAGAGTCAAGCCCAGCTGAAATCCCCACGATGGGGAGATTAATAATTGACACTGACACAGACGACTCAACACAAGAGATGCCGACACAGACGACTCAACACAAGAGATGCCGACACAGACGACTCAACACAAGAGATGCCGACACAGACGACTCAACACAAGAGATGCCGACACAGACGACTCAACACAAGAGATGCCGACACAGACGACTCAACACAAGAGATGCCGACACAGACGACTCAACACAAGAGATGCCGACACAGACGACTCAACACAAGAGATGCCGACACAGACGACTCAACACAAGAGATGCCGACACAGACGACTCAACACAAGAGATACCGACACCACGGAAAAAGACAAATTCCAACAAGAACAAGACAGTAACTATATTTAAAATGTTTTATCATGATGTGTAACCTTTGTGTTAACTTTAAGTTTCAACAACAGAGACAGATAAGGCACAAATCTGATGAGAGCAAAGGGAAGGCCCTGCTTGCCCGCTACATTGAGCAGACGGACCAAAGAAATGAGGCTGTAAGAATGAGGATACGGGGATCGCTGTCAAATTTGTGTAAGGATGTAGGGCTGGAAGAAGATCTCACAATCACAACCGATACCATTCGCACGACACTTAAAAGGTCACACAACACTGCTCCTGGTCCAGATGGTGTTCGGTATGAAGACATAGGCGATTTAGCTGATGACGACTTGACAACACTGGCCAATGAGTTTAATGCCAGTATTCGGAGTTGCCAGATTAACGAGGAGTGGCTACACAGCTACTTACTACCGCTACCGAAGCCAAACAAGGACCATTCTCAGATCAGTGCCTACAGAATCATCACAATGCAGAACACTGCGGGCAAGCTGCTGGAGAAAATAGTTGCCCGTGTCCTCACGTGTCGCCTTGAACAGAAACGCGTATTCCCATCCACACTCGGAGGTTATAGATATAACAAAGAGACATGGCTCAATGCGGCAGTATTTGCCTATGACGTCTTCGAAGGCTTCCACAGACGAGAGGAGACATGTGCTGCTGCTATAGATCTGGAGGATGCATACAACAGGGTACAATTTGAATATCTCATGCATATGCTTCTCAAACTGGCGGTGAACCCATTCCTCATTAGATGGATCGCCGCGGCACTGTTTCAGAGGAAGGTGATACTCAGATGTGGAAGTTGGTCTTCCGAGCCAACATCCATTTGTCCTGGGCTGCCACAAGGCTCACCATTGTCACCAGTTCTATTTAACGTGTACACAATAACGATCACGGCCCAACAGCTGGATGGGAGGGGAAGAACTATGACTTTTGCTGATGATATTCTGGTATATCGACAGGGAAGAGACAGGCGGGGAATCGCCTCCACAATGCAAGACGAACTCGATCACATTTCTTCCTGGTGTGGGGTTTCAGGTGCCTTGGTTAATCCTAATAAAGCATCAGTTTCATGGTTCTCCCTTAACAATCATATCGTTAATACGACCAAACCAGTAGTACGAATGGGAGCTGATGAGGTGACCAGGGACAAGTTGATGACATACCTCGGAGTTAAGTTTGATCGCAGCCTGTGTTTTCGGGACCACGTCGACCATGTGATAACAAAATCCCGCAAAGGATTAGCCGCCTTGAAGGTCATGGCAGCTGCCAACATCGAGCAGAGGCTACTTACTCTTCTGTTCCAGGGATTAGTCCTCGCACCAATCGAGTATGCCCTGGCCATTCTTACTGTCAGTACGACTCAAACTGATAGGCTGGAGAAAATACAAAATGAAGCCATGCGCATTATCCTGGGATGTACGAGGGACACTTCCTGTGTAGCAATGAGGTATCTTCTTGACTTTCCAACCATGGATGACAGAATCAAGATCTGGAGAGCACGAGCATACCTGAAGATTAGTACAGATACAGAGCATCCATTGCACCACGTGATCAACACAGAGAAAGGTACCAGGCTAAAAAGAGGCAAATCATGGGTGGGCCGAGCAGAAGATCTATCTATCTATCTTTCGTTCGCCTGAAGCATTGTCTATATCTGCAATGTCGTTTCCTGTATAAATGTTACTGTCTTTTGTAATTCTTGCAGTGGCCCATATAGTTTTGTCTGTAGTGTTGTATCTATGGGCCAATGGATTTCCTCAGTCTACTATATTCAGTGCAGTCTTGAAGTATGTGTTCAGCAGTCTGGGGCGCCTGTCCACATGTACAAGTAGTTGAGGTGCCGATCTTGAATTTTGTATACATGTGACTATGGAGTCGATTGTGTCCTGTTCTGAGACGTATAATGATAACTTGTTCATATCTATTCATATTATAAAAGGCATCCTGATTTGGGGCTTGTGGTCCTCTGATTGATTTGATTATCTGTTTCTTATGATGGTATGTAACAGGTGTATCTAGTTGTGTGCCTGTTGAACCTTCCTTTGCCAACTGATCTGCTTTCTCATTTCCTGGTATTCCACAGTGAGATGGGATCCACTGCAGGGCAACCCTGTGGTGCTTGCAGAGTTCAGTCAATAAGGTCTGCAAATGTGGTAATTTTCTGGATTGTAGTGCCTGGAGTACTGATCTTGCATCTGTCAAAAACACTACAGGCTGTGGGCTAAGATTAATGTTCAGCAGTTTTTCTATTGCTAACTTTATTGCTTGTATTTCTGCATCATAATTGTGACAATATTTCCCTGTTGCTATTTTATTCATATCCCTAGTGTTATTTGGGTATTCTATATATGCATCTGCTCCCCCATTTTTTACTGCATTCTGTGCTGATCCATCTGTATACACACGAATCCATAGGTCTTGTGGGTATTCTTCATCCAGGAAACTGAGAGTTATTGTTTTTCGCTGTAGACTATTCTGTTCCTCTTTATCAACTATTCCTTTCACTTCTGTCCGTATTTGAACTGATAATCCTGATTCCTCTGTCCAGGGAGTCTGTTCTGGTATGGGCAGTAGGGGGTTAACAGCTCTTGGCATGTCTGGTGTTTGTCTACTAATACGCTTGG
The DNA here is from genome assembly GCA_032433765.1 of Megaustenia siamemsis. Lineage (NCBI taxonomy): Eukaryota > Metazoa > Mollusca > Gastropoda > Stylommatophora > Ariophantidae > Megaustenia > Megaustenia siamemsis. The sequence continues at coordinate 38,527,647 of JAVIAB010000145.1, read as the reverse complement.
CTTGGTGTATAAAACTGCTTCTCTTAAGTCGTCCCAATGCAAGATTTTGGAATCGGTCCTTCATTGGATGTCTCGGCATGCAAGCAAATTTTTCTGCCTGTATCAGCACCTTTGTGTCCCTCCGTTCTCTCAGTGCTGGTATCCTCCACAATTTCTCCATCTCTAATATTGGTGTTGATTTCATTGCTCCTGTGATGACCCTAAGTGCCTGGTTTTGTACTTTATCCAGTTCTTGAAGTGTGGTGTTTGATGCTGAACACCATGCAGATGATCCATATTCTAAATGTGGGCGTATACTCTGTTGGTAAACTTTACTGAGTATTTTCCCACTCGCACCCCACGTAGTTCCACACAGCTTTCTTAGAATAGCCAATTTTCTCCTTGCTTTTGGGTTGCGTTATTTATCTGCTGTTTCCAAGATAGTTTGTTATCAAATGTAACTCCGAGATACGTAGCCTGTATGTCTTCTTTCACAGGCTCATTGTTTATATAGATGGCTCCTGCTTTTTGTTTTGGGGAAAGAGTGAAAAGTGTAGTACTGCATTTGTCTGTATTGATGCTGATACACCATCTATTTGTCCATGAATTCAGTGCATTCATAGCTCTTTGTAACAATTTGGAGGCCACTGTTGCATACTCCTCTGTGCACCACATTACCAAGTCATCTGCATACATTGCCACTTTGATACCATGTGGTAGTTCAGTAACTAGGTCATTGATGTAGATCAGAAAAAGTGTTGGAGATAGTACCCCTCCTTGTGGAACGCCCTGGCGCAGTAAGACCTTCTTACTCTTAAGACCATCCAGTTGCACTCTGGCTCTCCTGTTATGCAGGTATGCTTTGACCCATTTGTACATCCTGCCATTTACTCCATAATTTCTCAGTTTCTTCAAAAGCCCTTCCTTCCATACCTTATCAAATGCTTTCTTTAGGTCTATCCATGCTGCTAGTACCAGTTTCTTTTCTTGAAACGCATCCTCAATTTCCTGGGAAAGATAGGTTGCCTGATCTTCGGTAGAGTAACACTGTCTAAAGCCTGCTTGTTGTGGGACAAGGAGATTTTCACTTTCCAGGTACCACTGCAGTCTGAGATTGATTATACGTTCCATTGTTTTGCACAAACAGCTTGTAAGGCTGATTGGTCTATAGCTGGATGTCATTGAACCATCTTTTCCTGGCTTTAGTAATGGTATCATAATTGCTTCTCTCCATGCCTGTGGCACTTTACCTGTGATCCAGCAAATGTTGTAGATCTGCAGTAGTTTTGCTTTAGCTGCAGTTCCCAAGTTCTTAATCATTTCATTAGACACTCCATCACTACCTGGTGACTTTTTCATTTTTAATTTGGATATTGCCAGCTCTAGCTCTCTTTGTGTAATGGGTATTTCCATGACTTCATGTGCAGTCTCTTCTTGTCTTGCATTTTGTTGTTTTAGACGGGTCTCTTGACGTTTCTCTAGGCTAATTTCAATATTGTTGTCATTTGCAAAGGAGTCTGCAAAGTGATTTGCTGCATGTTTACCTGTTAGAATGTTTCCATCCTTCTTCAGTGTAATTTTTGTGTTCCTTTCTGTACCCTCATCATTCAGCTGTTTTACAAACTTCCACACTTTTCTTGTGTCTCGTTCTAGATTCAAGTACTCTGTTTTCTCTTTCCAACTTCTCCGTCTGGCTTGCAGTTTAGCCCATTGAAATTTGGCTTTAGCATGCTGATAGTTATTGTGGTGTTCCTGGCAGGGGTTATTTTCTGCTTGTTTTCGAGATGTTTCCATGTCATTGTGCAGTTGCTCTAGTTCACTATTCCAGTATGGTTTGTAGTGTTTCCGTGCCCCTCTGGGTATTGTTTCACTGGCAGCTTGTATTATTAGTCTACTGAATTCATCAACTATCTTGTTGATGTCTCTGTCTGTATTTAGATCTTTAGTCAGTACACTGGTGTAATGTTGATACATTTTCCAGTCTGCCTTTTTGTAATTCCATCTGGAGAGAGTGCTGCTCTCCCTGACGGCCTCATTTTGCACCACTAAAAAGACAGGTCGGTGGTCGCTGCCTCCAAGTTGTTTCCCAACAATACGTGTGATATTCCAATCCAGGTCTGGTGAATGGAAAGCAAGGTCTGGTGTAGATGTGGTATGCCATGATCTGGAATAGAATGTTGGTGGATCTGTTGCCTGGTTTAATAGTATAAGCCCATTGTCATCCTGCCAATTTTCAAGTTCTTCACCTCTCTTGTCCATATCTTCATAGCCCCAGCTCTGTGAATGGCTGTTAAAGTCTCCACATACAATTATTCTTTCTTTTAATGTAATTGTGTCTAGTGCTAGTGGGCGGTCACTCGGACAGTAGTAGTTTAGTAGATGGAAGTCTGTATTTCCTGTCCTGAGGTGCAGTATTTGATATTCCGCCCCATCCATATACACTTCAATCTGACATGCATTAATGTTGTTCCTTACAAGAGTCAGTATTCCGCCCTTTTGTCTGTTTTTCCTGTCAGATCGGTAGCACTGGTATCCCCTAATCTTCAAGGCTATGTCGTTGTTTAGATGGGTTTCCTGCAAACAGCATATGCTTACTTGTTCTTCATGCAGGATATTTTCTAATTCTATCTTTTTACTGTACCCATCTCTTTTGCTGTTGATGCCTTCAGCATTCCAGTGCATTATTTTGAGTGGTCTTATTTTGGGTTGGCCAGTAACTCTATTCTCTCGCCCCCTGACTCCACAGAGCGATTGAGAAGGACATCCAGTAATATAGGTTGGGCCCTTTCGAGGCTGAGGGCCCGGCGCTGCACCTGCCTGAGTGTCCATCACAGGGCGAGTGCCATATCGATTTGCAGTTATAGGCATGCTTCCCATTGGCGTGAGTGCGTGGCATCCTGATTTTTGTAGTGCGCCTTTTGGCTGGTTGCCTCCGACTTCAGCACTTAAAATTGCTAGAGCAGACTGTGGTCTTGCACGGGTGTAGGAAGGCCTGGCCAGTCTTGGTTTTCAGTCCCTGGTGACTGTTAAGCCCCATCCCCACGACAAGGAGCTGGCCTTGATGGGGGAGCAGAAGATGTCATCAAACAAGTCTGTGGGCTTACCAATCTCAGCGTTGGTAAGGAGTGGATACCGGTGCCTACGTCATTCAAGGGGACTTTCTCATGTATTGTCACACTCGACAGGAAAAGTAGGGAACAGAACCCGGTCGTGGTTAATGCTGAGGTCAACGGTCTCATCTGCGATAACACCGATGAGAAAGATGCAGTCATCTATACAGACGGATCTGTAAGACGACACGAAAGAAGTGCATGGGCATTTACAGCACGCTCGACAGGCAGAATAGCCAAGGAAGACAGTGGTGCATACGCCATGTCCACGAGTAGCATGACAATGGAGGTGATGGCAGTGACCAAGGCATTCAAATGGTTAGAGTCACAAGACTACATCCACGCATGTATACTGAGTGATTCGATGAGCATGATAAAAAAAGTGGAGGCGGGCTTTGTACGCATGCAATGGGTAGAGTCGTTGCAGAAATCCAAAATACGTAAGGTCACCTTTGTCTATGTCCCTGGACATGCGGAAGTACGGGGAAATGAGAGAGCGGACAGGTTGGCTAGCTGCGCTGTCGTTGAGGACGGGCAACGGATGGATCGGGCGGACATCATCAATGCACCCCGAGATGTGGGAAGAGCACAGGACTTCGACAAACACAGATCAACGTCGCTTCTTCGGATGATGGAAATGGGAGGTAAGATGGGCACAGCCAGAAATGAGAAACTTGGTGGCCGTGTAAGAAGACTTATCAACCAACATAGAACTGGAGTCGTCAGTCGCTGGACACTGAGGGAATTGCTGAGAAGGGGATCTGAGCACCTATGGACATGTTCGGAGTGCAATGATGATGACCCGCAAATAACTCAATAACTCAATAACAGAGACACGTAAGTGTACCAATAAAACCTTGTTATATTCCTACAAATTTTTGCGAGCAAGAGAACGAATGTACCTATTATAATTTGATTTTATGTGAGCACGTGGGTGAATGTATCTGCTGTCTATTACATTTTAGTGAGCACGTGGATGAAAGAATTTGTTTTACTATAACCTTCTGTGAGAATGTGGGTAAATGTACATGTTTTATATCTTGTTGTGAGAACGTGGGTTAATGTACATGTTTTATATCTTGTTGTGAGCACGTGGGTGAATGTACCTGCCTTTTAGTAACCTTTTGTGAGCATGTGGATAAATTTGTTTGTTTTATTATAACATTTCGTGAGAACGTGGGTAAATGTACATGTTTTATATCTTGTTGTGAGCACGTGGGTGAATGTACCTGCCTTTTGTGAGCATGTGGATAAATTTGTTTGTTTTATTATAACATTTTGTGAGAATGTGGGTAAATGTACATGTTTTATATTATCTTGTTGTGAGCACGTGGGTGGGATATACATGTCTTATTATAATTATTTGCGAGCACGTGGTTGAATGCAAGTGCAAGTCTGTGTGCACGTATATTGTCATAACTATTTCATTTATAAATACTTTTACATGTATATATGTAAATAACATTTATTTTTATAAATCATTTGGTAAATGGCAGCAACCATTTTCATCTAACACTAAACATTAGGGGCCTCAGGTCCAAATTAGATCACATCACAACACTCATACACAAACACAAGCCAGATTTCATTTTACTACAGGAAACAAACATACACACAGACGACCACGCATCCCGCATAACAACACGGCTAGGCCTGTGTGCCGCAGCACGCGTGCTTCAGCCTAGCCACAAACAAAACAGGTTCAGGTGTGGCAATTTTACAAACATCAGACAGGTGGACGATCATTAGGAAAGACAGAGACAGTGACGCCAGGACAGCATAGTTCAAGTAAAAGACGACGACAAACACACATACACCATAGTCTGCATACACGCACCATCACATTACGGACAGCAACCTATCTTTTATGACAGACTAGAGAGTCTACTAGCAGGCTCATACAGGGGACAAAATATTATTTTAGGGGGAGACTTTAACTGCGTTCTGACAGATATGGACATCATTGGAGGAGAGGTTAGGAATCAGATAAAGAAAGCAAATAAAGAAGACAACCACCAACTGGAGATTTTCATCATCATCATCGTGTGCCCTCTCCGCAACGAAGGTTGGCTACCATGGATCGCCATTCTACTCTGTTTCTTGCTTTGATGGTGCAGGCTGTCATAGATTGACTTGTCCATCTTTTGATGTTACTCGTCCATGTTAGGCTTGGTCTGCCTCTGCCTCTTTTACCTTGTATTTTTCCTTCCAATATTACTTTTAGTAGGCTGTTGTATCTTTTAACGTGCCCCAAAAATTTAATTTGTCTTGTCTTTATTGTGTTCAGCAGTTCTCTTTTTATTTTCAGTTGTTTTAAAACTTCATCGTTTGTTATCTTTTGTTTCCATCCAATTCTACCTATTCTTCTATAAATCCACATTTCAAAGGCTTCAATTTTCTGTTCTGTTTTCTTGTCTAATGTCCATGTTTCTCAGGAGATTTGGCTGGAGATTTTACAGACAATAATTGACACTCACGGTTTGACTGATGCTTACAGACACACACACACCCACACGGCATGGACATCACACATAAAAACCACTCCCACAACAGGGCAACACGGCTAAACAGGATTTATGTCCCGCCCACAAATTTCATCAGCCAGGCCACACATATCACAAAAACACTCCAGTTTACAGACCACAAGGCAGTCATTGCAACAATTAACACCGCATACACAAACACTCATTTCAGGAGGTCACCTCACTGGAAATTCAACAACACACTACTGCAGAACAAAACATATACAGAACATATTAATATACAAATTATCCATTTATACTCTGACGACAAAGACACAGACGACATACAATAACATTGGGAACTCCTCAAAAAACACTATACGGGAAAGAACACAGATTCTAGCACAACGGATAAACAAACACAGATTAAGACAAGAAACATTTCTAGAAGAAACCATCAAATTAACAAAACAAATGACAGACATGCACCCAACATCCCCACACTATAGCTCGTTTCAAATCATGTGCCCAACTTCAAAACGCTATTACTCTCTAACCGTTTGTTAAAAATTTTTGAAATTTTCCAAATGTTATTAGAATGCAAAAGACCCTTTAAATGTATATTTAACAAATATCTTGCAGCTGCAGTTTTCTTAAAGCGGCGATATTTCTTTGATGTTTGTCAAAATTGTAAATTGTGAAGCCCTAAAGAATAGAAATTACCGTAGTTGCTGGTCTATGATTAATTTTCACTAGGTAAAGGCGTGGCCGTAATGGGGAAATAACTGGATAAAACAAAACACCAGGAGAATTATTGTCTGCTCAGTTCGAGGACGGACGATAATATCAAGGTATACCTGTATGTCCAATTTTCATAATTGTGTGGACCTGAAAAGGACCGTTTGTTGAACTAATTTAAGGTAATATAGGGGCCAACATTGTGGGGGCTATATACTTTCATTCTGAATCAGACGAGTCTAAAAGATTAATAACTGTTTGGGGTTGAACATTCCACAAACCATCATTTTTCCAATATTCCTCTTCCTGTTTTAAGACGTGGTCTTCACAATTAGCCCAATAATCTTTTGTCTATATTTAATAAAGCGAGATTAGCAAGAGTCTTTACATCGCATATTTTGAATGTTGTATTTTCATCTGCCACTTGTCTTTTAATTTTGCCCAGATTAGTTCCATTGGATTTAAATGAACATGGTAAGGTGGCAGCCTCAAACTTATATGACCGTGCTCTTGGATAATCTTATCTATTTGAAAAATCTTTGTCCTCTGTTTTTGCTTTACTAGAGATAGTAATTCAGGTTTTAAGTACATGTTATTAAATTGTATGTGCTCCTTTGTGAGCCATATCTTAATAGCATCTTTTGTACTGGATGACGTCGGGACTTTATCTTCAAGTGCAACAATGTTGTGGTACGCTGCTTTGTCCATTATTAGGCAAGATGGTCGATCTAGTGATGGGAGAACATAATTTTCAATCCAATGTCTAAATATGTGACCATTCATCTCAGAGTGATAATCCCGATTGTCTATGGATTTTGAAAGAAAAATGAGCTCTGCATTCTGTATTAGTCCATGTTGTCGACTACCTGCATGAGCAATTATCAAGCGCTGTCCTTTGCTGCTAGGTATTAATCTCTTAATCTTTCCATCTGATGACTGCCATTCCCTTTGGTTAGTGTGGTGAGCATTGATCCATGTTTCATCCAAGTACACAATATCATAACCTTGCTTGCGCACCTCTTTTACTTCACGTAAGTACTTGCTTCTCATGACTACTATATGTGGCTTCTCACAGATGATGTTTCGTCCATTGGAATGCTTTCTGAATGTAAAGCCTGCAGCTCTCACATTCCTCCATAATGTAGACTTTGATATTTCAATACTGTTGTTCTTTTTCAGCGAAATTTTTAATTTTCTTATTGTAACAGTTTCATTCATACCCAACATTTTGCGAATTTCACTTCTAATAAGTTCACTGTCGAAATTATCCAACATTTTTGCTCTTCCTTGTGATTTTGTATATTTTGAACATTGACGGTCACGTGCTTGAATCCAGCGATTAAATGACCGCTTAGATAAATCCAAAATGTGTCTTGTCCTATTCTCAGGGTTTTCTAAAGAATGAAATAATCTTCCTCGTTTAGCCTCTTTGCAAAAATAGTCATACATTTTTATTGCGATGTTTTGTAAACTGCAGAATTTCATTTTAAGACTCATGATAAATGTTATTGTTCCACGTCTCCGACGCTGAATGAACGGAAATGGAACACACAATGTCTCGTGTTTATTACAAGTGTCTAATTGTGTCAGTAAGCCTCGGTTAAAGCGTGCGAACACGTCAATTGTACCGTGTATGGATTTTTAATAGCTATTTTTAACTTAAAATACTGTAAACATTAAGTTTTGACTACATCAATGGGTCGTTATAAATTTATATAAATCAAATAAGCAACAATAATAACCAACTGTTTTTTTTAATGAAACTAATTCCCTGTTGGGTTCTAATCATTATAACTTTACATGCAAATTTTGAAAAAATTACAAAAAGAGATTAAAAAGATATCGATTTTAAAAGTTGGGCACATGATTTGAAACGAGCCAGAACAAAATTCAGATAGGAGAAGGTGTATCTTGGTCTATGCCCTATGGGCCGGCTACGGCTCGAAAGGTCAATAGATAGATAGATATATATTCAAGTTAGTATTTAATATGCAAGTCGGACAAATGATCAAGAACTCGAAATAGCAAAGTTATTATAGTAGCTCAACACAAAACATGCTGAAGTTATCATGAAAGCTCAAGACAAAACAGGCTCAAGTTATTATGGCAGCTCAAGACAAAACATGCTCAAGTTATAGAGACAAGTCAAATTTATGCAAACAAGTTCACAACTAAAGGATTCAAGTAACTTCAGCCCGTCATGTCACGAGACTCTCAAATATTTCAAGATAACAGAGCACGTTTAAGACTGATTAAGATTGAAATCGTCAAGTAGAGTACGACAAATCCAGGTCAACTAGAGAACATTGTGACAATGTGAGATCGCCGAACTTAAAACGTGTCTGGAGTGAGAGAGAGAGAGCCGTGTAATCACGTGACCGCGTGAGTGTAACCTGCTTCTTGCTCAAGAAATATAAACATCGCGTGTGTACTAATGTACTTTCATTTTCCAAGGATCAAGTGTGGATTACTTATTTAATTATATTCAGGAATTGATTGATTTCTATTTTGAATTGTTTGTTGAAATGAAATTTGCTGAATTATTATTTAGTAGAATACAATCGCTATAAAATGGTATTTTAAATATATGTTTAAGTTAATAAATTGAATTGAAATTTGTCCACAGCAGTTAATATAAACGTTGCTTTCCTTCCAGAGAGACGAATCAAGATCTTTGTATTATGAATTGAAAATATGTTGTTAAATTAGATTAAATTATCAATCGTTTCATGCAAATGTTGACTGGGTACAAAAGGCAAATGTTAATTGCCTAATTATATAAATATGGAACAAACTCTTGCACATATAGAATCAAGAGTTAGATGTAAGCAGACGATAGAAAATGTGTTTACAGCCGAGTCAATCGATCGAAGTGAGAAATTATATTAGTGCTAAAGATAACATAATACAACATGGCAAAAACCTTAGATCCTGGCAATGAAGCGTTGAGACTACTAACTGAAACGGTAGGCGAATTGAGACTAGCAATGAACTATCAAAATCTTAGCAATAGTATTGCCACGTTCAAAGGAGAACCATCGGAGTTTAGAGAGTGGATAGAAAGTATAGAAAATTTAACTCACTTAACGACAAATAAAGAACTAAGGAATATAAATTTAGATCAGATGAAGTGTTTGCGTTCTTAAGAAGAAGATTAAAAACATTACCGGAGGAAACGTGGGAGAATACGAACAAATATTAACCTGATTGTTGTGTGTGCTACGTCATCATATTGATGGCTGATCACATATTCCTAGACCGGCCTAGCGCTAATGGTAAAACACGACATGACGGAGCTTTGTTCATGACTTTGCAGCAGAGGGGTGACATGCTGATGATACTGTTCTACTAACAGAAAATCCTAAAGACCTACAACAATTGCTTAATGTGATAAACATAACAAGCAAAATATATGGACTAGATATGAATATCAAAAAGACTAAAACTATGATCATAAACAAAGAAAATTCTCAAGACCTACAATTAAATATCACAGTTGAAGGAATACATCTGGAGACAGTCCATAGCTACAACTACCTTGGACATACTATAACCATTGATGGAAAAGGTAAATTTGAAATAAACAAAAAAAAAAAAATAGGTATGGGAAAATGTAATCTTAATGCCTTGAAAAATATACTAACAAACAAAACAAATATCAGCAGAGCTGAAACTAAGAATGGCAAAATGTTACATCTTCTCAATAGTCCTGTGTGGTGCAGAAACATGGACATTAGACAAGAAAACAGAACAGAAAATTGAAGCCTTTGATATGTGGATGTATAGAAGAATAGGTAGAATTGGATGGAAAGAAAAGAAAACAAACTGACGTTTTAAAACAACTGAAAATAAAAAGAAACTAATAAATACAATTAAGACAAGAAAAATGAAATTTTGGGGGCATGTTAAAAGACGCAACAGCCTACTAAAAGTAATAGTGGAAGGCAGAATACAAGGTAAAAGAGGCAGTGGCAGACTAAGACTAACATGGAGGAGTAACATCAAAAGATGGACAAGTCAATCTATGACAGCCTGACCATCAAAGCAAGAAACAGAGTAGAATGGCGATCCATGGTAGCCAACCTTCGTTGCGGAGAAGGCACTCAATGATGAATGACGATTATCATTTTCACGAGAACGTGAACATTCTGTCAATATAGTGGAGAGGCTGCAGGAACCATTAGAGGCTATGTCTGAAAAGTGTTCCTTGTTGCAGTTTCCTCATTTTCTAAGTCCGGCTTGTTGCAGGAGCTACTGAGTTAAGTGCTCTGTGCACGCCGTGAGCTGTGTGTTTCATCCATTTTAATCGTGCTTCAATATTCCGATTTCCGATATTTATTATATCGTATGACAGGGAACAGACGGTTTTGTTTAACTTTCTGTGCATTTTCGCCTTATGTTTTTTGGTGTGTGCTGAGACTTCTATGATGGGGACTACAAATACCTTTCTTTTTTTGGGAGATGAGATAGTAAATCGGATGATTCTACTGGCACGGTTGGTTGAGCAATTATGGATTTTAATTCGTTTGCAGTGATACCGGGGCCTTCCATAACCATAGACATATTAACCTTTAGGTATGCAGAAGAAAGATGTCCACAAGATTTATTTGCAAAATTACACAAGATGAAGAAAAAATAACGGGAAGCTGTGTGTACATATGGAGACAGATTGATTAGTTTAGCGGAGAGAGCATTTGCACGGTTTCAGGTGTAAGGAATGAGGATATCCAGATGCTTAAACTTAACTAACTTAACTTAAACTTAACTAACTTAACGTAACTTAAACCTAACATAACTAACTTTACTTAAACTTAACCTAGCTAACTTAACTTAAACTTAACTAACTTAACTTAAACTTAACTAACTTAACATAACTTAAACCTAAAATAACTAACTTAAATTAAACTTAACCTAGCTAACTTAACTTAAACTTAACTGAAACTTAACTTAACTAACTTAACTTAAACTTAAACTTAACTAACTTAACTTAAACTTAAACTGAACTAACTTAACTTAGATTTAAACTTAACTAATTAACTTAAAATTAAACCTAACTAACTAAACTTAAACCTAACAACACTTAAACTTGAACATAAACCTAACTGAACTTAAACTTAACTTAACTTAACTATCTTAACATAAACTTAACTTAACTAATTGAACCTAAATTTAACTTAACTAACTTAACTTACCTAACTTAACTTACACTTAAATTAACTAACATAAATTAAACTTAACTTAACTGACTTAACTTAGCTAACTTAACTTAACTTAACTTAACTTAACTTAACTTAACTTAACATAACTTAACTTAACTTAACATAACTTAACTTAACTAACTTAACTTAACAAACTTAACTTAAACTTCATGTAAACTTAACTTAACTTGAACGTAACTTCAACTTAAACTTACATTAAACTTATCTTAACTTAAACGGAAATTAACTAACTTGAACTTAACTTAAACTTAAATTAAACTTAACTTAACTTAAGCTTAACTTAAACTTAACTTAAATTTCACTTAAACTTAACTTAACGTAAGCTTAACTTAAATTTAACTTAAACTTAACTTAAACTTAACTTAAACTTAACTTAAACTTAACTTAAACTTAACTTAAACTTAACTTAAACTTAACTTAAACTTAACTTAAACTTAACTTAAACTTAAACTTAACTAACTTAATTTAAAATTAAACTTAACTAACTTAACTTAAAATTAAACTTAAACTTAAATAACTTCTCTCAACTTAAACTACATTACACTTATCTTAACTTAAACGGAAATTAAACTTAACTTGAACTTAACTTAAACTTAAATTAAACTTAACTTAACTTAAGCTTAACTTAAACTTAACTTAACTTAAATTTCACTTAAACTTAACTTAACGTAAGCTTAACTTAAAGTTAACTTAACTTAAAGTTAACTTAACTTAAAACTAACTTAAACTTGACTTAAACTTAACTTAAACTTAACTTAAACTTAACTTAAATTTAACTTAAACTTAAACTTAACTTAAAATTAAACTTAACTAACTTAACTTAAAATTAAACTTAAATAACTTCTCTCAACTTAAACTTACATTACACTTATCGTAACTTAAACGGAAATTAAACTTAATTTGAACTTAACTTAAACTTAACTTAACTTAAATTTCACTTAAACTAACTAAACGTAAGCTTAACTTAAAGTTAACTTAACTTAAACTTAAATTAAACTTAACTTAAACTTAACTTTAACTTAACTTAAACTTAACTAAAACTTAACTTAACTTAACTTAACTTAACTTAACTCAACTCAACTTAATTTATCTTAACTTAACTTAACTTGAACTTAAATTACCTAACTTAGCTTAAACTTAACTTAAATAATTTAACTTAACTTAACTTACCTAACTTAACTTAAACTTAACTTAACTAACCTAACTAAAACTTAACTTAACTTATTTAACTTAATCTTAACTGAACTAACTTAACTAAAACTTAAACTTAAACTTAACTTAACTAACTTAACTTAAACTTATCTTAACTTAACTAACTTAACTTAAACTTATCTTAACTGAAACTTAACTTAATTGAACATAATTTAACTTAACTTAAACTTAACTTAAACTTATCTTAAACTTAACTTAAACTTAACTTAAACTTAACTTAAACTTAACTTAAACTTAACTTGAACGTAACTTAAACTTAATTTAACTTAAACTTAACTTAAACTTAACTTAACTAACCTAACTAAAACTTAACTTATTTAACTTAATCTTAACTTAACTAACTTAACTAAAACTTAAACTTTAACTTAACTTAAACCTAACTTAAACTTAAATTAACTAACTTAACTTAAACTTAACTTGAACGTAACTTAAACTTAATTTAACCTAAACTTAACTTAAACTTAACTTAAACTTACTTAAACTTAACTTACACTTAACTTAAACTTAACTTAAACTTAACTTAACTTAAACTTAAATCTAACTAACTTAACTTAAACCTAAAAAACATTAACGTTAACCTAACTTAACTTAAATTTTGACTTAAACCTAACATAACTTAAACTTAACTAACTTAACTTAAACTTAAAACCAACTTAACTTACTTAAACCTAACCAACTAAAATTAGACCTAACAAAAGTGAACTAACCTAACTGAACTTAAACTTAACTTAACTTAAACGTAACTTAACATTAACTTTAACTTAACCTTAACTTAACTTAACTTCACTTAACTTAATTTAAACTAACTTAACTTAACTTAACCCTAACTTAATTTAAACTTAACTAAACTTAACTTAATTTTTAAAAAAATTTAACTTAACTTAAACATAACTTAAACTTAACTTAACTTAACATAACTTAAACATAACTTAACTTAAACTTAATCTTAACACAATCTTAACTTAACTAACCTAACTTAAAAAAACTTAACTAACTTAACTTAACTAACTCAACTTAGCTAACTCAACTTAACTTAACGTAACTTAACTAAATTAACTCACTTAACTTAACTAACTTAACTAAACTAACTTAAATTAATTTAACTAACTTAACTTAAAACTTAACTTAGCTAAATTAAATTAACTAACTTAACTTTACTAGCTTAACTTAATTAACTTAACGTAACTAACTTAACTTAAACTTAATTTAAATTTAACTTAAACTAACTTAACTTAATAAATTTAACTAAACTTAACTTACTTAACTAACTTAAACTTAACTTAAAGAACTTAACTTAAAATTAACTTAAATCACTTAACTTAAACTTAACTTAACTATCTTAACTAACTTAACTAAAACTTAACTTAACTAATTTAACTAACTTAACTAACTTAACTAACTTAACTTAAAATTAACTAAACTAACTTAACTTAAACTTAACTTACCTAACTAAGTTACACTTAACTACCTTAACTAAAACTTAACTTAACTAACTTAACTTAACTAACTTACTTAACTTAACTAACTTAACTAACTTAACTTTACTAACTTAACTTAACTAACTTAACTTAACCTTACTTAACTTAACTAACTTAACTTTACTAACTTAACTTAACTATCTTAACTTAACTAACTTAACTTAAATAACTTAATATAACGAACTTAACATAACTTAACTAACTTGACTTAAATATCTTTACTTAACTAACTTAATTTAACTAAATTAACTTCAACTTAACTGAAACTTAACTTAAACTTAATTTAAACTTAACTTAAACTGAACTTAAACTTAACTTAAACTTAACTTAAACTTAACCTAAATATCTTAACTTAAACTTAACTTACCTAACTTAACTTAAACTTAACTAAACGAATTTAACTTAAGTTAACTTAAATAACTTAACATAATCTTAACTTAACTAAATTACCTAACTTAACTTAAACTTAAACTTAACTTAACTTAAACTTAATTCAACTAACTTAACTGAAACTTAACTGAAACTTACCTTAACAAACTTAGCTTAACTCACTTAACTTAAAATTAACTAACTTAACTGAAACTTAACTATTTTAACTGAAATTTAACTTAATTAACTTAAGCTTAACTTAACTTAAACTTAACTTAAACTTAACATAAATTTAACTTAACTTATACTTAACTTAAACATAACTTAAACTTAACTTTAACTTAAACTACCTAACTTAACTTAAACTTAAACTTAACTAACTTAACTTAACTTAAACTTATCTAAAACTTAACTTAAGTTAAACTTAACTTAAACTAAACCTAACTTAAAATTAAAACTTAACTAACTTAACTTAAACTTAACTCAACTTACACTTAACTTAAACTTAACTTAACTTAAACTTTACTTAAACTTAACATAAATTTAGCACTTTGGTTGTAATCTGACTGAACTGACTTGTTTAATCTCCGTCCAGTATGTGCCGCGAGAAGTCTCAGTTCGTTTCAACGCACTGGCATAGGTAGCGACTGTTATCATTAAATCAATGTTATCAATAAATGTCTGCACACTGCTGATGTTGAAAGATCATGTATATTTATTCCGACAACTCTAACAATGACAACTATGTACAATTATTCACAGCGACCAGCGATCACACATCTCGATCGGACAGTCACACACCATATACAGAATTCACATCTCTGCTGAATACTCTCGCTTCTGTGCGTCTGCCTACTCAGGCCTATTTTACTTAATGCTTCATAATTAGATTATAAAGAATAAGACACCAATAATTCTAATAAGAGCATATGTCATCAAACAGGTCTGAGGATTTAGCAACGCTGGCGTGGACGAGTTTACCTGTGCCTACTTCATACAGGGGCACATTCTCGTGTATTTTCACACTCCACGGGAATGTAGGGAACAGAAGTTAAGGGGATAACCATTCATGTCATTTGTGTAAATGGAAGGGCTGCTGTCCCCAGGATCCCCACCTCACTAGGACTGATGCTCTAGGTTCCTCGAGCTGCCTAGCTAGTGGAAACTAGCCCAGCTTCAACAGCACACAGCCGTGCGCGATTGCAATCTCGGCACTAAGAACATCGGGTGTTACCCTAGTCCGACCACGCATCTTCCACCCCTCTGATGTTGCGTTCAAACAATGACATAATGGGAGGTATCAGCACAGTACCCAAAGACTACTATGCCATGTAGCCGACATGACACAGTCTGTGCTGCTAGAGCAGGCAACACAGGCGCTGAACCTAGGATGACACGAGCAGTCACGTCTTAATCATTGGCAACAATCAGACAGTTCCTTCTCAAAATATACACTAGTATTTCTGAGAAAGCGCCACTAGAACGTCATAAAACTAATAAATAGTATATAAAGCACTTTGCTAGCGTAATATTGTAAGAGTACCTAAGTTTGCATATCACTTTAAAAAAACATTTTCTTAAAAGTACGTATGTTTAAATATTTTAAAAAAATCTATATACAATGTATCAAAAAAATGCACTAGGATTAAACATTATCAATCAAAGTTTATGCGCCTTTAATTTACGATGCAAATGGGAAATATTATTTTTATATTAATTTTTTTAAAGTATTATTTTCTTGTTTATTAAGGGAAGTCACTGCAAAAATTTAATTTTTTCGTAAAGTACAAGTTATTGTTCGTAGGGGTCATTCCTTTAACTTTTTAGACAGTTCATAACAATTCAGTAATATATTAATCATTAGTCATGTTTAGCAATGCATATAGATTTAAATTAATGCGATAAATAATGTACTTCGAAGTTTTGTGCAAAATAATATGAAATTAATTTGTTTTTAGATGGTAGTAATTAAAAATTAAGCTGTCATTGTAAAAACTATTGTTATGGAAACAGAGCCATAGATTTTAAGGCAGTGATCTCTGCAATATGTGCCATTTTGGCACGCAAGGTTTCTGTTTTTGAGATTGTGGTTCTGCCCTATGTGCCGTCTTCGGCTCGAAAGGACGAAATAGATAGATAGAATTAAAAATTATCAGTATGCGTAATATTCATTTAGAACTCCACGATTTTACTCACAATCGCATCCGGTGTAAACAATATATTAACCATTAGACGTGTTTAGCAATGCAAATAGATTTATAAATTCAATAAATATATGTGCTTCTACGTTTTGTGCAAACTATAGGAAATTAATTTTTTTTAAATGATAGCAATTTAAAATAATCCACTATGCATACAATTCAACAATAAATCCACGATTGTTTGTTTATGGTACCTATGTTACATGTAAAAAATATATTTTATTTTTATCTTATCTTCACAAAATGCAGAGTGGATAGTCAAATCAAATAATATTTTCATGAACATGGAGATCATATTATTTCAGATTCTCTAACAGAATTACTTAGAATATCTTCAAATACTGATTAAAATGCAATTTATAAATAATATTTCCACAGCTACTTCAATTTTATTTTGAAAATGAATTAATATTCATTCATTATTATTCATTGTCTATTTGTCATGAAGGACGAAGAGATAGAGGGAATCAAGCAAAGAGAAAAAATTACAGACAGCTTAAGATAATGGCTTGGCTGAAGGTCAAGAACAGAAAGGATAACTGTTGAGATCAAAAGTTGTGGAGAAGAATGATCACCTACACCAGCAGTCCTGATACTTGATGATGATGATTCTCATGATTCTATTCAAAAAGATTAAGTAAGTTTGCCACAGGTAAAAATTATATATTATATATATATATATATATATATATATATATATATATATATATATATATTATTAATACACTTACAATGTCATTCTAATATTACAAATAATAATAAGAATTACCTTAATTGTTATATTAAAATTAATAAATTAAATGAAATGAGTAATATTAATAGCTCTCTCACACACACTATTATACACTCACATTTTTTTGTAGTCACAATTAATACAGTTTTGGATAAAAATGATTAGAAGCTGTATCTTATAGACATTCTTATTAAGTTATAGTTAGAGTATAAATAAAGGAGAGACTTTTCTCAAATATTAAGATAATTATTTTAGTAACAAGACAATAAAACAAACTGCTCTCTTTGTTGAATAAGAACAGACAGTATGTAAATTTAATTATTAATTCTAACTTGTTTTTTTTTTTTTACAGTTTCTCACAATCATATTTATTTGAGAATCACACAGTGGATTGATTAGGACTATGGTTGAATTTAAAGAGAAAAAAATATATATAATTATGCCAATGTGAAGAGAAAAAAAGAGCTCTACAGATAATTTATGGAAATTGTTCAGTAAGGTATTTTTTTTAGTCTTTTGTAAAAAAAAAGTATCCTGAAATTGCCAAAAAATGAAACACCGGCTTTGTTGAAGAGCGGCATAGTACTTTTAAAAATCTCTCTGATTTCACTCATCATTAATGCTCTTTTAATTTCTAAAATCATATAAGGGAATTCAAAATGGTTGATGAGATGTAAAAGCTACCATGATTTTCTCACAACTTATGCTATATTTCGCTCTAAAGAGTGTCAGATTAGCGATTCTATTAATTTTGTTATTTTACACATTAATTTATTACAAATATTAGTAATATACATGTGTGTATGTCTCTCTGTCTGTCTCTTCTCTGAAAGCATTTCCCAACAAACCTTGTGTATGTTGCTATTGCTGTCTTGCAGGTTTGCCCACTACTTGGCCAGGGATGATCCGTTTAGCCTTAGACCACGTCTTTCATGTCATATTAGACATGATTGCAATCCAAAATTAAAAATGTAAGTCACTTTTGCTTCATAAATTGAACATAACAACAATGTTGTCTTGTGGGATTTTCCAGCTGTTTGTTGCCAGTACATACTCTAATTATTCTTTGATCTTTGCCTTCAATGTTTATGCCATCTAAGATTTTTATTATTTCTTGTGCTTTACTTTATCAAATGCTCTGGTATAATCTATGAAATATATATATTATATATATAATATATATCTCTTTTTAGAAGTTTTTAAAAGTATTATTTTCTTTGTTTGATTTGCATTCACATGGAGCATAAAATAAATAAATATTCAGTTAATAAATAATATTCTATACAATAAAAATATTCAGTAAATATTTAAATATTCAGTTTAACTGTTTAAACTTGTTTTCTTTGTAATTTTAATTATTCTCTTTATGTCATGTCATTAAACAATTAAAAATTTCTTCCTTCAACACGCTTACGAGAACTGAGACTGAGTGACTGCAAAAGTGTAGCTGATCTAGGCATGCAAGAGTGGCCAAATGACGTAAGACTCTACGTTACCTCATTGGTGGCAAAATGTAAAAAAGGTAATGGAGGATTTTACATTCTAATGTCTCTTTATATTTAAAAGTTTTGGGAGAAGTATGTTTAATCATATATTTCCATGACTGTCTTACTTCTAATGCCCTGCAGTGCACATCAGATGGCACACAGGGTTTTTGTTGTACTTGTCATATGTCCTTATTCTGGCTGAGCTTCTCAATCTTTGCCAAAATTCTACATTACTCAACTTTGAAGAAAGTATAAACCCCAAGGTAGTATAGCAATTATTGAAAAGACACTGCCTTTAAGAAACACTAGTCCTGAAATTGATGTGAATAAGTATCATCTTGTACCAGCTCACAAACCACCTGCATTTACAAGTTTAACAGCCAAAATTTGTAATAGAAAATATTGGTCTACGTGTAATGTGTATCATGCTATTTTTATCACCGCAAACATTTTAAACTCAGATTTTTCATTTAAAATGATTTATTACATTAACTCTTTCCATACGTTTCGCAGCACTGTGTGGCAATGCGATTCTGCAATGTACATTTCGCCGCACAGTGCACACGCTCATTTGATTAGTGTGCACGCCATCAAAACCATATTCTTTTTACATGTCTTATATCATCTGGATATTGGTGAAATCTTATATCTTGTTCAATTATCTAAACATTCATATATAATATGTTAGATAATATAAATATATAGATTGATTCTTAAAACCATGAACAATTTTGTCTCTGAAATCTCTTCTGTTGCTTCAATAAAAAGCTTCCGTACGAAAAGAGTTAACCAAAAAAGTACAGTATAGACATTTTTTTTCTGCGTTGGCAGCTTTCACCTAAGGCGAAGTCCCTATAGCCTAGGACTGAATTTTGCATGTTGATTCATTTTACCCTGGCAACCATGTGCACAGGGGCCCCTCGACACCAGGCAGATAACTCCATCTTCAGAGGTACTCATATTTTTCTTTCTGTTGTTGTGTTATTGCCGTGTCAATCTGGGGCTCACTGTTGAGACCAGGGGTGGTTGCCACAGAGAGAAATCACAAATAAAAATCCCAACTTGTACAGTCGGATTTGAACTAACAACCTCTCTGTGTCAAGACTGCCATAACTGAGACTGAAACCTTCCTCTTCAAGCAAATTCCACAGAGCATTGTGAATTGCTTTAGGCTCAAAACTTTCCACTTTGAGAATTCCATCACAGCTTATAGCTTCTAACACGTATTCAGTGCATCCCCATTTGATAACTAATACAAGGAAGCATGTGACACTAGACTGTGGAAACATTTCTTGATGAGTAAAAAAAAAAAATTCTTCCTTAAATTGGAAACAATATAGTTTTATAAAAATTTTGCAATGAAGATACAGAATTCACAGCTTATCAGTTTAAAATTGTTACTTTAGAGAGCTAAGTATAAATTTTGTTTGACATTTTCATTTATGTCATTCATTAAATGGCTGTCTCCACATCTAAAGTTAGCTACCATGGAGCACCTTCTTGTCTGTTTTCTTGCTTTGATGGTGTAGTGATCGAACCCTACTCTTGTCCTTTGTAGTCCAGTTCACTAACCACTGAGCTTACATGGCTCTCCATTTCATTAGTAAGCTATGAATATTGATTTTAATAGGCCATCTGGTATATTTCACCTTTTATAGATTTGCATTCACATGGGGCATAAAATAATAAATATTCAGTTAATAAGTAATATTCTATGCATAAATAAATATTCAGTAAATATTCAGTTTAACTGTTTAAAACTTGTTTTCTTTGTAATTTTAATTATTCTCTTTATGTCATGTCATTAAACAATAAAAATTTCTTCCTTCAACAAAGCTTACGAGAACTGAGACTGAGTGACTGCAAAAGTGTAGCTAATTAGGCCAATACAAGAGTGGCCAAATTACGTAAGACTCTACGTTACCTCATTGTGGTAAAATGTAAAAAGGTTTGGAGGATTTACATTCTATGTCTCTTTATATTTAAAAGTTTTGGAGAAGTATGTTAGTACTCATATATTTCCATGACTGTCTTACTTCTAATGCCCTGCAGTGCCATCATATGGCACACAGGGTTTTTGGTGTACTTTGTCATATGTCCTTATTCTGGCCGAGCTTCTCAATCTTGCCAAAATTTACCTTACTCAACTTTGAAGAAAAGTAAAACCAAGGTATATAGCAATATAGAAAAGACACTGCCTTTAAGAAACCACTAGTCCTGAAATTGATGTGAGTAAGTATCATCTTGTTCCAGCCCACCAACCACCTGCATTTACAAGTTTAACAGCCAAAATTTGTAATAGAAAATATTGGTCTACGTTAATGTGTATCATGCTATTTTTATCACCGCAAACATTTGTACTCAGATTTTTTTATTTAAAATGATTTATTACATTAACTCTTTCCATACGTTTCGCCACACAGTGCGGCAATGTGATTCCGCAATGTACATTTCGCCGCACAGTGCGCCACACTCAATTTTATTAGTGTGAATGCATAAAATCATATTCTTTTTACATGTCTTTATATCATCTGGATATTGGTGAAATCTTATATCTTGTTTCAATTATCTAAACATTCATATATAATATGTTAGATAAATAATAGATTGATCTTATAACCTGAACAATTTTGTCTCTGAAATCTCTTCTGTTGCTCAATAAAAAGCTTCGTACAAAAGAGTTAACCAAAAAAGTACAGTATAGACATTTTTTTTTCTGCATTGGCAGCTTTCACCTAAGGCGAAGTCCCTATAGCTAGGAATGAATTTTGCATGTTGATTCATTTTTACCCTGGCAACCATGTGCACAGGGCCCCTCGCCACCAGGCAGATAACTCCATCTTCAGAGGTACTATATTTTCTTTCTGTTGTGTGTTATTGACGTGTCAAGCTTGGGCTCACTGTTGAGACAAGGGTGGTTGCCACAGAGAGAAATCACAAATAAAATCCCAACTTGTACAGTCGGATTTGAACTAACACCTCTCTGTGTCAGACTGCCAATAACTTGAGATTGAAAAACTTCCTCTTCAAGCAAATTCCACAGAGCATTGTGAATGCTTTAGGCTCAAAACTTTTCACTATATTATTTTTCACTGTTATAGATTTGCATTCACATGGGCATAAAATAAATAAATATTTAGTTAATAAATAATATTGTATACAATAAATAAATATCAGTAAATATTCCAAATATTCAGTTTAACTGTTTCAAACTTGTCTTCTTTGTACTTTGTGGCTACCATGGAGCATCTTCTGCTCTGTCTCTGCTTTGATGATGAAGATTATCATAGGCTGTTGTGAACATCTTTTTATGTTACTTGTCCATATTAGTCTTGGTCTACCTCTCCGTCTTTTACCTTCCATTTTCCCTTCCAAGATTACTTTTAGTAGACCATTGTGGTCTTTTAACATGCCTCAGAAATCTAATTTGTCTGTTGAATTGTGTTTAGTAGTTCTCTTTAATTTTTAGTTGTTTTAAGACTTCTTCGTTATTTTTGTCAATCCAAATCATGTGACAGTTATCACCACTATTGTACAACAAAGAAATAACGCTATAGGTCAAAATGAGCACTATACAATACAATCTTCATCTCAACTTTGTGCTACCAATGCCAGACCTGGACCTTAGATGCAAGAACAATAAGAA
>JAVIAB010000145.1:38400902-38504913 GCA_032433765.1 Megaustenia siamemsis | reverse complement strand
GTGTTTAATCTATCATCGAGAGGTCAACGTGTTTAATCTATCATCGAGAGATCGATGTGTTTATCTATCATCGAGAGGTCAACGTGTTTAATCTATCATCGAAAGGTCAACGTGTTTAATCTATCATCGAGAGGTCAACGTGTTTAATCTATCATCGAGAGGTCAACGTGTTTAATCTATCATCGAGAGGTCAACGTGTTTAATCTATCATCGAGAGGTCGACGTGTTTAATCTATAATCGAGAGGTCAACGTGTTTAATCTATCATCGAGAGTCAACGTGTTTAATCTATCATCGAAGGTCAACGTGTTTAATCTATAATCGAGAGTCGATGTGTTTAATCTATCATCGAGAGGTCAACGTGTTTAATCTATCATCGAGAGGTCAACGTGTTTAATCTATCATCGAGTGGTCGATGTGTTTAATCTATCATCGAGAGGTCAACGTGTTTAATCTATCATCGAGAGGTCAACGTGTTTAATTTATCATCGAGAGGTCGATGTGTTTAATCTATCATCGAGAGGTCAACGTGTTTAATCTATCATCGAGAGGTCAACGTGTTTAATCTATCATCGAGAGGTCAACGTGTTTAATCTATAATCTAGAGGTCAACGTGTTTAATCTATCATCGAGAGGTCAACGTGTTTAATCTATCATCGAGAGGTCAACGTGTTTAATCTATAATCGAGAGGTCAACGTGTTTAATCTATCATCGAGAGGTCAACGTGTTTAATCTATCATCGAGAGGTCAACGTGTTTAATCTATAATCGAGAGGTCGACGTGTTTAATAATCATCGAGAGTCAACGTGTTTAATCTATCATCGAGAGGTCAACGTGTAATCTATCATCGATGGTCGATGTGTTTAATCTATCATCGAGAGGTCAACGTGTTTAATCTATCATCGAGAGGTCAACGTTTTTAATTTATCATCGAGAGGTCGATGTGTTTAATCTATCATCGAGAGGTCAACGTGTTTAATCTATCATCGAGAGGTCGATGTGTTTTATCTATCATCGAGAGGGCAACGTGTTTAATCAATCATCGAGAGGTCAACGTGTTTTAATCTATCATCTAGAGGTCAACGTGTTTAATCTATCATCGAGAGGTCAACGTGTTTTATCTATCATCGAGAGGTCAACGTGTTTAATCTATAATCGAGAGGTCAACGTGTTTAATCTATCATCGAGAGGTCAACGTGTTTAATCTATCATCGACAGGTCAACGTGTTTAATCTATCATCGAGAGGTCAACGTGTTTAATCTATCATCGAGAGGTCAATGTGTTTTATCTATCATCGAGAGGTCAACGTGTTTAATCTATCATCGAGAGGTCGATGTGTTTAATCTATCATCGAGAGGTCGATGTGTTTAATCTATCATCGAGAGGTCAACGTGTTTAATCTATCATCGAGAGGTCAACGTGTTTAATCTATCATCGAGAGGTCAACGTGTTTAATCTATCATCGAGAGGTCGATGTGTTTAATCTATCATCGAGAGGTCGATGTGTTTAATCAATCATCGAGAGGTCAACGTGTTTAATCTATAATCGAGAGGTCAACGTGTTTAATCTATCATCGAGAGGTCGATGTGTTTAATCTATCATCGAGAGGTCGATGTGTTTAATCAATCATCGAGAGGTCAACGTGTTTAATCTATCATCGAGAGGTCAACGTGTTTAATCTATCATCGACAGGTCAACGTGTTTAATCTATCATCGAGAGGTCAACGTGTTTAATCTATCATCGAGAGGTCAACGTGTTTAATCTATCATCGAGAGGTCAACGTGTTTAATCTATAATCGAGAGATCGATGTGTTTAATCTATCATCGAGAGGTCAACGTGTTTAATTTATCATCGAGAGGTCGATGTGTTTAATCTATCATCGAGAGGTGCAACGTGTTTAATCTATCATCGAGAGGTCAACGTGTTTAATCTATAATCTAGAGGTCAACGTGTTTAATCTATAATCTAGAGGTCAACGTGTTTAATCTATCATCGAGAGGTCAACGTGTTTAATCTATCATCGAGAGGTCAACGTGTTTAATCTATAATCTAGAGGTCAACGTGTTTAATCTATCATCGAGAGGTCAACGTGTTTAATCTATCATCGAGAGGTCAACGTGTTTAATCTATAATCTAGAGGTCGATGTGTTTAATCTATCATCGAGAGGTCAACGTGTTTAATCTATCATCGAGAGGTCAACGTGTTTAATCTATCATCGAGTGGTCGATGTGTTTAATCTATCATCGAGAGGTCAACGTGTTTAATCTATCATCGAGAGGTCAACGTGTTTAATTTATCATCGAGAGGTCGATGTGTTTAATCTATCATCGAGAGGTCAACGTGTTTAATTTATCATCGAGAGGTCGATGTGTTTAATCTATCATCGAGAGGGCAACGTGTTTAATCAATCATCGAGAGGTCAACGTGTTTAATCTATAATCTAGAGGTCAACGTGTTTAATCTATCATCGAGAGGTCGATGTGTTTAATCTATCATCGAGAGGTCGATGTGTTTAATCAATCATCGAGAGGTCAACGTGTTTAATCTATCATCGAGAGGTTAACGTGTTTTATATAATCTAGAGGTCAACGTGTTTAATCTATATCTTGAGGTCGATGTGTTTAATCTATCATCGAGAGGTCAACGTGTTAATCTATCATCGAGAGGTCAACGTGTTTAATCTATCATCGAGTGGTCGATGTGTTTAATCTATCATCGAGAGGTCAACGTGTTTAATCTATCATCGAGAGGTCAACGTGTTTTAATTTATCATCGAGAGGTCGATGTGTTTAATCTATCATCGAGAGGGCAACGTGTTAATCTATCATCGAGAGGTCAACGTGTTTAATCTATAATCTAGAGGTCAACGTGTTTAATCTATAATCTAGAGGGCAACGTGTTTAATCTATCATCGAGAGGTCAACGTGTTTAATCTATCATCGAGAGGTCAACGTGTTTAATCTATAATCTAGAGGTCAACGTGTTTAATCTATAATCGAGAGGTCAACGTGTTTTCTCGCTTCGACAGGCAAACAACTATTTTGACAACAATGGCGCCTACCGGTAATGTCCGTCCTGAAAGTACAAAGTCTGTGACGATAGATGGGGCGGAAGAATCATAAATGATCAACGGCTCAAAAAGCGAAAACAGCAAAGTGTGTGTACACAAGAGGCACGTTTAGTACACGAAAGACGAATGTTGTTGAGCACCGTGAAAGAGATTTGAGCCTCACCACGTACTATTCCAAAGAAAGCCATGGAGAGAAATTCTAAGACGGTGCATTCCAGCGGACTGAAAACGTGGGAGCCGCGATAGAGCAATTGCTAGAACCTGATGCTGATGACAGGATATGAGGTTCAATTTTGATCGACGACTCCTAGGTTCACCCAGCCTTTAATGGCTCCTATATATATTTCTAGATAGAGGTAAGCCATGAGAAAAGATACCAGACAGCTTACGAGAATAGCTTGGCAGAATGTCAACAACAAAAATAATAAATAACTGTCGAGATCGAAAGTTGTGGAGAGACATGATCACCTACGCCAGCAGGCCCGGTACTTGATGATAATGATGATATATATATATATATATATATATCACCATATATATATCATATCACCATCATCATCACCACCATCAAAATCACCATCACCATCATCATCACCACCATCAAAATCACCACCATCAAAATCACCACCATCAAAATCACCACCATCACCATCATCAAAATCATCACCATTATCACCACCATCAAAATCACCATCATCATCACCATCATCATCACCACCATCAAAATCACCACCATCACCATCATCAAAATCATCACCATCATCACCACCATCATCATCACCACCATCAAAATCACCATCATCATAACCATCATCACCATCAAAATCACCACCATCACCGTCACCACTATCAATTTCATCATCAGCATCACCACCGTCACCCCCATCATCACAATTATGCACGCCATCACCATCATTGTCATAATCACCATCACCGTCACCACCATCAACTTCATCATCAGCATCACCACCATCATCACCGTCACCACCATCACCACAATTATGCACGCCATCACCATCATTGTCATAATCACCACCACCACCATCACCACCATCATCATCATGATCACTGTCCTCTTCTTCCTTCCTATCGTTCTATCTCACCAACTGCCACCCCACATTAGACATCACCTCATAGACATGCAGCTCCGTTTTGAAAGCTTTGCCACCTCACTATTACTCGTCCCTTCTACTTCTCCTTATCTTTCTCCTTATTCTCTTTCTCGTATCATTATTCAATTTCTCAATTTCCTCCTCTCTCTACCTCTCTCTACCTCTTTCTTATCATCATCAATCATCATCATCATCATCATCAATCATCATCATCATCATCATCATCATCATCATCATCATCATCATCAATATAATCCCCTGCTTTTTTTAACTTACCCTCTTCCTTAACTGCCCCTTCACCTTTTCCTCATAATTTTTCTTATACTCATTCTCTATTTGTATCCTCTCCTCTTTGTCCGTTTTGTTCTCCCTTTTCACACAACCTCTTGCCTTTCTCCACCTCTTTCTTCTTCATTCCTTTTTTGGGGGGCCTCCGTAGCCAAGTTGGGAAACCCACCCGACTAGGCCACCGACGTTCGGACAACCCATGTTTGGTTCCTGCTGGAAGCAGTGTGAATTTTAGTTTGGATTGGAAAAAAAATATACCCCGCGGCCGACCCAGCCGCTGGCAGAAATGAGTACCAGGGTAGTACTCTGGGAAGGTGAGGAATGCCGCATCGCATCATGAGTTTCGATGCTTGAAGCGACACTATCCAGAATTCTCCGAACACTTCTGGATAGGCAGCCGAACACATTATGGCTGAAAACTGGCGTGCTAAGACGTCGATTCGAGTCACGTGCTTCACTTTATCCTCTTTCGTTTCTTTTATCCTTCTTCACTTCTTTACTTTTGTTCTCCCTTTCTTTTCGCACACCTTTTTCCATTTTCTTCATCTTCTTTGTCGTGTTCCCATTATTCATCAAGCAGCAGCAGCAGTACTTACAACAATGAGCTCTGCGTTTGCGTGCTGATCCTTCCTAGCACCCACCGCTGAGAACAAACATCCCTTCTTAATCAAATTTGATTCAAATCACAAGTACTACCCATCAACTGTTGTCCATGCAATACCAACCTGTCCAGCTAGTCACCAACTACCTTAGTTGACAACTACATTAGAATAGAAGCCTCATCCACGAGATATAATCACTGACTCCACCTCATACCGCACGCTCCTTTTACACCCACGGTCTCCGCAAGTGCCACACTCTGACTTCTGGCAAGTCCAATCCTGTTTGATTTCGCACCCCTCGCAAATTGTAATCTCTCATCTCACAATCATTCCCTCAACTCGTCCTCGGGCTTTCCTAATTCTCCTGACTCGATGTTAACCCATTCATTCCCAGAAATAGTACATTGCTAAATTCTCAGACAACTTCCACATCTTCAAAGCTTTAAAAAAAAAAATACAATGGGACATCACCTTTTCTTGTTATCATAATTATCCTCTTATTTTTCCTCTAATTATCTCCTCAATTTCGCGTTTAACTTCATTATAATTTCTCACTTTCTCCGTGATCTTCTTTGTTTCTTCGTTCAGTCTTCTTTTTTCCCCAAAATTACCCCCTCCTCAGGTTAACAGTCCCTCCTTTCACCTCTTTTGAACTAATTCCACTGTCGGAGAAAGAATTGTCGAGAACATTTCGCGCTGCGGCACAACAAAGACTGAATGGCTGCGGACTTATTCATCCCGCGGGTTGTCATGCAGCCCTTTCTTCACGCTCGGCAGGTATGATCAGATTTTTGACAAAATGAAAGTGACAAGATTAGAATGTCAGGGCAGCTCATGAGTTGACTGTCAAAAGTCAGAATCTGGCGGGGATATGCAACTTCTGCAGGGAGTCTGTCAGGATTTGGGAAGCAAGAATCGTATTTGTTCGGCATGCGGGGTTTAATTGTTTACTTTTTTTTTAATCCGATACTTGGAAAAGGTGATGAACTGTGCCTCGACGTCCTCTCCCCATTATAATCATCATCATCATTATCATCATCATTATCATTACAATCATCATCATCATCATTATAATTGCTGTTTATCGTTTATTTGAATTTTTCGGTTTTAAATGTGTAATCATTAGAAAGAAAAGACCTTTCTCTTTCTCTCTTTCTCTCTTTCTCTCTCTCTCTCTCTCTCTCTCTCTCTCTCTCTCTCTCTCTCTCTCTCTCTCTTCATCATCAAGTACCGGACCTGATTGATCATGTCTCTCCACAACTTTCGATCACGACAGTTATTTATCATTTCTGTTGTTGACCTTCTGCCAAGTCATTCTCTTAAGCTGTCGGTTATTTTTTCTCTTTGCTTCCCTCTATCTCTTCGTTCCTCAATTTTTCCAGTTGTTAACAATATATTCCAGCTGTTCTCTTCTCATTACATGGCCAAAAAATGATGATTGTTTCTTCCTAAAATTGGAAATTAGCTCTCTTTTTGCTATGGTCTCATTCAGAACGTTTGCATTGCTTTTCTTATCTGTCCATGGTATTCTCAACATTCTTCTGTAAAACCACATTTCTACAGACTCCAGTGATTATATATATATATATATATATATATATATATATATATATATATATATATATTTTGGTATTAATTTTCACCTTTCACATGCATAGGTAACGGTTGATAATACGTTTGAGTTGAATATTCTAAGTTTAATTTTCTTGCTTAGTATTTTAGATTTCCATATTTTGTCCATGCTTTTATAATTCGCTGTTGCTTTTGTTATTCTGCTTCTAATCTCTTTCTTTATCTCACTATCTTCATCTAAATTAATACCAAATATATCATCATCATCAAGTACCGGGCCTGCAGGCGTAGGTAATCATGTCTCTCCACAACGTTCGATTTCGGCAGCTATTTATCATTTCTTTTGTTGACCTTCTGCCAAGCCATTCTCTTAAGCTGTCTGTTATTTTATCTCTTTGCTTCCTCTATCTCTTCGTTCCTCAATGTTTCCAGTTGTTACAATACATTCCAGTTGTTCTCTTCTCATTACATAGCCAAAAAATGATTATTTCTTCCTAATATTGGAAATTAACTCCAATGGCCGGCTACGGCTCGAAAGGTCAATAGATAGATATCGTAAAAACGATTTGTTAATGAAACGTAGACCTAATCACTGAGAAGAACATTGATGAGAATGCGCAGACAACTTAGCTAAAGATGAAGGGAGATTACCACAAGAGAACCATCCGCTCAGTTATGATGAAGCCAAATCCATCCTCAAGGGTCAGTACCATAAAAAATGGAAACCAGGACACACAAAGCATAACGAGAGGGACGGATACCACCAACTATCAAGGAGAGATCAAGTCATCATACTTCGCCTACGCACTGGCCACAATAGAATGAGAAATCACATGCTCACCAAATTCAAAATAGGCACAACCAGCCTATGCTACTGTACACTGGATAACATGACAACAAAACATGTTCTACAGGATTGCCCCAGTACACAGACCTGAGAAGAGCAATGCGGTCACTCCCACCTCCCCGGAAGAGAAACTATATGGGGCAATCGATTAGCTTAAACAGGCAACTGACTTCATGAGAGAGTCTGGAATCCTACTCTGACTGAGTCTTGATCGCAGAGAGAGAGAGAGAGAGAGATAAAGAGAGAGAATCGTTTGATCAGGATTGAACTCGACCTATTGTACTTAGTAGTCCGGTTCACTAACCACTGAGCTACCGCGGTTCGAACCTAACACTTGCTGGTAGCCAGTGAAAATTATTGGCACAAACACAACATATTCCATACGACATAATATGTGACGCTGCTTTCTTTCTTTCTTTCTTTCTTTTTTTTCTTTCTTCTTTCTTTCTTTCTTTCTTTCTTTCTTTCTTTCTTTCTTTCTTTCTTTCTTTCTTTCTTTCTTTCTTTCTTTCTTTCTTTCTTTCTTTCTTTGTAGTAGCATGACAACGGAGGTGATGGCAGTGACCAAGGCATTCAAATGGTTAGAGTCACAAGACTACACCCACGCCTGTATATTGAGTGGTTCGATGAGCATGATAAAAAAAAATCGAGGCGGACTTTGTACGCATGCAATGGGTAGAGTCATTGCAGAAGTCCAAAATACGTAAGGTCACCTTTGTCTATGTCCCTGGACATGCGGGAGTACGGGAAAATGAAAGAGCGGACAGGTTGGCTAGCTGCGCTGTCGCTGAGGACGGGCAACCAATGGATCGGGCGGACATCATCAATGCCCTCTGAGATGTGGGAAGAGCACAGGACTTCGACAAACACAGATCCACGTCACTTCTTCGGATGATGGAAATGGGAGTTAACATGGGCACAGCCAGAAATGAGAAACTTAGTGGCCGTGTAAGAAGACTTATCAACCAACACAGAACTGGAGTCGTCAGTCGCTGGACACTGCGGGACTTGCTGAATAGGGAATCTGAGCACCTATGGACATGTTCGGAGTGCAATGATGATGACCCGGAAATAACTCAATAACTCTTACTGTTTTCCTTTTTTCTCCATTTGCTTAAGTAGGTAAAGGTAAAGTACGAGACTTGAATCGGCGACTTAGCACGCGAGTTTCCACCCATATGTGCTCGGCCGCATTTCCAGACGTTTTCAGAAACTTCTGGATAGTGCCGCTTCAAGCATCGAAACTAACGATGCGAGGCGGCATTCCTCACCTTCTCAGAGTACTACTACTCTGGTACCCATTTCTGCCAGCGGCTGGGTCGACCATGGGGGGTATTTTATTTTGTCCAACCACGAGTACAATTCACGCTGTTTCCAGCGGGGATCGAACACGGGTTGTCCGAACGATTGTAGCCTGGCCAGGTAAGGTTGATTATACGCGTTATCATCGTTAGTCCCGAAACCTTTACTGTCGTTGGGCACTCTTGATGACGTCATCACAATTTTTCTTCAACCTTCACAATGAGTAACTACTCTCTCAGATGTGATTAAGGTTAATCCTGTCCATTCTTTGATATTGTCTTCGAACTGATTTCTCTGTTTTCTTTTACCTGGTGGCATGCCCTATATAATAGTTGTAGTAAGGACATGTTATTACTATTTTAATGTTCGTTCTTATATTGTAGACAATAAGTCTTGAATTAGTTATATAGATCGTGAGGTTTGTTGTGAACTTCCTTATTGATAATGTGGACTATATAAGATGTGATCTGTATAAGATGTGATCTGTATAAGATGTGATCTGTATAAGATGTGATCTATATAATATGTGGTCTATATAAGATGTGGTCTATATATTATGTGATATGTATAAGATGTGGTCTATATAAGATGTGGTCTATATATTATGTGATATTTATAAGATGTGGTCTATATAAGATGTGGTCTGTATAAGATGTGGTCTGTATAAGATGTGGTCTATATATTATGTGATATGTATAAGATGTGGTCTATATAAGATGTGGTCTATATATTATGTGATATGTATAAGATGTGGTCTATATAAGATGTGGTCTATATATTATGTGATATGTATAAGATGTGGTCTATATAAGATGTGGTCTATATAAGAGGTGGTCTATATACGATGCGGTCTATATAAGATATTCACATCATCTTTCTACACGACTTTAGATTGCATTACCTCCAACTAAGACGTCTCCATGCCGTCCAATGATTGCATTATCTCCAAAAAGATCTTTCTATACCATCTTAAGATTGCATTATCTTCAATAAAGATCTCGCTATACTATTTAAGATTGTAATATATGTTGTGTTTTTCTTCTTTCTTTTCTCTTTCTTTTCTCTTTCTTTTCTCTTTCTCACTGGTACATAAAAATGTGTCGTAGTTTACATCATTTGTCGCTCTTGCGCTGCTCGAACTGTCTGAATTAGTGATTTTCCCTTGTTGCTACATGTCTATGTCACTGCATCTATCCATCTTCTTCTGGTCTTCCTCTTGGTCTTTTTCCATGCATTCTTGAGAAGATCGCCCTTGATGGTGATTGGTAAGGATTCATTCTGACCAGGTGGCCAAACCATTTAAGTTGTTGTTGTTGTTCTATATACTCTTGGCAGGGTTTTGTTCCTACCCTTTTTCTTATGGTTTCATTTGATATTCTATCTCTTCTTGTGTTGTTTGTTACTTTTCTCAAGCATCGCATCTCACACCGTTCGAAATCACACATAAGAACACTTGAATTTTTTTTTTTACTACGGGAATTGAAATTCATTTATACTTTTAATTTGACTCCCATCGCAAATTGTATCGTGTTGCCAGCACAGTCACGTACCGGAAGTCGGAAGTATCTTGTGTTAAAACCACATTTTTATCGATCTGCCGCTGATGCTTCCCCAGAAACCATGCTTTCCGTTAATGTTCTTTCTAGCCAGCTGTTTCTTATTCTTTTTTTACTGCCATGATTTCTTGGCAATCTGCAATGGGTATTTTGTCGTTGCTTTCTGATTGGTTCTAGCCACTTAGCACCTTAGGTCCCTGTTGTGCCATGAGCCCGATACCGACATTTCTATAACCAGCATTAATCGATAAAATACTCACACGGAAATATTTCTTTCAGTTTAAAAAAATATATATTTTTCATATTAATGTCGTCATCATCATCATCATTGAGTGCCGTCTCCACATCGAAGTTTGGCTACCATGGAGCGCCATTCCACTCTGTCTCTTGCTTTGATGGTGCAGATTGTCATAGGTTGACTTGTCCATCTTTTGATGTAACTCGTCCATGTTAGTCTTGGTCTGCCTCTGCCTCCTTTAATTTGTATTTTCCCTTGTTACTCGTCCATGTTAGTCTTGGTCTGCCTCTGCCTCCTTTAATTTGTATTTTCCCTTCCACTATTACTTTTAGTAAGCTGTTGTGTCTTTTAACATGGCCCAACAATTTCATTTGTCTTGTATATTAATGCCATTCCCATAAAATATCAACTTTTAGAGTGAATGGAATATGTCTCATCCATCATCATCATCAAGTGCCATGCCTGCTGGCGTGGGTGATCATGTGCCTCAACAACTCTCAATCTCGACAGTTATTTATCATTTCTGATGTTGACCTTCTGCCTAGCCATTCTCTTAAAGCCG
Source organism: Megaustenia siamemsis (assembly GCA_032433765.1). Taxonomy (NCBI): domain Eukaryota; kingdom Metazoa; phylum Mollusca; class Gastropoda; order Stylommatophora; family Ariophantidae; genus Megaustenia; species Megaustenia siamemsis. The sequence continues at coordinate 38,493,759 of JAVIAB010000145.1, read as the reverse complement.
TCTGGTATCTTTTCTCTTTGTTTCTCTCTATCTCTTCGTCCCTCAATGTTCCCATTTGTCACAATAGATTTCAGCTGTTCCTTTCTCATTACATGGCCATAAAATGATATTTTGTTTATTTCTAATATTGTAAATTAGCTCTCTTTTTGCTTTGACCTCTTTCAGAACATTTTCATTACTCTTCTTAGCTGTCCATGGTATCCCCAACATTCTTCTGTAAAACTTCATTTCTACAGCCTCCAGTGATTTTTTTGACTAGTTTCTGAATACAATTTATATAATTTAAATTACCATTACTGTAGTTGGTAATTTACTGTACTCCGCCTCTTTTGCCTTTCAGCGTTGAGGGTAATTAAGGGTTCAGATCAATACTCTGTAGTGTGTCTCCTGCAATGTGCTCATTTTTACATCTGCAATTTCTTTAATCCATCGTATTCTTGGTCGATTTCCCCTTCTTTTTGTTGTTTCTAGATCGTCGGTGGACGAGTGGTTAGTGTGCTAGCGTCATAATCAGAATGGTACGATCCAATTTCTAAACTTGGCCCAATTTGTTCGGACTGACAGCGCGCCGGGGTTCACCCAGACTCTAAAATTGTTATCGTTGATTTTATATGAAGAAAAAAAGCGGCATGACGTGATACTGTCCACATTACCCATTAAAATGTGCCGTTGTGACGGGAAAATATAGTGACAAATACACTATTAATGATAAGCCTATCAAACCGTAAAAGAAAACTTCAGTGTTTGCTCACATTGTGTTTGTGTTTTTCACGTCTTTCCACAACTTTCTATCTCTACATACGTTTATTAAGTCCATTGTTGAAAGTAAAAAGTCAAGTACCCCCGTCACGCCAAGTGGCGTATAGGGAATATGGTGTTAGTGACCATACATTTCACAGACCTTCAGCACATGATTTTTGGGGTAATGTGGTCGGTATTACGCCCGTGCCGCTTTACTTTCCCAGAAAAAAAATCCGGTACCCATTTAAGGCTGGGTGAACCCGGAAGCCGTCGGTTAGGATTTAACCCTACTTTTTGAAGTCCGCTGATGACCTCTTACCGACATCCATTCTCTGAAGCTGTCTGGCATCTTACCTCCGTGACCTCTTCCGTCTCTTCTATATTCTGCTCACATTGTGTCTGAGTTGTAGTTACCTGTGATGGAAATAATATGCTTTATGTCTTTTGATGTGTGCTGTGTTTGTTATGATGGAGACTGCAGCTGCCTTTCTTTGTTTGGATCATTCAATGAGATGTTAATTTGGATGATTCCACTGGTACGGGAGGTTGAGCAGTTATGGATGATTCCACTGGTACGGGAGGTTGAGCAGTTATGGATGATTCCACTGGTACAGGAGGTTGAGCAGCTATGGATGATTCCACTGGTACGGGAGGTTGAGCAGTTATGGATGATTCCACTGGTACGGGAGGTTGAGCAGTTATGGATGATTCCACTGGTACGGGAGGTTGAGCAGTTATGGATGATTCCACTGGTACGGGAGGTTGAGCAGTTATGGATGATTCCACTGGTACGGGAGGTTGAGCAGTTATGGATGATTCCACTGGTACGGGAGGTTGAGCAGTTATGGATGATTCCACTGGTACGGGAGGTTGAGCAGTTATGGATTTTCATTCTTTTGCAGTGATGCTGGTGCCTTCGATCAACCGTAACAATAACTCAGATGGATGCTGTTTGTTGTTGTTGTTGTTGTTGTTGTTGTTGTTGCTGCTGCCGTTGTTGTTGTTGTTGAGCCAGCTTCGCCAGTTTTCAACTCTGACGTTGTCCCTAGAGACTAGGAACTGAATTTTACGTGTTTATCCATTTTTCCCTGGCAGCCGTGTGCACTGGGGGTCCCTCGCCGCACAGGCAGATAACTCTGACTTCGGAGGTACACATGTTTTTTTTTTCCGTCGATGAGTAACTGACGTTTCAAGCCGGGCCTCGCAGCTGAGACCAGAGGTGGTTGCTGCAGAGAGAAATCATAAATACAAATCCCAACCGGTGTAGCCGAGATTTGAACCAACAAGATTGGATGCTGTTTGATAATCATGTTATTGTAAGGTGTTTTCATTTCATTCATTCATTCATTCATTTCATTTCATTCATTCATTTCATTCATTCATTTCATTAATTCATTCATTAATTCATTCATTTCATCCATTCATTTCATTCATTCATTTCATTCATTCATTCATTCATTCATTTCATCCATTCATTTCATCCATTCATTTCATTCATTCATTCATTCATACACCCATTCATTCATTAATTCATTCATACACCTATTCATTCATTCATTTATTCATACACCCATTCATTCATTCATACATCCATTCATTCATTTTCCTCTCGGGCCGAAGATACAAAAAGTCAAAGTTCTCCATGATTGACTATTTGCTGCTAGTTCCTGTAGTTCTTGGTTGTTTCTTCGTTGCATGGTTGACTAAAGGTTTGGGGGGGGGGGGGGGGCTTCGGTAGCCTTTTTGGAAAAAACCACCCGACTGGGCTACCATCGTTCCGGCAACCCGTTTTCGATTCCCGCTGGAAGCAGTGTGAGTTGTACTCGTGGTTGGAAAAAAAAAAATACCCCCGCGATAGACCCAGCCACTGGCAGAAATGAGTACCAGGGTATTACTCTGGGAAGGTAAGGAATGCCACCTCGCATCGTGAGTTTGGATGCTTGAAGCGACACTGTCCAGAAGTCTCCGTACACTTCTTGATGCCTATGGCCGGGCACATATGGGTGAAAACTCGCGTGCTAAGACGCCGATTCAAGTCTCGTACTTGACCTTTACCCATGCTTGAGCCTTCCTACTATATAATTGTTCTGCGTAGCATTTCTCTTTTGCCTTCATTTTCAATATTTTCTTTAACTTGCGAATGTGTCAACTTATGAACGATAATCGTTAATTAATGGTTATGCCAAATTTGTATTAACAATCCAGACAACAAAAACAAAACTATCTCTTTATCGTTGACACCATAAACTTTATTTCCAAACATAAATAAAGAAAAACATAGATCATAATATACATCATAACATTATATATATAGTTCACATTTATTTAACCTATTTAAGACTTTCTTTGTTGAGACTGTTTGTAAGTGTACAACACTCGAATTCCATTATGTACACATGAAAAATACATGTACGTACATTAAGCAATATTTACGAAAAGAGTACATAATATTTGAGCGTATGTTAACAATGTAAAAACTAAATAACGCAGTAAAAAAAAAAAAAAAGAAACACGTTCATCTTGCTACATTACAAATAATTTACATGGGTGAAAACTTAAAAAAACTACACAGATTGAGTGTTTTTTGTTGTTTTTTTTTACATGTGACGTCATTCTTGAGACTGTCCAATTAAAAAATCATTTACAGTATAGCACATTATAACGAGATTTTTGATTGGACGAATACTGATAATGCAATTTCTGCTTGTTTGTAAAATCTTAGAAAACAAAAAAAACACATGAATTTTTAAAAAATATATGTTTATATCATTTATTTTAAATAAAATTATCAACATTCGATTTTTTTCTGGAACAGTTGTTTGTTATTTAATAATAATAATAATAATAATAAATAGTAACAAAACTAATTAGTGGCATAGTCTAAAGTTGGGCGGTGATTAAGGGGCAGTAACTCAACTAGTAAGGGCAATAACTCAACCAGTGGTTCGTCATAAAGGTGAATGTTTGCTCTGTTTCAGGTATTAACGTCAACCGTGGCTTCTTCGTGACCCCGGACTGGGTACTGAGATCCAAAGACTAGTCCTCTCGGGTAATTGTAAAAAATAAAAAGAGTAATTTTGCGCACGCAAAAGAACGCTTGGCAGTTAAACATCAAATCGAGTAGGCCAAAAATGGCCGTTGTCCGTCGTGCACAATTGATAGGTGGAAAAAAATCTACTCCAAAACGTGAAACACTCTCGACGATAAAACTTTGGGAATACCTCTTAAGTCGAAGAATACCTGCCAGTATGGCGAGGGACACGACTGCCGCTGTAAAACTAGGAACAGCTTTTATTTCCATAAAATTCAGTCCCACGGGACTCGATTGATTGATTGACTGACTGATTGATTGATTGATTGACTGATTGATTGATTGACTGTTAGATTTATTGATTACCCTTGGGCCGAAAACGGCACATAAGGCAATAGACACAGTTTTCCGTATCTGACTGTCAGTCGCCACCTGTTTTAGTTCCTGCTTGTTTCTGAGACCCATAGCTATGCTCTCTTTGATGATGGTTCAGCGCAGGAGTTTTTTCTGTCCTCCTCGTTTTCTTTTACCTTGTGGTCTCCATATAACTGCCTGGTAAGGTAGCCTTCCTACATCCATTATGAGAATGTAGCCAAGGTATTTCCAGCGTCGCTTTCTAACATCATTGGATACATAGTCCCTGTTTAGTTTCGTGTCTTATTTCTGCTATTTGTTTAAAATCTGACCAACGGATGTTTAGCACCCTTCGAAGACATTTGTTTTCGGAAGAGTTCAGTATTTGGCCTGGAACTTTGATTGATTTCCAGCTCTCGCACCCTTATGCTAACACTAGAATCACACAGGAATTAACGATTTTGAGTTTTATGTGATAACTAAGGGACTTGGGAGCCGCTATAGCTCAGTGGTTAGTGAACTAGTCTACAAAGGAAAAAGAAGTAGGGTTCGATCACAAACGACGACTTCCGGGTTCACTTAGCCTTAAATTGGTATCGAATTTTTTTTCTGGCGTAATACCGACCACATTACCCCAAAAATCATGTGCTGAAGGTCTGTAAAATTTATGGTCACTAACACCATGTTCCCTATACGCCACTTGGCGTGACGGGGCTCTTTATTTTATTTTTTTTTTTACTTTTTATTGATTTCCAGCTCTCGCGCCCGCATGTAAATACTGGAATCACACAGGGATTTATGGATGTTAACTTTTGTGTGATTACTAATGGACTTCCCTAAAGATAAAAATATGGCATATGCAAACAAAAGCAATAAAATAAAACAAACACATCTAAAAGCAATTTACTCCTCCCGTAAAATAAATGTCAAATGTGAAACTCCTCTAGAGCTTTCCGCTAAAATATCAGAAGTAGAAAAATAAGAAGATTCGATAGTTTTTCGTTACAAAATTCCGAGCAACGTTACTAGTTTCCTATAAAAATATCACGAATGAAAAACTAAACCTATGTAACTTCCTGAGAAAATAGCGTTACAAAAAGAAAAACTAGAGTTTCTACGTAAATTGCTGTAAAAAAAAAAAAAACGCATGCACAAAAAAAAATGTGAACAAGAAATTAAATCTATGTAACTTTATGCAAAAAGTGGTATTAATAACACACTAAATTTATGTAACTACCTGCTAATAATGGTATTAACAACAAAATTTAAATTTATGTAACTACCTACTAATAATGGTATTAACAATAGAAATTAAATCTATGTAATTACCTGCTAATAATGGTATTAACAAAAATAATTAAATCTATGTAACTTTATGCAAAAAATGGTATTATGGTATTAACAACAAAGTAAATCTGTGTATTTTTCCCGTTAAAAAAATTGTACTAACGATAACTAATTCTCTGTAACTTTCGTAAAGAAATGTATTAACAACAAACGAAATTTATGCAACTTTCTGTGAACATTATCAACAAACTAAATGCATGTAACTTCCTGTTTTAAAAAAATGAAGAACAAACTAAATGTATTTATGTAACTTGATGTTAATAATGGTATTAACAACAAACGAAATCTGTGTATTTTACTGTAAAAAAAATTGTACTAACAAACCAAATCTGTGCAGTTTTCTGTAAAAAATACCATGAACAAACAAATTTATATTTTTAACTTTCTGTAAAAAGTAGTATTAACAGCAAACTAAATCTATGTAGAAAGAGTTCTTAAATGTTATGTAGAGCCAGTCTAACATATGGATGTGAATCATGGACAATAGGACAACAAACAAGAAAATCACTGGAGTCTGTAGAAATGTGGTTTTACAGAAGAATGTTGAGAATGCCATAGACAGCTAAGAAGAAAAATGAAAATGTTCTAAAAGAGATCAAAGCAAAAAGTGAGCTAATTTCCAATATCAGGAAGAAACAATCATCATTTTTTGGCCATGTAATGAGAAGAGAACAACTGGAATATATTGTAACAACTGGAAAAATTGAGGGACGAAGAGATAGAGGGAAGCAAAGAGAGAAAATACCAGACAGCTTAAGAGAATGGCTTGGCAGAAGGTCAACAACATAAATGATAAATAACTGTCGAGATCGAAAATTGTGGAGAGACATGATCACCTACGCCAGCAGGCCCGGTACTTGATGATGATGCTGAAATCTATGTAACTTTCTGTAAAAATAGTATGATAATAAAATTCGCATTAAAAAAAATATTAAATAACACGAATAAACAAATGCTACACTTATTTCCTTACAAAAGTAGCACAAACAAGTGAAACCATCATGCAATTTCTCGTTAAAATAGTACAAGAAAAAAACGTAAATATTGCTGCAATTTTTTTTGGTTTGTAATCGGTAATGTCGAACATAGCAATTAACATTTTTTGGGCACATCATGAGAAGAGGAAGGTTGGAATACTTGGTTACAACTGGCAAAATAAAAGGAAAGAGCGATCGCGGACGACAAAGAGAGAAAATACTGGATAGCTTGGTGTCATGACATGGAAAACAGTCAACAACAGAACTCATACGATGCAATGTGGATAGAAGATTGTGGAAGGACATGATCGCCAACACCAACCGGTACGACACATGATGATGATGATGATGATTAATGTCGATCTGTTATGGCCAGGTAAGTGACGCAACCTTATGTTATCCCCACTGGTTTGTTTCAGTCTCGGGAGAGTCAACGCCTAGGGAGGGAGCTTCAAACAGAAAATCCAGATCGAAGACCCAAAAGAGGTTAGTTATTTATTACAGATAATCACCGGCATCTCCGACAGTCAGATTGGTGCCAAACACAACGCATTTATGTTCATTTTGAATAAATCAACGAAAATGGTATGGGAACTCTGAAACATGGTCAACACACGATCTCTAAGCACCCTGCCCTGATTTGAGTTATAGAAAAGCTGTGGTTTTTTTGGGTTACCTTTACAGATCATCCCCGGAATCTCCGACAGTTAGATTAGCACCATACATAGCACATTTGTTTTACATTGACTCCAAGTAGGTTGACTATGGAAATTCATCATCATCATCAAGTGCCGACTCCGCAACGAAGGTTGGCTACCATGGATCGCCATTCCACTCTGTTTCTTGCTTTGATAGTGCAGGTTGTCATAGATTGACTTGTCCATCTTTTGATGTTACTCGTCCATGTTAGTCTTGTTCTGCCTCTGCCTCTTTTACCTTGTATTTTCCCTTCCAATATTACTTTTAGTAGGCTGCTGTGTCTTTTAACATGGCCCAACAATTTAATTTCATATGGAAATTATGGCTGTTATAAAAAACATTTCTATAGCAGCTAAACAACAAATGATAAATAGCATTTTCATACCAACTTTGTGTTATGGAAGTCAAACATGGACCCTTTTTAATCACAATTAATTAAGAAAGATCAATACATGTGAGATGCGATGCTTGAGAAAAGTATCAAACAACACAAGAAGAGATAGAATACCAAATGAAAGCATAAGAAAAATGGTAGGAACAAAACCCTGCCAAGAATATATAGAGCAACAACAACTTAAACGGTTTGGCCACCTGGTCAGAATGAATCCTTACCAATCACCATCAAGGGCGTTCTTCTCGAGAATGCATGGGAAAAGACCAAGAGGCAGACCTAGAAGAAGATGGATAGATGCAGTGATAGAGACATGTAACAACAAAGGAAAATCATTAATTCAGACAGTTCGAGCAGCTCAAGAACGACAAATGATATAACCTCGACACCTTTTAGGTATCAGTGAAAAGAGAAAAGAAGAAGATGAAGAAAATAAAAACATTAGCAGTGCATGAGACGCAGCCTTATACACACGCGTGTTTCCTCAGTAACTCAGTGAGTATGTTCAACAAGATCCCAGATGGCTTTGTTCTACGGCAGTGGTTAGTCTCTGAGGAGGGCTATTCGGAAAAGTGCGCCATTTCCGTGCCATAGCATGCGAGTGTAAGAGGTAATGAGTGTGCTGACAGACTTGCCAGCTGAGTACAGGCAAGTTGAGTAATGTTGAGTGCGGAAGGGCGAAGGACATCCATGACATTCTGAATGGCCACAGGCGCGCTGGGCGACAAAATCACTCAAAAATGATTTGAACAGACTTCACGAATAGCATGTCAAGTTGGGAGATGTACGAGGAGAGCGCTACGTTGGAATCCAGAGAAGACTTATCACCCAACACATCAAAAGTGCCATTAGTCGCTACTCGTTGATGGATATTCTTCTGAAGAGATCTTATAGATCACTTACAGACTTGTCCGATGTGCAATGAGGATGACCTGTCAACTAATTTAAACTTTTTATTTTGACTAAATCAACAACAATTATTGGGAGATTCTGATGCATGGATAGCAGGGCTTCTCCATACACCTTACACCGACCTGAGTTATAGAAAGTTTGTCTTTTTGCCACGTTTGTTCTTGAGTGACCTACTGTGACCTCAGCTGTTTGTTCTTGAGTGACCTACTGTGACCTCAGCTGTTTGTTCTTGAGTGACCTACTGTGACCTCAGCTGTTTGTTCTTGAGTGACTTACTGTGACCTCAGCTGTTTGTTCTTGAGTGACCTACTGTGACCACAGCTGTTTGTTCTTGAGTGACTTACTGTGACCACAGCTGTTTGTTCTTGAGTGACCTACTGTGACCACAGCTGTTTGTTCTTGAGTGACCTACTGTGACCACAGCTGTTTGTTCTTGAGTGACCTACTGTGACCACAGCTGTTTGTTCTCATCTCAAAGTGACATTTTAATTCTAATCTTGGAAATTTGTCAGCATTTAGGGATATAGATGTCTTTAGCCTAACACGTTCCCGTTATTCTTAAAGCTGATATTTTATGAAAGTGGTTTCAATATTTATTTATTTTTTGGTGGGAGGGGGTGTGGGCATGTTAAAAGACACAACAGCCTACTAAAAGTAATCTTGGATGGGAAAATACAAGGTAAAAGAGGCAGAGACAGACCAAGACTAACATGAGCGAGTAACATCAAAAGATATTACAAGTCAGCCTATGACAACCTGCACCATCAAAGTAATAGACAGCATGGAATGGGTCCCCGTGGTAGCTAACCAATCGATTCGGAGACGGCACTCAATGATGATGATGGATTAAGCTTATGACACCAAACACAAAACGTAAAACTTTGAACTAAAGTCAAGGCATGAATGATGTTTCAGTAGTTAATGCTTACAACAACAAAAAATTGGTTAATTTAAGTGATTCGAATTTTTAACCACAAAAGTTTTCAAAGTTTAATATACAGCTTCATCCAAACATTTTGAATATATAACACAATAAACGTGCTTTGTATCTTCCTGGAAAGATACATATAGGCAAATGAACTAAAATATAAGTTATTGTTTGTTATGGTTATGGTAATTGTTATGGAAGGCCCCTGTATCACTCCAAACGAATTAAAATCCATAATTGCTCAACCGCCCGTGCCAGTGGAATCATCCTAATTACTAACTCATCTCCCAAACAAAGAAATGTAGATTTAGTCCCCATCATAGCAGTCTCAGCACCCGCCAAAAAACATAAGGCGAAACCGCACAGAAAGTGAACACAGCCAGCTGTTCCTTGTCATACGATATCATCATTGATCGTAAACAAATGGAATATCGATACACGATAACAAGGATGAGACACACAGCTCACGGTGTGCACAGAGCACTTAACTGAGTAGCTCCTGCAACAAGCCGATCTTGCAATATGAGGAAACTGCAACAAGGAACACTTTACAGACATAGCTTTCAACGGTTCCTGCCGTCTATCCACCATATTGACCGGAAGTTCACTAAACTATAAATGATAAACAACTGTGTGGTACATGAGATTATCTCCATATGTAGAAATAATGTTATATTACTACAATATACTGCAGATATATACATTTGTGGACAGATATGGTTAGCAGACTCGGGACTTTTTAAAATTTTTTATTTGTCTTCGCTTCACCTATGGCGAAGTCCCTAGAAACTAGAACTGAATTTTGCATGTTAATCCGTTTTTCCCTGGCAGCAAAGAAATCCTTAATCCGTTTTTCCCTGGCAGCAAAGGAATCCCTCGCCGCACAGGCAGATAACGTCGTCTTCGGAGGTACTAATATTCTTTTCGTCCATGAGTAATTGGCGTTTCAAGCCGGGCCTCGCTGCTGAGACCAGGGGTGGTTGCCGCAGAGAGAAATCATAAATAAAAATCTCAACTGGTGTCGCCGGGGTTTGAACCCACACCGTCTCTGTTTCGAGGCCAGCGTCTTGCCTCGAGTCCAACCAGTCCCTTAGACTAGGTACTTGATGATGACGATTATTGTCAATGGACTTGTTTATTATCAAAGAGATTATAGTTCCAGACACGCGAATATTCGTGAACTCTTGACAACAAACTTCAACTTTTCGTTTTAAAAAATAATTTGAGCCAGTCACGATTTAACGATAAATATTAAACAAAACAAAACAAAAAAAAAACCTTTATTTTGTAATGGTAAAAACGTTTTTTTGGTTTACAAACTCTTAAACGTGATGCAATAAATTGCCAGTTTGGCTTTTTTAAAATTGGTTTCAATATTGATAAATTGGTTTATAATTTGATAGAAACAGAATATTATTATTTTGATGACTAGTTGTTTGAAAATTGTACAGATTTGATGTAAATAAGGGGCAAAGGTGCTATGCAGTTTGTGATAACTGGTGCCAGGGCCAGCGTAACGTTATTGGCCAAGATCTAACTATATCTCACTAGATGTTCATGAAAACAAACTAACCAATCTGGCAAAGTGAGTAGAGATTGAAGATGGGGGAGCAAAACATAATCTCAGAGATAGGACGTGTTGAAGTCGGGGGTATCTGGTCGAATATATTGTGTATTGCAGCTTGGCTTTAACGTGACGCAACATAATTTTTTTTCTCAAAGAACAAACGAGGAAGAGAAAGATCTGTGTAAACGCAATCGAACGTGAAAAACTTTAGCAAGAGAATAATCTATCCTGACTTTATAATACTGCGATTAGCAGCAGAAGTTGTTGTTGCTGTTGTAGTAGTTGCAGCTGTTGTTGTTGTTGTTTTATTAGTAGCTATAGTTGTAGCTGTAGTAGTAGCTATAGTTGGCGTTGTAATACAAGTAGCTGTAACTGTAGTAGTAGGTCTTGTTGTAGCAGTAGCTGTAGTTGTAGTTGTTGTTGTTGCTGCTGCAGCTGTCGTAATGATAGCAGTAGTAGTAACTGTAGTTGTAATACAAGTAACTGTAATAGTAGTAGTTGTTGTAGTTGTAGTTGTAGCTAAAGTAGTAGCTGTAGTTGCAGTTATAATACAAGTAACTGTAATAGTAGTAGTTGTAGTTGTAGTTGTTGTTGTAGCTAAAGTAGTAGCAGTATTTGCAGTTATAATACAAGTAACTGTAATAGTAGAAGTAGTTGTAGTTGCAGTTATAATACAAGTAACTGTAATAGTAGTAGTTGTTGTTGTAGTTGTAGTTGTTGTTGTAGCTAAAGTAGTAGCTGTAGTTGTAGTTATAATACAAGTAACTGTAATAGTAGTAGTTGCTGTAGTTGTCGTAGTAGTAGCTGTAGTTGCAGTTATAATACAAGTAACTGTAATAGTAGTAGTTGTTGTAGTAGTAGCTGTAGTTGTAGTTGTTGTTGTTGCTGCTGCAGCTGTCGTAATGATAGCAGTAGTAGTAACTGTAGTTGTAATACAAGTAACTGTAATAGTAGTAGTTGTTGTAGTTGTAGTTGTAGCTAAAGTAGTAGCTGTAGTTGCAGTTATAATACAAGTAACTGTAATAGTAGTAGTTGTTGTAGTTGTTGTTGTTGTAGCTGAAGTAGTAGCTGTAGTTGCAGTTATAATACAAGTAACTGTAATAGTAGTAGTTGTTGTTGTAGTTGTAGTTGTTGTTGTAGATAAAGTAGTAGCTGTAGTTGTAGTTATAAAACAAGTAACTGTAATAGTAGTAGTTGTTGTAGTTGTCGTTGTTGTAGCTGAAGTAGTAGCTGTAGTTGTAGTTATAAAACAAGTAACTGTAATAGTAGTAGTTGTTGTTGTTGTAGATAAAGTAGTAGCTGTAGTTGTAGTTATAAAACAAGTAACTGTAATAGTAGTAGTTGTTGTAGTTGTCGTTGTTGTAGCTGAAGTAGTAGCTGTAGTTGTAGTTATAAAACAAGTAACTGTAATAGTAGTAGTTGTTGTTGTAGTTGTAGTTGTTGTTGTAGATAAAGTAGCAGCTGTAGTTGCAGTTATAATACAAGTAACTGTAATAGTAGTAGTTGTTGTAGTTGTAGTTGTTGTAGCTAAAGTAGTAGCTGTAGTTGCAGTTATAATACAATTAACTGTAATAGTAGTAGCTGTTGTTGTTGTAGCTAAAGTAGTAGCTGTAGTTGCAGTTATAATACAAGTAACTGTAATAGTAGTAGTTGTTGTAGTTGTAGTTGCAGTTATAATACAAATAACTGTAATAGTAGTAGTTGCTGTAGTTGTAGTTGCAGTTATAATACAAGTAACTGTAATAGTAGTTGCTATTATTGCTGCTGCTGTCGTAATAGTAATAGTAGTTATTGTTTTAATAGTTGTTGTAGTAGTACTGTGGTTGTAGTGGTAGTTTTAATACAAGTGGCTGTAATTATAGTAGTTCTAATTATAGTAGTTGCAGTAGTAATTGTTGCTGCTGTCTTGATGTAGGTAGTAGTAGTAGTAGTAGTAGTAGTAGATGCGACAGCTGTACTAATCGTTGTAGTATTCGTAATTTTAGTGGTAATAGTAGCATTCGTAGTTGAATGAATAGTAGTAGTAGTAGTATTAGTAAGGGTAGCAGCAGCAGTAGTATTAATAGCAGCAGTAGTAGTAGTAGTAGTAGTAGTAGTAGTAGTAGTAGTAGTAGTAGTAGTAGTAGTAGTAGTAGTAGTATAGGTATCATCAGTATTGGTGGTAACGATAATAATACTAATAATATCAACTTGTTTCCTATAACAGGTTATAGTGATAACCGTACCAACATTAATTAAACTAAGGACTCCCAACTCAGAAATAGAATGCCCTCTTTGAGGTCAGTATGGAGTGCAGACTAGATTCAAACTGCCAACAGATACATGATAAAGAACAAAACAATTATAACCAAACCTATTTGTATCAACGATCAATTCCCATTATTTTTGAAAATGGCAATAACGTAGATGAATCAATTCGCTTTATATGATTAATAATAATCATGATTATAAGACATACACTGCGGAAGCCAACTGAGAGTATTACACAACAGGCCCTTTTTTGGAAGCTCCAGGGGAAAAGACAAAGAGGAAGACCAAGGAATTCTTGGAGAAGACAGATAGAAGCAGAGATGAAGATGTTGGGGAAGACCTATGCTCCACTGGGAGCTAAAAAGGTAGAAGAAAAAGAAGACGATTATAATAATACTAATAATAATAATAATAATAATTATACTACTAATAATAATAATAATAAACGTTATAATCATATATATATACATATATATAATAGCCTTTGTCTGTGAGAGTTGTAAGGGGAAGTAAACGTTCATTTTTCTATTTCACTTCACTTTGTTGTTACCCCTTGCTAGTTATGCTATGATTTTATGATAAGCTAAGGTAAGATAAGAGTTAAGACAATCTCTCAAGAGAAATAACGCTGACTACAAACATTTGCTGACTTGCAAGTTGGTCAGGGAAAGCCCATGAATTGCAAAAATTGTCCTAAAAAAAATTGCAAAACGGACACAAAGGTCTGTAAAGTTAGTAAATGACAATGTAATGTGATACAAATCATCATCCGAGGAAAGAAGAAAGAAAGTAAAATTGGTAAAATATATGTTTACATAAACTACGAAGATCATAGTTCATTTGAAAGCCTTAGATCTTTTTATCATAATCATCATCATCATGTACCATACTGGTTGGCGTAGGTGATCATGTCCTTCCACAATCTTCTATCTACAGTGCATCGTATCAGTTCTGTTGTTGACTGTTTTCCATGCCATGATACCAAGCTATCCAGTATTTTCTCACTTTGTTGCCCGCGATCTCTCTTTCCTTGTATTTTGCCAGTTATAACCAAGTATTGCAACTTTCCTCTTCTCATGATGTGCCCGAAAAATGTTGAGTGTTTCTTTCTGATGTTTTTTTTAGGAGCTCTCTTTTTGTATTGACCTCTTTGAGAATTTCTTCATTGGTATTTTTAGCTGTCCAGTGAACTTTCAACATTCTTCTGAGAAATCCCACCTCTGTGGCCTCTAATCGTCTTTTCATTTGTTTGTCTACTGTCCATGATTCGCTTCCATAGGTCAGAATTGGTTCTATATAGCACCGATGAACTCTCTTTCTCACTTCTATTGACATAGACTTGTTGCATAAGATATTTTTTCATTTTCTGAAATGTTATTTTGGCCTGAGCTATTCTGCTTGTTATTTTTGTGGTGCATCTCCCATCTGATGTTACTTAAGCTATGATAAGCTTTTAATCATAGCCACCACATATGGCAGTTCTATCTAAATTAAATCACGGGAAAGTAACTCTTACATTTAGTGTAAAAATGTAAACATTACTAACTACGACTGGAGTTATTGTTCTTTTCAGAGTGAATTAAAAAAAAAAAACTAACTGTCTGAGCACTGATAAACTGCGCGTGATAAATATTCAAGACTAATCTAATCGTACCACGATATCGTGGGTATAATCTGTGTTTTCTTTTTCTTCATTTGACGTTTTCTTCTGTCAAATCGACCGCTATGAATGTAGTCCGAAGATCAGTTTCGCCGATTTCGTGAGAGTGTTTCATGGTGGCTGGAGATGCCAGATGTGTTATCAATATAAACTAGTAAACTAAGCGGTAATTACATTCATCTAATAATATGAAATAATAATAATAATAATAATAATAATAACAATAAAAGGTAAAATATAATTACAAATGTCAGGAAGTGATATCATTTCTAGCATTGTCTGCGTTGTACAATTACTTCTAGTTTTATTATTTTGGATTATTTCATCATTGTTTTGATCATTATTTTACTACTGTATGGTTATTCAACTCACAACAGCTGGGACTGAAGATCAATAGAGATAAGACCAAGATTATGAGAATTAATACAGTTGGCAATAACCAAATAAAACTAGGAGAAATATCTCTATTAGATGTACAATCTTACATATATCTGGGCAGTAATATAGATAAAGGGGGAGGAACAGAAAATGATACCAAAAATAAGGATATCAAAAGCAAGAGGAGCTTTCATTGCACTGGGAAACATATGGAAGTCCAAAGAAATTAGGTTAAATACAAAAATAAAAATTTTCAACTCAAATGTTAAGGCGGTCCTATTATATGGCTGTGAAACATGGAGAACAACAAAATTGACAATCACGAAGATACAGACTTTCATTAATGGATGCTTACACAGAATAAAAGGATGGAAATGGCAGAACAAAATCACTAACATAGAATTATGGAAAGGTACCAGTCAAACACCAGTGGATAAAGAGATACAGCGAAGACGATGGCGCTGGATAGGACACACACTACGGAAGCCAACTGAGAGTATTACACAGCAGGCCCTTTTTTGGAATCCCCAGGGGAAAAGACAAAGAGGAAGACCAAGGAATTCTTGGAGAAGACAGATGGAAGCAGAGATGAAGATGATGGGGAAGACATGGAATGATCTTAAAAGAATGGCAAACGACAGAACGACTTGGAAAGTGTTTGTTGAAGACCTATGCTCCACTGGGAGCTAAAAAGGTAGAAGAAGATGGTTATTCAACTGGAAAAATTCAGGTCCAGAGAGAACGCGGACAACAAAAAATGATGATACTAGATAACCTTCTGCCGTAGGACAGTAAACAAATAACCACAGGAATGATACAATGCACTGTTGAGACAGAATTATGGAAATACGTAACGCTACCCTGTGTGGTACATGATGATGGTTACTATTTTGACAAAATTCACGGTTTATCTCGTCTGTCTTTGTTTTAAAATTCCCATGTGGTTTGGTTAAGTGATAGGGATCATAGAGCCAAGGGAAATAAGTGATTATAAGGAGCAGAGATACCATAAGTATGTGTGTTCTGAATCAGCAACTTTATTAACTCCCTTTGGGAGTCAAGACGCCGACCAATAAACAGTGCTGAGTGAGGTCACAGGTCCACAGCTGACTCCATGTGTTAGGATCGGTGAACGACAAGGCTGAATGAGGTCACAGACCCATAGCTGACTCCATGTGTCAGGACCGATGAACGACAAGGCTGAATGAGGTCACAGACCCATAGCTGACTCCATGTGTCAGGACCGATGAACGACAAGGCTGAATGAGGTCACAGACCCATAGCTGACTCCATGTGTCAGGACCGATGAACGACAAGGCTGAATGAGGTCACAGACCCATAGCTGACTCCATGCGTCAGGACCGGTGAACGACACTGAAATGAGGTCACAGACCCATAGCTGACTCCATGTGTTAGGATCGGTGAACGACAAGGCTGAATGAGGTCACAGACCCATAGCTGACTCCATGCGTCAGGACCGGTGAACGACAAGGCTGAGTGAGGTCACAGATCCACAGCTGACTCCATGCGTCAGGACCGGTGAACGACAAGGCTGAATGAGGTCACAGACCCATGATGTCTCCATGTGCACACAAATAACCAAATCAACTAAAGTATCAATGACAAACAGCCGTGATTACATCATCGAGTTTGACAAGCAAGGACTTGAGATAGATGTTAACGATATGATAGATGTTAACAAGATGATAGATGTTAACAATATGATAGATGTTAACAATATGATAGATGTTAACAAGATGATAGATGTTAACAATATGATAGATGTTAACAATATGATAGATGTTAACAATATGATAGATGTTAACAATATGATAGATGTTAACAAGTAAACCAAGCGATTGTACGACCGGCTTCAACATATCGGAACAAGCATCATCATCAAGTATCGGGCCTCCTGGCGTAGGTGGTCATGTCTCTCCACAACTTTCGTTCTGGACAGTTATTTATCATTTCTATTGTTGACCTTCTGCTAAGCCATTTTCTTAAGCTGTCTGGTATCTTTTCTCTTTGCTTCCTTCTAACTTTTCGTCCCTCAATTTTTCCAGTTGTTACAATATATTCCAGCTGTTTTCTTCTCATTACATGGCCAAAAAATGATGATTGTTTCTTCCTAATATTGGATATTAGCCCTTTTTTTTGGCTCGGCCTCTTTCAGAACGTCTACATTACACTTCTTAGCTGTCCATGGTATTCTCAACATTCTTCTGTAAAACCACATTTCTACAGACTCCAGTGATTTTCTTGTCCGTTGTCCTATTGTCCATGATTCACATCCATATTTTAAGACTGGCTCTACATAACATTTAAGAACTCTTTTTATTGTTTCTATTGTCAAAAATGGATTGCATAGTATCTTCTTCGTATTTTGAAAAGCTACTTTTGCCTGAGCCATTCTGCATCTCACCTCTGGTGTACATCTTCCATATGAGGTTAACAAAGTTCCCAAATATTTAAATTAATTTATTTCTGTTTTAATATTGTTCCACTTGTCTTTATTTTGCACCGATGTGATATCTTTCTCTTTGTTGTTACCATTACTTTTGTCTTTCTGCTATTAAGGCTGATTCCTTTATTTTTGTTTTCTTTCACTATAATGTCGAACATTTTTTCTTGTAACTCATTTGGTACAAGCATGTAGCAGCTAAAATAAGGAAAACATAATAACACATAGTACCCCCTTATACTATACTCCAATACTCTACTATCCGTGCTAAACTTGGACATTAATAGACAAAGAAAGCAAAAGAAATTATTGTTACAGAGACGAGGTTTCATCATCATGTGCCATATCGGTTGTCGTATTCGATTATGTGCTTCTAGAAATCTCTATCTCCCGTGCATCTATCAATTCTTGTGTTGACAGTTTTCCGTGCCATGACACCAAGCTATACTGTATCTTCTCTCTTTGTCGTCCGCGATCTCTCTTTGTCTGTATTTTACCAGTTGTAACCAAGTATACCAACTTTCCACTTCTCATAATGTGCCAGAAAAATATTGATTGTTTCTTTCTAGTGTTTCTTATGAGCTCCCTTTTTGTGTTGGCCTCTTTGAGAATGTCCTCAGTGGTCTTTTTAGCTGTCCAGACAATTCTCAACATTCTTCTGAGAAATCCCATCTCTCTGGCCTCTAATCGCCTTTTCTCTTGTTTGTCCACTGTCCATGATTGGCTTCCATAGGTCAGAATTGTCTGAACTCCTTACGAGAAATGTATAAGAAAATTATTGAAGGTGACAAATAGGCAAAGTCAGACTTGAAGATATAAGGAAAGTAGATGAAGTAATACTAGCATTGGATTATATAAATATAGAACAAAGGGCTTGGACTCCTAACACGATCACGTGGACATAGAAAACTATCTTCTTCTTCTGTCCTTCCTCAAGTGTGTTTAAGTTTCGATGAAAGATACACATTGCGCTCTTTTGCTCTTCTGTTGGCCTCTCCTGCTGTTATATTTCAAGTGTTTATAATATTCCATCAATCATTCTTTTGCTCTTCTGTTGGCCTCTCCTGATGTTATATTTCCTAGTGTTTCTAATATTCCATCAATCCATCTTTTGCTCTTCTGTTGGCCTCTCCTGCTGTTATATTTCCTAGTGTTTCTAATATTCCATCAATCCATCTTTTGCTCTTCTGTTGGCCTCTCCTGATGTTATATTTCCTAGTGTTTCTAATATTCCATCAATCCATCTTTTGCTCTTCTGTTGGCCTCTCCTGCTGTTATATTTCCTAGTGTTTCTAATATTCCATCAATCCATCTTTTGCTCTTCTGTTGGCCTCTCCTGCTGTTATATTTCCTAGTGTTTATAATATTCCATCAATCTATCTTTTGCTCTTCTGTTGGCCTCTCCTGCTGTTATATTTTCTAGTGTTTCTAATATTCCAACAATCCATCTTTTGCTCTTCTGTTGGCCTCTCCTGCTGTTATGTTTTCTAGTGTTTCTAATATTCCATCAATCCATCTTTTGCTCTTCTGTTGACCTCTCCTGCTGTTATGTTTTCTAGTGTTTCTAATATTCCAACAATCCATCTTTTGCTCTTCTGTTGGCCTCTCCTGCTGTTATGTTTTCTAGTGTTTCTAATATTCCATCAATCCATCTTTTGCACTTCTGTTGGCTAATTCTGCTGTTATGTTTTCTAGCGTTTCTAATATTCTAACAATCCATCTTTTGCACTTCTGTTGGCTAATCCTGCTGTTATGTTTTCTAGTGTTTCTAATATTCCATCAATCCATCTTTTGCACTTCTGTTGGCTAATTCTGCTGTTATGTTTTCTAGCGTTTCTAATATTCTAACAATCCATCTTTTGCACTTCTGTTGGCTAATCCTGCTGTTATGTTTTCTAGTGTTTCTAATATTCCATCAATCCATCTTTTGCACTTCTGTTGGCTAATCCTGCTGTTATGTTTTCTAGCGTTTCTAATATTCAAACAATCCATCTTTTGCTCGTCTCTTGGCTTCTCCTGCTGTTACGTTCCTAGTGTTGCTAATATTCCATCAATCCATCTTTTGCACTTCTGTTGGCTTCTCCTGCTGTTATGCTTCATAGTATTTGTAATATTCCATCCATCCATCTTTTGCTCGTCTCTTGGCTTCTCCTGCTGTTATGTTTCAAAGTATTTGTAATATTCAATCCATCCATCTTTTTCGTGGTCGGACCATAAGTCTGATATTCTGGTAAATGTTAAAGAAGGTTCGTTGTGTTGTGTTCTGATCTTTCTATCTTGTCACGTGGCCTGACCATTTTATCTATTGTTTTCTTTATGTATTCACTGGAATTGTTCTTGGCTTCTTTATCAGCTCTTCATTTCTGCTCTTTAGAGAACTATGGATTAACGGAATAGACACGTCGAAGATCATCATAAAAGAGACTCCCCACATATCATTTGATCTGAGCTATCGGTTTATCTTCGACGGTGCGATGCAACAGAGACAGAGTAAAACGAATTCTGTCAACTACATATTTACAAGTCGTTCGGGTCGTTTTAGGCGTAGAAGAATAGCGTGGCTATCATTTGTACGGTCGAAGACAATTAATAATCTATCTATCTATCTATCTATCTATCTATCTATCTATCTATCTATCTATCTATCTATCTATCTATCTATCTATCTATCTATCTATCTATCTATCTATCTATCTATCTATCTATCTATCTACCTACCTACCTACCTACCTACCTACCTATCTATCTATCTATCTATCTATCTATCTATCTATCTATCTATCTATCTATCTATCTATCTATCTATCTATCTATCTATCTATCTATCTATCTATCTGTCTGTCTGTCTGTCTGTCTGTCTGTCTGTCTGTCTGTCTGTCTGTCTGTCTGTCTGTCTGTCTGTCTGTCTGTCTGTCTATCTATCTATCTATCTATCTATCTATCTATCTTTCTATCTATCTATCTATCTATCTATCTATCTATCTTTCTATCTATCTATCTATCTATCTATCTATCTATCTATCTATCTATCTATCTATCTATCTATCTATCTATCTATCTATCTATCTATCTATCTATTGTCCTTTCGAGCCGAAGATGGCACATAGGGCAGAACCACAATCTCAAAAATAGAAACCTTGCGTGCCAAAATGGCCCATATTGCAGAGATCACTGCTTCTAAAATCTATGGCTCTGTTTCCATAACAATGCTTTTTACAATGACAGCTTGTCAAGCCATCGATCAACCTCCTTAGTCGCCTCATACGGCATGCCTGGAAGGTATTAATAATACATGAATATTATTAAAGACGGAAACTTCCGAGGCGATATTCAGTGAATCAATTCAGAGGAAGAGGTATGTGTAAACATAATCGGAAAGAATGACAAATAATCAACAACAGATAAAAAAAAACCAAGAACAATATATGGACCAAAGCAGGATCGAACCCGTACTCAGTGGCACAACGCCTTGCGATGTCATTTTTCCGAGTGCTGTAAACATACCTCTTCCTCTGAATTGATTCACTAGTACGGTCCCTTGACTGGGTGTATGGAGCTGTCACCAACTTTAAGCTGACCAATGCAGTCTTTCAACTTGTTGAGATTAACGCGTAAATATGTACGCAGAAACTCAGTGTGGTCGCTGTTAAGAACTGATCGTCTAAGCGAATACAACAAAATGTGTGTGTGACTGAAGCTGCTTAGCAGACTAGTGTGCTCGTGTGATGTTTTGACTGACGAACTAGGAGTTCATTACGTCTTCACTCAAATCTTTAATTTCCTATACGCTTGCAAACCATGGACTCCTATAGCAGAACTATAGAATAATATATAAGCTATGGACACGAAATGTTAACATAAGATTTTTGAGCATCTTTTACATAGATCGTATCACAATTTTCTTCTTCCTCTTCTTTGCTTCCTCAATTGTCTTTCAGCGTCGAGGGGAGATATAATTTGCGGTCTTTTGCTCGTCTGTTCGCCTTTGCTGCTGTTATGTTTCCTAGTGCTTCTAATATTCCGTCGACCCATCTTTTCATGGTCGACACTTGGGTCTGGTATTCTCACAACGTTTGTTGAAAGCTCGTTGTGTTGTGTTTTGTTCTTTCTGCCTTGTCACGTGGCCAAACCATTTTATCTGTTGTTTCCTTATATATTCTATGGCGGGGGTTATTCCTAGCTTTTTCTCAGTTCTTCATTTCTGATCTTATCTCTCAGACTGTTTCCTGTCATTCGTCTAACACATTTCATCACTATAGAGGTTATTTTTCTTATTATTCTTGCATCTAGGGTCCACAACTGAAAAAAAAAAATCGCTAAAAGGCTACAACAAGCATACATGAGTACATGATGATCTTTAGAGTATTGTGGTAAAAAAAAAAATACGAAAATTGAAATGGTTTGGCCATGTATCTCGATGGTCTGTCATGGCATTGACAATTCTGGAAGTGAAAGTAGAGAGAAGGAGAGGTAGGCAGAGAAAGAGATGGGGAAATAATATACATGAACGGGCAGGCCTCAAGATTGAAAGAGGATAGAGATGAGTGGAAGTTGATGATGTCTGTTACAAGTTCCCCCCAAAATAGGATGTTGATCGTGGTGATTTTGATGATGATGTTGATTATGATGATGGTGATGATGATGGTGATGATGTCTGTTACAAGTTCCCAAAAGCCCCCAGGGCTGTGTGATATTGATGGTGGTTATGTTTGATGATGTTGATGATAATGATGGTGGTGAGATGATCATGGTGATGATGGTGAGATGATGATGATAGTGATGATGATGGTGAGATGATGATGATGGTGATGATGATGGTGATGATGATGGTGATGATGATGATGGTGATGATGATGATGATGATGATGGTGACGATGATGGTGATGATGATGGTGATGATGATGATGGTGATGATGATGGTGATGATGGTGATGATGGTGAGGAGATGATGACGATGGTGATAATGATGGTGATGATGGTGAGATGATGATGTTGGTGATGATGGTGATGATGGTGATGATGGTGATGATGGTGAGGAGATGATGACGATGGTGATGATGATGGTGAGATGATGATGTTGGTGATGATGGTGAGATGATGATGACGGTGATGATGGTGAGGTGATGGTGATGATGGTTAGATGATGATGATGATGACGTGATGATGATGATGGTGATTATGGTGATAATGATGAGAAGATGATGATGGTGACGGTGATGATAGCGAGATGATGGTGATGATGGTGAGATGATGATGAAAGTGATAGTGAGATGATGATGATGATGATGGAGGTGATGATGATGGTGATGGTGATGATGGTAATGTTGATGATGATGATGATGATGATGATGATGGAGTTGATGGTGATGATGATGGTGATGATGATGGTGATGGTGATGATGGTAATGTTGATGATAACGATGATAATGATGCTAATTGTGTCGATGATGATGGTGATGATGACGAAGAAGATAATAGCTAAATGCTAAAAAAATATACACATCTATCAATAAGTGCTAGGACAACGCCAGTCAAGCCGTCATTAAAAAGTATGAACGAACTGTAACAGAAACAAAACAGCAGATGAAGCCAACCACGTGACAGGTTTCGTGAACTATCTCTTCCCTCGACAACAAAAGGCAAATAAAGAACAGAACAACAGAAGATACATCTAATATTATAGTTATATATATATATATATATATATATATATATATATATATATATATATATAGCAGATTTGTTTCGGTGTACATGTGTGCGTTAGTTTGTTTGTTTTCATAAGGAACCATTAAGGAAAGCAAACCTGAATAAAATGCTGGCTGAAATCGGATGCACTGGGCCACTGGCGCAGAACACAGTGCAACGTTTTAACGGGTGTTCAATCAGAGTGGATCTGGCGGACTCTAATTGTGATGTTCTATCTGTGGGGGCGATCAACACACTTAACCTGACAGCTGACTTCATGTGAGAGTCTGGAATCCTACTATGATTGAGTCCTGATCGCAGAGAGAGAGAGAGAGAGAGAGAGAGAGAGAGATTTTTTTCTGGAATAGTACTGCGGCCTGGTGTGATACCGACCACATCACCTATAAAATATGCCGGGGTTACTGAAAATAACCACATTACCAACATGTTCCCCACAGGGTGTGGAAGGAACCCGTTATTTTTCAATTTAAGAATAAAAATGAAATTGTTTTCACCTGTTTGCGTATTCCCTGTAATTATTTACAAAAATGTACAAAGTAGCATTGAGCTTATGAAGGATATGCTTTTAAAGTATTCACAACGGCTTGACATCTGCAATATGTGACGTAGGCACGGACATTCCATGGATGTGAGAGTCGTGTGGAGACAGTCCATCTCGAGGCATGTTGTCTTCCCGTGATGTATTCTCAGACTCGCTCTCACTACCGTCCGCTCCCCCTTCCGTGTGTGTTTTGACATGCTTGCTCAGATGGTCACTTCTCATGAATCGCTTGTTGCAGACGGGGCAAGCAAAGCGCTTTTCCCCGCTGTGGGTTCGAAGATGGCGCTGGAGCTCATCTGAGCGCGTGAATCGCTTACCACAGAACAACCAGTTACAGACAAACGGTCTTTCTCCGGTGTGCCAACGAAGATGAGCTTTAAGATGGGAAGTCTTGTTGTAGACTTTACCACACCCTGGGATATGGCAGCTGTGGATATTTCGTTTACGGAGATGTTCTCCTGCAGGTCCTAGCCGGTCTGCTTCTTGACAATTTGGGCAATCGCAGTTAGAGCGTCCAGTGTAGCGTCTTTGAGTCCGAGCGCTGGGAAGTCCGGTGATTCCTGATCGTGTAGCAGCAAGAAATGGGGACATTGACGCTGCAGCGCCCAAATCGGATTGCGACGAAAGCATGGACTTGTATGTGCTGTATGTGTCTTGAAGCAAATGCTGGCCTGATGAGAGAAGAGCATTTGTTGCAGCATTTGATCCCAGGGCATGGCTTAGGGAGAAATCAGAAGTTGGGTATGACGGCGATATTTGAGATCGAAGAGCCGCTGCTCCAGCGGCTGCTGTGCTTGAAGCGGCATCGGTGAGCCAGGAACTGGTTCCGGCATGAACGTCCCACCAAGTGGATGCGCCGTTGACAGCTGGGGGCGTGGCAACTTCCGTTTTGATTGTAGGGTGACCAGTTGAGTGTGGGTTGCTGACGTTAAAAGGCCAAGGGTCATATGTTAAAGGGTGCATTCTGGAGTAGACACTACCAAGTGATGGGCTGCCAAGGGCTGATTCACCATGTACCTTTATTGAAACAAAAACAGAAATAAGCTTTAGGTTTATATAATTGGCGTGGTCTGTGAATCATAAGAAAGGGAGATCATCATTAAACTTTAAGCTTTTACTAAAATAACTAAAATAAAAGTCTTGAGTGACTCTCTTTCTTCTGAAGTTCATCCGTGACTATTAAAGGAATGAATATTCGTCTACGCCATTCGTCCACAAATAGACATAAAGTGGGCGTTGATGCTTTATGTTGTGGTTTATTTGCGCCTTTTGAAGCAACACATCCGACTTCAGCACGTCATGTTTTAGTATCGGGTTGCCTTCCCTTTTCGATTCCGACTCGCTTGGACAGACTAGACAAGTCTGTTACTAGAGGCACAGCGAAGAAGTACAGTTGGGTCTGGATGATTCTGGGTCACAGATTATGGCGTAGACCATCACCTAGGAGTCGCTGGCAGCTTCCAGTTCTGTTGTTGTCAAGTGCCTTGCCTATTACTAATGCTTTATTGCTCAAGTTCTTTCCTCTTTTCTTCCTAGTTTGTCTTTCAGCTTTGAGGAGACATATATGTAGCGACTTTTCTCTTTAGTTTACCAAATCTGCTTCCATTTTTCCGAGTGCTTTTTGTATTACTTCTAGTATTAATTCTATTATTAGTTCTAATATTAGTTCTAGTATTAATTCTATTATTAGTTCTAATATTAGTTCTAGTATTAATTCCAGTATTGCTTCTAATATTGCTTCTGTCATTACTTCTAGTATTACTTCGAATATTGTTTTTAGTACTACTTCTAGTATTACTTCCAGTATTGCTTGTAATATTACTTCCAATTTTACTTCTAGTATTGCTTCTAGTATTACTTCCAGTATTACTTCTGGTACTACTTCTAGTATTGCTTCTAGTATTACTTCCAATATTACTTCTAGTATTACTTCTTCTTGTATTACTTCTAGTATTACTTCTAGTATTGGTTTTAGTATTACTTCTAGTATTACTTCTAGTATTACTTCCAGTATTACTTCTAGTATTACTTCTAGTATTACTTCCAATATTACTTCTAGTATTACTTCTAGTATTACTTCTAGTATTACTTCCAATATTACTTCTAGTATTACTTCTTCTTGTATTACTTCTAGTATTACTTCTAGTATTGGTTTTAGTATTACTTCTAGTAGGGAGCCGCGATAGCTCAGTGGTTAGTGAACTAGACTACAAAGGACAAGGGGTAGTGTTCGATCTCAACCGACGGCTTCCGGGTTCACCCAGCCTTAAATGGGTACCGGATTTTTTTCTGGGAAAGTAAAGCAGCACGGGCATAATACCGACCACTTTACTCCAAAAATCATGTGCAGAAGGTCTGTAAAATATAGGGTCACTAACACCATATTTACCTATACGCCACTTGGCGTGACTACTTTGCTTTACTTACTTTTTACTTCTAGTATTACTTATAATATCGCTTTTAATATTACTTCTATTATTATTTCTATTATTAATTCTAGTATTACTTCTAATATTACCTCTAGTATTTATTGATTCTATTATTATTTCTATTATAAGCTCTAGTATCACTTCTAATATTACTTCAAATATTACTACTATTATTATTTCTATTATAAGCTCTAGTATCACTTCTAATATTACTTCAAATATTACTACTAGTATTACTTCTAGTATTACTTCTAGTATTAACTCTAATATTACGTCTAGTATTACCTCTAGTATTACCTCTAGTATTAACTCTAATATTACTTCTAGTATTAATTCTAATATTACTTCTAGTATTAACTCTAGTATTACTTCTAGTATTAACTCTAATATTACTTCTAGTATTAACTCTAGTATTGCTTCTAGTATTAACTCTAATATTACTTCTAGTATTAACTCTAATATTACTTCTAGTATTACTTCTAGTATTATTTCTAGTATTACTTCTAGTATTAACTATAATATTACTTCTAGTATTAACTCTAATATTACTTCTAGTATTAATTCTAGTATTACTTCTAGTATTAACTCTAATATTACTTCTAGTATTACTTCTAATATTACTTCTAGTATTACTTCTACTATTAGCCCGTTTGTTACCGGGGCCCCATTATGTGGGATGTAAAGAATAGTGACACTGTGACCTTCCAGGCATGTCGTATGAGGCGACTAAGGAGGTTGATCGATGGCTTGACAAGCTGTCATTGGAAAAAGCATTGTTATGGAAACAGAGCCATAGATTTTAGAAGCAGTGATCTCTGCAATATGTGCCATTTTGGCACGCAAGGTTTCTATTTTGAGATTGTGGTTCTGCCCTATGTGCCATCTTCGGGTCGAAAGGACAATAGATTACTTCTAGTATAATTCTAGTATTAACTCTAATATTACTTCTAGTATTACTTCTAATATTACTTCTAGTATTACTTCTAGTATTAATTCTAGTATTAACTCTAATATTACTTCCAGTATTAACTCTAGTATTACTTCTAGTATTAACTCTAGTATTACTTCTAGTATTAACTCTAGTATTAACTCTAATATTACTTCTAGTATTACTTCTAGTATTAACTCTAATATTACTTCTAGTATTAACTCTAATATTACTTCTAGTATTACTTCTAGTATTAATTCTAGTATTAACTCTAATATTACTTCCATTATTAACTCTAGTATTACTTCTAGTATTAACTCTAGTATTACTTTTAGTATTAACTCTAGTATTAACTCTAATATAACTTCTAGTATTAACTCTAGTATTAACTCTAATATTACTTCTAGTATTACTTCTTGTATTAACTCTAATATTACTTCTAGTATTACATCTAGTATTACTTCTAGTATTAACTCTAGTATTACTTCTAGTATTACTTCTAGTATTACTTCTAGTATTACTTCTAGTATTAACTCTAATATTAACTCTAGTATTACTTCTAGTATTACTTCTAGTATTAATTCTAGTATTACTTCTAATATTACTCTAATATTACTTCTAGTATTACTTCTAATATTACTTCTAGTATTACTTCTAGTATTAATTCTAGTATTAACTCTAGTATTACTTCTAGTATTACTTCTAGTATTAATTCTAGTATTAACTCTAATATTACTTCTAGTATTAACTCTAATATTACTTCTAGTATTAACTCTAGTATTACTTATAGTATTAACTCTAGTATTACTTCTAGTATTAACTCTAGTATTACTTCTAGTATTAACTCTAGTATTACTTCTAGTATTGCTCTTTCCAGAATATCTTATTGGCATGATGTTATTTCCGTAGCATCTGTTGGTAGCTATACGGATTGTGCTCAACTGTTTCTGTCTTGTTAAGTGGCCACACCGTTTAATTGTTTGTTAATTTATTTATTGCAATGTGAGGGTGATCCTTAACTGTCTTTTTGATTATTAAAATCAAATAGTGTCCCTCATGCTGGCTCCCTACATAATACTGACACATGTAAGTTAAGCTGTATTTGTTTCGTTGATATTTTTTTCTAGAATCGAGTGATCTCGTTTGATTAACATTCGATTCGTTGTGATTGATGAATACAACTGCGATGACAGTGATCTGATGACCAATCAACCAGCCAGACAACTAGCTAGCTCAAACGAACAAACCAACCAACCAACCAACCAACCAATTAATCATCATCATCAAGTACCGGGCCTGCTGGCGTAGATGTTCATGTCTCTCCACAACTTTCGATCTCGACAGTTATTTATCATTTCTGTTGTTGACCTTCTGCTAAGCCATTCTCGTAAGATGTCTGGTATTTTTTCCCTTTGCTTCCTTCAATTTCTTCGTTCTTCAATTTTCCAGTTGTTACAATATATTCCAGTTGTTCTCTTCTCATTACATGGCCAAAAATGATGATTGTTTCTTTCTAATATTGGAAATTAGCTCTCTTTTTGCTTTGGCCTCTTTCATAACATTTTCATTACTCTTCTTAGCTGCCCATGGTATTCTCAATATTCTTGTGTAAAACCACATTTCTACAGACTCCAGTGATTTTCTTGTCAGTTGCTGTATTGTCCATGATTCACATCCATATGTTAAGACTGTCTCTACATAACATTTAAGAACTCTTTTTCTTGTTGCTATTGTCAAAAATGGATTGCATAGTATCTTCCTCATTTTTTGGAAAGTTGCTTTTGCCAGAGCCATTCTGCATCTCACCAACTAATTAATACATAAATTAAATAACTAAGTATTTAACTCAATCAATAACTGACTAACAAGATGTATAAATAATGAATGAAAAAGTAGCTGAACTAACTGAACTTAACAAATAAACTAATCAACTAACTAGTTAACTATGAGCAAGTGGTGGGGTGAGAGATTTCACAAGATTTTTGGAATCCCCAGGAGAAAAGACAAAGAGGAAGACCAATAAATTCTTGGAGAAGACAGACAGAAGCAGAGTTGAAGATGATGGGGAAGACATGGAATGATCTTAAAAGTATAGCAAGAAACAGAATGGCTTGGAAAGTGTTTGCTGAAGACCTACGCTCCACAGGGAGCTGAAATGTAGAAGGAGAGGAAGAAGTGGTGGGGTGTAATGTACACTCTTACAATGTATGGCGACAGCTTAAAAAGAAAAATGAACAAAACAAAATCATGGCGTTTCGGCCTACACTAGGCCTTCTGCAGGAAATAGGAACAGCAAGAACGGACAATGAAATGATGATAAACTAAACTGCATGTAAAGTTAACCAGAACTTCTTTCTTCTTCTCTCTTTCTCACTGATACCTAAAAGGTGTCGTGGTTATAGCATTTGTCGTTCTTGAGCTGCTCGAACTGTCCGAATTAGTGATTTTCCTTTGTTGTTACATGTCTCTGTCACTGCATCTATCCATCTTCTTCTTGTCTCTTTCTCACTGTTACCTAAAAGGTGTCGTGGTTATATCATTTGTCGTTCTTGAGCTGCTCGAACTGTCCGAATTAGTGATTTTCCTTTGTTGTTACATGTCTCTGTCACTGCATCTATCCATCTTCTTCTTGTCTCTTTCTCACTGTTACCTAAAAGGTGTCGTGGTTATATCATTTGTCGTTCTTGAGCTGCTCGAACTGTCTGAATTAGTGATTTTCCTTTGTTGTTACATATCTCTGTCACTGCATCTATCCACCTTCTTCTTGTCTCTTTCTCACTGATACCTAAAATGTGTCGTGGTTATATTATTTGTCGTTCTTGAGCTGCTCGAACTGTCCGAATTAGTGATTTTCCTTTGTTAGTACATGTCTCTGTCACTGCATCTATCCACCTTCTTTTTGTCTCTTTCTCACTGATACCTAAAAGGTGTCGTGGTTATATCATTTGTCGTTCTTGAGCTGCTCGAACTGTCCGAATTAGTGATTTTCCTTTGTTGTTACATGTCTCTGTCACTGCATCTATCCATCTTCTTCTTTTCTCTTTTCACTGATACCTAAAAGGTATCGTGGTTTATATCATGTGTCGTTCTTGAGCTGCTCGAACTGTCTGAATTAGTGATTTTCCTTTGTTGTTACACGTCTCTGTCACTGCATCTATCCATCTTCTTTTCTCTTTTCACTGATACCAAAAAGGTGTCGTGGTTTATATCATTTGTCGTTCTTGAGCTGCTCGAACTGTCCGAATTAGTGATTTTCCTTTGTTGTTACATGTCTCTATCACTGCATCTATCCATCTTCTTCTAGGTCTTCCTCTTGGTCTTTTTCATGCATTCTCGAGAAGAACGCCCTTGATGGTGATTGGTGAGGATTCATTCTGACCATGTGGTCCAACCATTTAAGTTGTTTCCGTTCGAATTTGATCACAAATAAATCCGTTCGAAATCACACACAAGAACACTTGAATTTCTTTTTACTACGAGCAATGAAATTTATTTATAATTTAAATATGACTCCCATAGCAAAAAATACGTCGTGTTGCACTGTCACGCACCGGAAGTAAACGGATTAAAATCCATAATTGCTCACCTGAGTTGTTGTTTATTGTCCAGTTATTGTTCCAGTTATTGTTCCAGTTATTGTCCCAGTTATTGTTCCAGTTATTGTCCCAGTTATTGTTCCAGTTATTGTTCCAGTTATTGTTCCAGTTATTGTTCCAGTTATTGTTCCAGTTATTGTCCCAGTTATTGTACCAGTTATTGTCCCAGTTATTGTACCAGTTATTGTACCAGTTATTGTACCAGTTATTGTCCCAGTTATTGTACCAGTTATTGTTCCAGTTATTGTCCCAGTTATTGTCCCAGTTATTGTACCAGTTATTGTCCCAGTTATTGTCCCAGTTATTGTTCCAGTTATTGTCCCAGTTATTGTCCAGTTATTGTTCCAGTTATTGTTCCAGTTATTGTCCAGTTATTGTTCCAGTTATTGTCCCAGTTATTGTCCCAGTTATTGTCCCAGTTATTGTTCCAGTTATTGTTCCAGTTATTGTTCCAGTTATTGTTCCAGAACGTCGTTCTACTTGTGTTTTGTTTTCTCACCCACGCAAATATTTTCATCATTAAAAGAGATAAATTGAGTGCGTTAGAAAAACACAGCGATGAGCACAATCTCAATTTAAATAAAAATAAAACAAAGTTAATGTCCATTGACAAAGCAAAAAGCCAAACCAAAATACATCATCAATAGACAAGAATTTGACGTCAAAACAAAATAATGAATAGATGGGATCTGCAGTAACTAACAATGGAGACTGCCAGTATGAGATCAAAGACTACCAACAGCAACACAAAAATTAAACGCTATGAACCAAATCTAAACTACTGAGGGCATTTAACAACAGCAATATATAGTTGTGAATCATGGACAATCTCGCAAAACAATAATGAAGAAAATTTGTTTATTCAAAACTTAATGCTATAAAAAAACACCATAGATAATGAGCAATGAAGACATAGTAAACGACCAATTTAAAATGACTGACTTGTAAAAGAAAATGAGTACAAAGATAAAATATATTAAATACTATGCAGAGTCACGAGTGGACCTGCAGAGAACATGTAAAATACACATACACTTGTATCAAGCAGCTTAACTAATAGACAGACGAGACAAACGTCGACGTTTCGGTGAAAGCCTTCATCAGATCATCATCATCATCATCGCGTGCCTTCTCCGCAACGAAGGTTGGCTACCATGGATCGCCATTCTACTCTGTTTCTTGCTTTGATGGTGCAGGCTGACATAGATTGACTTGTCCATCTTTTGATGTTACTCGTTCATGTTAGTCTTAGTCTGCCTCTGCCTCTTTTACCTTGTATTTTTCCTTCCAATATTACTTTTATTAGGCTGTTGAGTCTTTTAACATGCCCCAAAACTTTCATTTGTCTTGTCTTAATTGTATATAGTAGTTCTCTTTTTTATTTTCAGTTGTTTTAAAACTTCATCATTTGTTATCTTTTGAATTCATCAGATACGATCAAAATCTACACAGATTAACACGAAAGGCAAATACTATCTTCTTCCTCTTTCTTCTTTTATCATTCCTCCATTGCCTTTGGCGTCGAGGGAAAATACAATTGCAATTCTTTGCTCTTCTGGTGGTCTCCACTGGTGTTATCCCTACATCCCTACTAGTGACTCTAGTGTTCCCTTTACCCATCTCTTTCTCGGTAATACTATTCTAAAAAAAAAAAAATAATAAAAAAATAAAAGCAATATAAAAACAACAATCGCCAAAAATGGCGGAAAGAAACGGTGGCTATGATTTACGTCACTATTAGTTTACGTGACTACTATGCAATTGTGATTGATTTGGAGAAAAAGGAGAAAAATAATGTGCTAAATTAAAAAGGGGTTTCATAAGGAATGAGTGAAAGTAGGTGTCGCACTATGGGTGTGGCCTAAGATAGAGATTCGGGGGCCTCGGTAGCCGAGTTGGGGAAACCACCCGACTGGACTACCGACATTCGGACAACCCGTGTTCGATTCCCGCTGGGAGCAGTGTGAGTTGTACTCGTGGTTGGAAAAAAAAAATACCCCCACGGTCGACCCAGCCGTTGACAGAAATGGGTACCAGGGTATTACCCTGGGAAGGTGAGGAATGTCGCCTCGCGTTGTGAGTTTCGATGCTTGAGGCGACACTATACGGAAATTACCTTTACTTTATAGAGAATCTAATAGAAGGGCTAAGGTGAATACAATGTTCTGTGGGAGATTCTAATAGAAGGGCTAAGGTGAATACAACGTTCTGTGGGAGATTCTAATAGAAGGGCTAAGGTGAATACAATGTTCTGTGGGAGATTTTAATAGAAGAGCTAAGGTGAATACAACGTTCTGTGGGAGATTCTAATAGAAGAGCTAAGGTGAATACAATGTTCTGTGGGAGATTCTAATAGAAGGGCTAAGGTTAATACAATGTTCTGTGGGAGATTCTAATAGAAGGGCTAAGGTGAATACAATGTTCTGTGGGAGATTCTAATAGAAGGGCTAAGGTGAATACAATGTTCTGTGGGATATTCTAATAGAAGGGCTAAGGTGAATACAATGTTCTGTGGGAGATTCTAATAGAAGGGCTAAGGTGAATACAATTTTCTGTGGGAGATGTGGCTAGAGTCAGAGATTCTCTCAGACGGGGTGTGGTGAATGCAATGTTCTGTGGGAGATCTGGCTAGAGACAGAGATTCTCTCAGACGGGGTGTGGTAAATGCAATGTTCTGTGGGAGATCTAGCTAGAGACAGAGATTCTCTCAGACGGACTGTAATGAAAGCAATGTTTTGTGGGAGATCTGGCTAGAGACAGAGATTGTCTCAGACGGTCTGTAATGAATGCAATGTTCTGTTGGAGATGTGGCTAGAGACAGAGATTATCTCAGACGGGCTTTAATGAATGCAATGTTCTGTGGGATATTCTCTCAGACTGGGTGTGGTGAATACAATGTTCTGTGGGAGATTCTCTCAGAAGGGTGTGGTGAATACAATGTTCTGTGGGAGATTCTCTCAGACGGGGTGTGGTGATTACAATGTTCTGTGGGAGATTCTCTCAGACGGGGGGTGGTGAATACAATGTTCTGTGGGAAATTCTCTCAGACGGGGTGTGGTGAATACAATGTTCTGTGGGAGATTCTCTCAGACGGGGTGTGGTGAATACAATGTTCTGTGGGAGATTCTCTCAGACGGGGTGTGATGAATACAATGTTCTGTGGTAGATTCTCTCAGAAGGGGTGTGGTGAATACATGTTATGTGGGAGATTCTATCAG
This sequence comes from Megaustenia siamemsis, assembly GCA_032433765.1. Taxonomy (NCBI): domain Eukaryota; kingdom Metazoa; phylum Mollusca; class Gastropoda; order Stylommatophora; family Ariophantidae; genus Megaustenia; species Megaustenia siamemsis. The sequence goes on along the minus strand of JAVIAB010000145.1, from coordinate 38,459,639 downwards.
ACGGGCTTTGATGAATACAATGTTCTGTGAGAGATGTGGCTAGAGACAGAGATTCTCTCAGACGGGTTGTAATGAAAGCAATGTTCTGTGGGAGATGTGGCTAGAGACAGAGATTCTCTCAGACGGACTGTAATGAATGCAATGTTCTGTGGGGAGGATCTGGCTAGAGACAGAGATTCTCTCAGACGGACTGTAATGAAAGCAATGTTCTGTGGGAGATCTGGCTAGAGACAGAGATTCTCTCAGACGGACTGTAATGAAAGCAATGTTCTGTGGGAGATCTGGCTAGAGACAGAGATTCTATCAGATGGACTGTAATGAAAGCAATGTTCTGTGGGGAGGATCTGGCTAGAGACAGAGATTCTCTCAGACGGACTGTAATGAAAGCAATGTTCTGTGGGAGATCTGGCTAGAGACAGAGATTCTATCAGACGGACTGTAATGAATGCAATGTTCTGTGGGGAGGATCTGGCTAGAGACAGAGATTCTATCAGACGGACTGTAATGAAAGCAATGTTTTGTGGGAGATCTCACTAGAGACAGAGATTCTCTCAGACTGACTGTAATGAAAGTAATGTTTTGTGGGAGATCTGGCTAGAGACAGAGACATCTCTGACGGACTGTAATGAATACAATGTTCTGTGGAAGATTCTCTCCGACGAGCTGTAATGAATACAATGTTCTGTGGGAGATTCTCTCCGACGAGCTGTAATGAATACAATGTTCTGTGGAAGATTCTCTCCGACGAGCTGTAATGAATACAACGTTCTGTGGGAGATTCTCTCCGACGAGCTGTAATGAATACAATGTTCTGTGGAAGATTCTCTCCGACGAGCTGTAATGAATACAACGTTCTGTGGGAGATTCTCTCCGACGAGCTGTAATGAATACATTGTTCTGTGGGAGATTCTCTCCGACGGGATGTAATGAATACAACGTTCTGTGGGAGATTCTCTCCGACGAGCTGTAATGAATGCATTGTTCTGTGGAGGATCTGGTTTGAGATAGAGAGCTGTAAACACACCTCTTCCCCCGAATCTATTCGCTGATCTATCACCTCGGTAGTTCTCCCTCTATAATAATATTCTTTATTTTGTTATTTATTAATTATCTTCATTCTAAACCACTGGAAGCTACTATCCATGCTGTTTTGTCCTATGACTTGTTTGTCTACAACACAAGTATCCTGCCATACCCTATCCGGGAGATACTTGTCTTAATTGGAAAATACAGATATACAAATTATTCCGGAGTTGTGCTCGTAAACCTATGTTATATTGACAATCATGAAGATACAAACTTTCATTAATGGATGCTTACGCAGAATAAAAGGATGGAAATGGTAGGACAAAATCGCTAACATAGAATTATGGAAATGTACCGGTCAAATACCAGTGGATAAAGAGCTACAGCGAAGACGATGGTGCTGGACAGGACACACTACGGAAGCCAACTGAGAGTATTACATAACAGACACTTTCTCCCAGTGGAAAAGACAAAGTGGATGACCAAAGAATTCCTGGAGAAGACAGATAGAAGCAGAGATGAAGATGATGGGGAAGACATGGAATGATCTTAAAAGAATGGTAAGAAAAAGAACGACTTGGAAGGTGTTTGTTGAAGACCTATGTTCCACAGGAGCTGAATTGTAGAAGAAAGAAAGAAGACATATGCGTGAAAGACATTGCCAATGTTAGCTACTTCTTTAGGTAGCTGAGTTGGCCGTGTGCTGTAGCGTTTGGTTTCTCGTGGCAAGATGCTGTGCTGTGGAGTACGGGGATTGATCTTACTTCGGACCGTTCTGTCGTTTTGTTATTGTTATGTCGTTTTGTTATTGTTCTGTCGTTTTGTTATTGTTCTGTCGTTTTGTTATTGTTATGTCGTTTTGTTACTGTTCTGTCGTTTTGTTATTGTTATGTCGTTTTGTTATTGTTATGTCGTTTTGTTATTGTTCTGTCGTTTTGTTATTGTTATGTCGTTTTGTTATTGTTCTGTAGTTTTGTTATTGTTATGTCGTTTTGTTATTAGTCTGTCGTTTTGTTATTGTTCTGTCGTTTTGTTATTGTTATGTCGTTTTGTTATTGTTATGTAGTTTTGTTATTGTTCTGTCGTTTTGTTATTGTTATGTCGTTTTGTTATTGTTCTGTCGTTTTGTTATTGTTCTGTCGTTTTTTTTTTCTGTTGTTGATTATTGGTGATTTTTTTTCAGAGTGTTAACATACCTATTCCCCTGAAATTATTCGCCGATATTTCACCTCGGAAATTTCGCTCTAACGTTCTGTTGTCTTCTTTCAGACGAGCCGTGGTGATTACAACGTTCTGTTGTCTTCTTTCAGATGGGCCGTTTTAATACAACGTTCTGTGGTCTTTTTTCGATGGGCCGTGTGAATAGAACGTTCTGTGGTCTTCTTTCAGATGGGCCGTGTGAATAGAACGTTCTGTTGTCTTCTTTCAGATGGGCCGTGTGAATAGAACGTTCTGTTGTCTTCTTTCAGATGGGCCGTGTGAATAGAACGTTCTGTTGTCTTCTTTCAGATGGGCCGTGTGAATAGAACGTTCTGTTGTCTTCTTTCAGATGGGCCGTGTGAATAGAACGTTCTGTTGTCTTCTTTCAGATGGGCCGTGTGAATAGAACGTTCTGTTGTCTTCTTTCAGACGGGCCGTGTGATTAGAACGTTCTGCATAAGATCTGGTTAGGGACGGAAATTCTTTCAGGCGGGCCGTGGTGAATGCAACATTCTTTTAAGAACGCTTTATCCGGTACAGTGATATTTTATATTTTCACTTTCCTACAATATATTACGGATTATTATCTATATATTTTTTTTCAAAAATACATATACACTAGAACATAAACAGGAATGCGTTGTGTTTGCTATTGAATTAGGTCGGAGAGTCATATGACTTAATGGCCGCTGGTTTAAGAAAATAAGACTGACGCATATGACTCTGATCAACTAAACATCACTTGGTGTAATAGTATCACTACTATTAAGTAAATATAGAGACACATTGAGACAGATAAACATACCTTGTGCTGGACTGGCGACTGCGATCCGTCACTGCTGTATGCTCCACCACCCACAGGTGACGAATTGGAGAACATATCATTTGAGTAAATAGAGTTACCTCCCGATGAAGTGGTCACACAGCGGCCATAACCTAAGTAGGCGGAGTTAGCTTGTGATGGTGTCAGTGTGGGCGTCTTTTGTCCAGGTGATCCACCACTTATAGCACATGGATTTGGTGACATTGACTCCGCCTTCCTCCAAGGATGAAATCCGCCTTTATTGATTGGTGAATCTCCAAAAGGGGGCGGGGATTTACTGGTTATCTTGTTACACTGTGCTGCTAACATGGCGAGAGGTGTTCCTGGACCAAGGGGATGCGATTCCTGTTCATTTGAGAATAAATAAAATTTAAAAAAAATTATATTTACATAAGCCATAACAATGGAAAAAAAAAACATAGTAACTTTAGACGAATTTATTTTAATTTCTATAAAACCACACCAAGACAAAACTAATCGATAGTGTGTGTAAATAAAGAAACGAAAGTATTTATCGATTAGGATTTCCTCACAAGCTGCGTAACCGTCTGGATATCTTGTAACTGCCATGTCATAGCCAGCGATCGAACTGAATAAAACGTATATTTTGGTTTATAATTATACCTGTCTTGAAATGTCTGAAGAATATTCTTCATCGTATGCCTGTGGTTGTTCAGATTGTTCGTTTTTTTTAAACACAATATGACAGTGCAACGTGGCATAGAATAATTTCAGAAAGTCGTTGTACACAGGAGACATACAATTATCAGTAGTGCACGCGATTAACGTTTTGTGCCAGGAAAGCGGTCATAATCAAATAAAATTACGACATTTCGTTTCAGAATTTTTATAAATCTTTTTTTTTTTTTTTTGAAATTTGCTCACATGATGTTTCAAAAATAGAATGATAAACGGCGAAAGAATTCATATTTTTGCGAAAGTTCTAAAAACAGAGATTAAAAGTTTATATCATAAGACACAAAAGTAGTAATTGTATCATTAAAAGTGTTTAAATTATAGAACATTGCTCTCTTTTTTAATGTGAGTGTTTTGAGCTGCTCATTCAAATATGTGTTGTTGCAAGAAGTACCTGTCGCGCTATGGTTTATCGAAGTTCAAATACATTTGTTGTTAGTTCAGGTTTTGTAGATAACCACACACACACAAACACACACACACAGAGACAAGAGAGAGAGAGAGAGAGAGAGAGAGAGAGAGAGAGAGAGAGAGAGAGAGAGTGATGATTAAAAATAAAACAATTTATTATATTCTGTGTTTAGCTTTTGTTCTCTAATCTTGCTTTCTTTTCTTCCTTTCTTCCTTTCTTTCTTTCTTTCTTTCTTTTTTCTTTTCTTTCTTTCTTTCTTTCACTCCTCACTACGTAAATTTATAAGATTTTTTCCCTGTTTAGTACCAATTGTTTGTCTTTCACTTATACGTAATCTTTACCTCCCCCTCTCTCTCTCTCTCTCTCTCTCTCTCTCTCTCTCAGACTTTCTCTTTCTCTCTCTTAACATATAAAACACTTCATTTACTTTAAATGTAATACTTATTTATTTCGTTTATTCCACCTTCTCCTTTCTGTCCCTCTGGATATGCACATTGATTCAGACAGAGAGCTATACACCTGGCTGGCTAATTACATACCCATCCAACAACCATTGAATAAACCGACCAACCAAACAATTAACTAACTATATGGCCTTTGGCGTCTTAACGGTAGAAAGGAATCATCACATAAATCAATAGCTTTGGTAAAATAATAATGTGTTACGCTGGATGCTGTATTGCTGAACAGCTTCTTTCCTTCCTGAATCTGGTAATTTTGGATAGACAGATGCGACCGCAGAATAAATAAGATGTATTTGTTTAGTCTGAACTCCTTTCTTCTGTGCATTTTGTCTTCTGAATTTGACACCGACGCTTCTCAGAATGTTGCTGTGCCGTTTTTTTTTTTTTAAATGTTTGTTTTCCATGCCTCATTTTCCGTTTCTTTCAATGATAGAGAATTCACTCAAGGAAGATCTGCAAACATCATTATATTACAGTACTGGTGTGCCATAGGGAGCCGCAATAGCTCAGTGGTTAGTGAACTGGGCTACAAAGGACAAGAGGTAGGGTTCGATCCCAACCGACGGCTTCCGGGTTCACCCAGCCTTAAATGGGTACTGGATTTTTTTTTCTGGGAAAGTAAAGCGGCACGATCACATTTACCCCAAAAATCATGTGCTGTAAAATTTATGGTCACTAACACCATATTTCCCTATACGCCACTTGGCGTGACGGGGGCTCTTTTCTTTCTTTTTTACTGATGTGCATTTGGCCTCTTTCCGTCTCTAAGTTCGCCATTCTATTGTTTGGGAATACGAATGTTGTCCATTCTTCTTACATGACCCAGCCACCTTAGTCTACGGCTCCTAAGTGTTGCCATGATGGATGGGAGTTTGGCTCGTTTAAGACATTAGAGTTGGTTACTTTGTCCTGCCATTTGGTGCGAATTAGCTTCCGAGGAGAATGCACATGAAAACTGTTTTACTTTTTCTATTGACCTGCATAGGTAGTCCAAGTTTCTGATCCATATAAAAGTGTACGAAGGACACAACTTTGGTAAATTAGAATCCTAGGTCTGAGTGTTAGTCTTGCTCTATCATTAAGTTTACGAAATGTTAAAGTTCCTTTCTTACTAACAAACAAACAAACAAACTAACTAACTAACTAACTAACTAACTAACTAACTAACTAACTAACTAACTAACTAACTAACTAACTAACTAACTAACTAACTAACTAACTAACTAACTAACTAACTAACTAACTAACTAACTAACTAACTAACTAACTAACTAACTAACTAACTAACTAACTAACTAACTAACTAACTAACTAACTAACTAACTAATTAACTAACTAACTAACTAACTAACTAACTAACTAACTAACGAACTAACTAACTAACTAACTAACTAACTAACTAACTACTAACTAACTAACTAACTAACTAACTAACTAACTAAATAACTAACTAACTAACTAACTAACTAAATAACTAACTAACTAACTAACTAACTAACTAATTAACTAATTAACTAACTAACTAACAAACAAACTAACTAACTAATTAACATACAAACTAACTAACTAGTGAATCATTTCAGGGGAAGAGTTATGTTTACAATCTATTTATCTATTGACTTTTCGAGCCGTAGCCGACCCATAGGGCGCAGACCAAGATACTCCTTCTCTTATCTAAATTTTTGTTCTAGCAGTTTTTAATTCTTTTAAAGATATTTAATCAAATCTCGCCATTTGTCTCTGTTCTGTGCAAGCAGCTCTATCTCATTGAGGGAGCCGATTCCTGCTGCTCTTGCCTCTCTCATCAATGTTCAAGACCCAGTGTCTCTCTGGGTAGGCCTCTTTTCCTCTTACCTGTTGTTTCCAACATGAGGACTTGCTTTGTTATTCGGTTATTATCTCTTCTCATCACATGTCCAACATATGACCATCGTCTTTTCTTGATTACTGAAGATATTAGTGGTTGATTGGCGATTTCTCTATTTCCTCGTTTGTTTTGAATTCGTTCCATGCTATACCAAGTATTTTCCTTAGACATTTATTTTTGAATGCGTTCAACTTTGTTTTTACGTCTCTTGTTGCTTTCCAGCTTTCACACGCATACGTAAGGGTTGATAGTACATTTGATTTGAATAGTCTAAGTGGTCTACTTTTCAATAACAAAAACGTCTTTACGGTATCAGATTGTTAAACCTCTGATGAACGGTTCTATACCAATCCTGAACTAACTCAGTAACTAATTAATTAATTAACTAACTAGCTAGCTAACTAACTAACTAGCTACCTACCTAGCTAACTAACTAACTAGCAAGCTAACTAACTAACTAACTAAATAACTGGCTAACTAACTAACTAGCTACCTACCTAGCTAACTAACTAACTAACTAGTAAGCTAACTAACTAACTAAATAACTGGCTAACTAACTAACTAGCTACCTACCTAGCTATCTAACTAACTAACTAGCAAGCTAACTAACTAACTAAATAACTGGCTAACTAACTAAATAACTGGCTAACTAACTAACTAGCTACCTACCTAGCTAACTAACTAACTAAATAACTGGCTAACTAACTAGCTACCTACCTAGCTAACTACTTAACTAACTAGCAAGCTAACTAACTAACTAAATAACTGGCTAACTAACTAACTATTTTTTTTATAGCTATCTAACTAACGTAGGCTACCATTTCTTCTTGTATTTAACAATCCACACACTGTGGTTCACATTATACGTCGTAATTAATGAAAGATAGAAAAAGAGATCGTTGGAGTTTATCGTGTAGATTAGCCTCGCTGAAGCCGGAAGTACATGTCTAAATGCGCAAATATTGCGGCTTCCTGTCAATCACAAAACAATGCGTGTATACCACAACGCTAAGTCTTTTAATGGCAGAACATGAAAAGAAGTTGTCAGTTTGCTGCAGAAGATTGTGTAGAACAGCTGGTTTTGAGGACCTTGTTTTGTTCTTAAGCCCAAAGTTTAGCCCTCTCGCTTGATTGATCGTCGAGTCTGGTTTGGGCTTCATTGTTTTCTTGTAAAAACACCTGCTACCTTGTGTCCATATGAAGGTCCGTGCTACCTTGTGTCCACATGAAGGTCCGTGCTACCTTGTGTCCACATGAATGTCCGTGCTACCTTGTGTCCACATGAAGGTCCGTGCTACCTTGTGTCCACATGAATGTCCGTGCTACCTTGTGTCCACATGAAGGTCCGTGCTACCTTGTGTCCATATGAAGGTCCGTGCTAGGTTTTCATCAAACTGAGCACGTGACTAATGGACTTCCGGCAACTTCTCGGTATATTAAAAAAAAAACAAAACAAAAAAGTAAAGAGCCCCCGTCACGCCAAGTGACGTATAGGGAATATTGCGTTAGTGACCATAAATTTTACAGACCTTCAGCACATGAATTTTGGGGTAAAGTGGTCGGTATTACGCCCGTGCCGCTTTACTTTCCCAGAAAAATTCCGGTACCATTTAAGGCTGGGTGAACCCGAAAGCCGTCGGTTGGGATAGAACCCTACCTCTTGTCTTTTGTAGTCCAGTTCACTAACCACTGAGCTGTCGCGGCTCCCTTCTCAGTATATAGCTTGATACGTACTCCTGTTTCGTTTGTAGAGGAATGAGTAGTTATAGACGCAAGGCGTTGGCCTCAGGGCGCAAGATTCCGGGTTTAATTTGTTTCCCTTCATGATTATTTTGCTGATTTCAACTGAATTATCTGACTTAGATTTGTAAAAACGCGATTTATTAAGAGCCGGAGAGAGCGTTATTGTGAAGCGAATGGCAAATGAAATGCGCCGGTGTGAGCGTTACTGGGAAGGTAAAGAATTACAAATTCATTAAAAATTAATTACGCCACAGAAATGCGGTTTTATCATCATCATCATATTTTTTTGCCATGTAATGAGAAGGGAACAGCTAGAATATATTGTAAGAACTCGGAAAATTGAGGCGCGAAGAGATAGAGGGAAGCAAAGAGAAAAAAATACCAGACAGCTTAAGTGAATGTCTTGGCAGCAGGTCAACAACAGAAATGATAAATAACTGTCGTGATTGAAAGTTGTGGAGAGACATGATCACCTACGCCAGCAGGCCCGGTACTTGATGATGATGATGATGATGATGATGATGATGATGATGATGATGATGATGATGATGATGATGATGATGATGATGGTGATAAACATCGTACACCTGAAACACCTGGCAAGGAGTTGAGGTCATCTAGCCTTGTATTTATTTATTGATTGCTTTACTTAATGAAAGTGAGAAATAATTGTATCTAAAATAATGAGATAGAGATGCCATAAGGTAAATGTATAACAATAGAGAAAAAGTAGATTTATTTTTAAAAAATAATATTAGGAGAAAATTATATACACAAGGGGTAGCAGAGAATTGGCAAAAAATATAGAAAATAATAAAATAAAGAAATAATTTAAAGAGATCCTAGATGACGAGATAAACAATAAAATATAGATTGAATGAGATAGGATAAGAGTGATAGAAAGGGAAAGAGGTCAATTAGAGGGAGAGTGATAGAAAGAGTGATAGTAAGCCAAAGAGGTGAATTAGAGAGAGAGTAAGAGTGATAGAAAGGGAAAGAGGTGAATAAAGAGAGAGAGAGTAAGAGTGATAGAAAGGGAAACAGGTGAATTAGATAGAGAGTAAGAGTGATAGAAAGGGAAACAGGTAAATTAGAGAGAGAGCGTAAGAGTGATAGAAAGAGTGATAGTAAGGCAAAGAAGTGAATTATAGAGAGAGTAAGAGTGATAGTAAGGGAAAGATGTGAATTAGAGAGAGAGAGAGTAAGAGTGAAAGAAAGAGAAAGAGGTGAATTAGAGAGAGTAAGAGTGATAAAAAGGGAAAGAGGTGAATAAGGAAGGGTAAGAGTGATAGAAATGTAAAGAGGTGAATGAGAAAGATTGATAAATGACGAAGAAACCATTGAGTGGGAGGATGTAATCGGTAGCGATATATATATATATATATATATATATATATAGAGAGAGAGAGAGAAGGATAAATAATTGAGAAATAGAATGAGAAACACAAGAGAAGAGTAACGTTTATAGGCTCAAATGCGATTTCTAAAAATACAGGAAAAATAAGAGAATGACAGGTTCAGGGCGAGTTGCTCATCTGCTACGTTAGCTACTCGTCCAGTGACAAGGAGCTCTACCTGGTACTTAAAGCTCCTTAAAGGATTACACTCGCTTCCATGGCAACGCATCCTAGAATAATGACAATTTTTGGCCGAACAGTCAGGAAACGGAAACTTAATAACTGGTTCAAATTATTCACTGACCTTCGCAGGGAATTCTGGGGATTAAACCAGAAACCCGCCATTATTTCTCAGCCTTCTAAACTTCCTGTTCCAATGACCTTTAACCCCGATCAGTTAATACGATACACACTGTTTCAAGACGACACTCTCAGACATTGAAAGTGTCCTCTAACTCAATTTTTGAGTCAGTTTTCTTTGTATTTAACACGTTGTTAGAGGTAATCGAATATACCCGTGTTGGTGTCAAAGGCGGATGTTAAACAATAGGGATGAAAACGACTCATAGTGGACTGTTAGGCTGTATGGTGCAGAAACATGGACATTAGACAAGAAAACAGAACAGAAAATTGAAGCCTTTGAAATGTGGATTTATAGAAGAATAGGTAGAATTGGGTGGAAAGAAAAGAAAACAAACGATGAAGTTTTAAAACAACTAAAAATAAAAAGAGAACTACTAAATACAATTAAGACAAGACAAATGAAAGTTTTGGGGCACGTTAAAAGACACAACAGCCTACTAAAGGTAATATTGGAAGGGAAAATACAAGGTAAAAGAGGCAGACCAAGACTAACATGGACGAGTAACATCAAAAGCAAGAAACAGAGTGGAATGGCGATCCATGGTAGTCAACCTTCGTTGTGGAGACAGCACTCGATGATGATGAGTGGACTGTTAGAACCAAGATCTGTGAACCAAAAATTATTCTCCACCTCTTCGCAGTGCTCATAGTAACAAACCCTGGCTTACTTAGTTAGACCTCAGCACAGAAAGGGACACCCACCCAATAAATATAGAATCTCCACTAGCGTGACGTTTCCAGCTTGTGGGCTATGGCGGTTATGACCAGAGGTTATTTATTTAATTATATTTTTTTGTTTTTGCGTTCTCTAGATTTCACGCCCCTAGAGACTAACAGAAGTAATGGTTATATCGAAGAAACAATCACCACCATCATGCAGCATAAAAATAAACGAGACAAATCTGAAACAAGTACAACGTTTCAAATACGTGGGCACAATAATGACATCAGATGGGAGATGCACCACATAAATAAAAAGCAGAATAGCCCAGGCCAAAATGGCATTTCAGAAAATGAAAAATATCTTATGCAACAAATCTATGTCAATAAAAATGAGAAAGAGAGTTCATCGGTGCTATATAGAACCAATTCTGACCTATGGAAGCGAATCATGGACAGTAGACAAACAAATGAAAAGACGATTAGAGGCCACAGAGATGGGATTTCTCAGAAGAATGTTGAAAGTTCCCTGGACAGCTAAAAAGACCAATGAGGAAGTTCTCAAAGAGGCCAACACAAAAAGGGAGCTCTTAAAAAAACGTCAGAAAGAAGCAATCAACATTTTTCGGGCACATCATGAGAAGAGGAAAGTTGGAATACTTAGTTACAACTGGCAAAATAAAAAGGAAAGAGAGATCGCGGGCGACAAAGAGAGAAAATACTGGATAGCTTGGTGTCATGGCATGGAAAACAGTCAACAACAGAACTGATACGATGCACTGTAGATAGAAGATTGTGGTGGGACATGATCACCTACGCCAACCGGTATGGCACATGATGATGATGAGAAATTAAAAAATGAATTTTTCGGGTTAATCCGTTATTCCCCGTCAGTTGTGTGCACAAGGCTCTCTCGCCGCACAGGCAGATAACTCCGTCTTCGGAGGTACTTATATTTTTTTTCCGTCGTTTAGTAATAGACGTTTCAATCCGGGCCTCGCTGCTGAGACCAGGGGTTTTTGCCGTAAAGAGAGAAATCATAAACAAAAATGTCAACTTGTGCAGCCGGGATTTGAACCCACAACCTCTCTGTCTTGAGACCGGCGTCTCGCCTCGAGACCAGTTAGTCCCCCAAAATGGTAAAATAAAAGACATCATCGGTCTACAGCTTTCATAACAGATAAGCACAAAAATTAAATATAACAAAATAAGATAAATATGTGAATAAGAAAGAAATGATTGAGTAAGAGGATATAAACTATGTAATCCACCCTATCCACTCTCTCTCTCTCTCTCTCTCTCTCTCTCTCTCTCTCTTTCTCTCTTCCTCTTCTTCTTATAATTTTTTTCTTTTTACTCTTTCTTTCTTCTTTGTATACCTACGGTGCACCTCCTTTCATTTTTCCAATTTTTCATTGTTTGGTTCCTTTTGGTCTAAGTCTGTCCTACCTGTCCTATTGCATATTTATCTTTCTAAGCAGACTCTACGTAAATTCTGGCCACAAACTTTTCCCGCCAGTTTTTAGGTGATATTCTTTCTCTTTTTCTCTTCTTCTTTCCTTCCCCATATGCCTTTCAGCGTCGAGGGGAGATATAATTTGCGGCCTTTTGCTCATCTGTTCGCCTCTACTACTGTTATGTTTCCTACTGCTTCTAATATTCCACCCATCCATCTTATTCGTGATCAACCATTGGGTCTGGTATTCTCATAACGTTTTCTGAGGGCTCTTTGTGTAGTGCTTTAATCACCCCGACTTGTCACGTGGCTAAACCATTTTATCTGTTGTTTCTTTATATATTCTATAGCGGGGGCTATTCCTAGATTTTTTCTCAGTTCTTCATTTTTTAAATCTTATCTCTTAGACTGTTTCCTGGCATTCGTCTAACACATTTCATCTCTGCAGAGGTTATTTTTCTTATTGTTCTTGCATCTAGGGTCCAGGTCTGGCATTGGTAGCACAACGTTGGGAGGAAGATTGTATTGTACAGTGCCCGTTTTGCCTCTATAGTTAATTACTTGTTGGGCAATAGTGGTGATAGTTTTTTAATCTGTGCTTTATTTTCTGACTTTCGTTTATGTGTTTAGTTTGTATAGTTTGTTTGTTACAGTTGATGAATGATTTGCCGAAACGTTGTAGTTTGTCTTGTCTTTTTATGAGTTTAGGTTCTCCATACAATGTTATGTTTATTGTGTATAACTTTAATAGTTAAATGCATCGTACTAATGGGGGTTTTCCGGAGTTTCCATGTTAACAAGTTGAAAAGTGTAATCCAAACGACCGATGGTGTGGCAAGGAGTATTAGAAATCTGGCTCTATGTATCACAAATTGTGGAACATAGCTTTGTGTGCGCGTGGGTCAGGATTCTCTGTATATCTTGTTATTGTTGATGTTGTTGTTGCACTTGTTATTGTTGTTATTGTCGTCGTCGTTGTTGCACTTGTTATTGTCGTTGTTGCACTTGTTATTGTTATTATATATAATATAAATATAAAAAGAAAATATAATAATAAATAAATAAGATAATTGAAGCACTTTGTACGGAACAAAAAGAGTACTCAGATATACTTGAAGATATAATTACATAATATATTACACATATATATTATATATATATATACGTTAAGTATCCTCGTCACGCCAAGTGGCGTATAGGGAAATATGGTGTTAGTGATCCTATATTTTACAGACCTTCAGCACATGATTTTTGGGGTAATGTGGTCGGTATTACGCTCGTGCTGCTTTACTTTCCCCAAAAAAAAGCCGGTACCCATTTAAGGCTGGGTGAACCCGGAAGCCGTCGGTTGGGATCGAACCCTAATCCTTGTCCTTTGTAGTCCAGTTCACTAACCACTGAGCTATCGCGGCTCCCTATATATATACGTCGGTAGCCCAGTCGGGTGGTTTTCCTAACTTGGCTACCGAGGCCTCCAACTAGACTACCGAGGCCCCCAACTAGGCTGCCGAGGCCCCCTACTAGACAACCGAGGCCCCCAAGTAGGCTACCGAGGCCCCCCAACTAGTCTACCGAGGCCTCCAACTAGACTACCGAGGCCCCCCAACTAGGCTGCCGAGGCCCCCTACTAGGCAACCGAGGCCCCCATGTAGGCTACCGAGGCCCCCAACTAGGCTACCGAGTCTTCCAACTTGGCTATCGAGGCCCCCAACTTGGATACCGAGCCCCCCAACTAGGCTGCCGAGGCCCCCTACTAGACAACCAGCCCCCAAGTAGGCTACCGAGGCCCCCAACTAGGCTACCGAGTCTTCCAACTTGGCTATCGAGGCCCCCAACTTGGATACCGAGGCCCCCAACTAGGCTATCGAGGCCCCCAACCAAGCTACCGAGGCTTCCAACTTGGCTACCGAGGCCACCAACTTGGCTACCGAGACCCACAACTAGTCTACCGAGGCCCGCAACTATGCTACCGAGGTCCCCAACTAGGCTACCGAGGCCACCAACTAGGCTACCGAGGCCACCAACTAGGCTACCGAGGCCCCCAACTAGACTACCGAGGCCACCAACTAGGCTACCGAGGCCCCCAACTAGGCTACCGATGCCCCCAACTAGGCTACCGAGGCCCCCAACTAGACTACCGAGGCCCCCAACTAGGCTACCGAGGCCACCGAATGAGCGGGAATGACATTTGTGTACAATGATAAAATAAAACAACAACAAGAGCTATCTTTACAACATCTTCCCATAACTGGAGTCTGTCGGGGGGGAAATTGTAGGACCGGAGAATAAAGCCCGCATGACCAGTGCAGTCGCCGCTAGGTGTTTGGGTCTGATTATTGGTGTTATCATCGACAGAAAAACAACAAGTTGACATTACTATGTGATTCAAACCCGCGATCTGCAGATTTGGGCCCTGACATTATATTGATCACTGCAACTATATATATCACTGCAAACGAATTAAAATCCATAATTGCTCAACCGCCGGTGCCAGTGGAATCATCCGAATTAATATCTCATCTCCCAAACAAAGAAAGGTAACTGTAGTCCCCATCGTAGCATTCTCAGCACACGCAAAAAGACATAAGGCGAAACCGCACAGAAAGTGAACACAGCCAACTGTTCCCTGCCATACGATATCATCATTCATCGTAAACAATTGGAATATCGAAACATGATCAAAACGGATGAGACCAACAGCTCGCGGTGTGCACAGAGCACTTAACTCAGTAGCTCCTGCAACAAACTGGACTTGGAATATGAGGAAACTGCAACAAGGAACACTTTTCATGCGTAGCCTTCAATTGTTCCCGCCGCCTATCCACCATATACCGGAAGTTCACGGCCCTCTTGAAAATGAGGATCGTCATATTTTTTTTTTTTAATGTATAGCGCTTGATGATGTCAGGCATTACATATTATACACTTATATTCCAGTTATTCTTTAACAAGGAGAGTAACAGCATTGTAGAGAGTAACAGTATTGCAGAGAGTAACAGTATTGTAGAGAGTTAAAGTTTTAAAACTTTTGGTGGGTACTGTTCTATTTTTAACCACAAATGTTAACTTCTATCGTAACTACAACATTTAACTTCTCCCATTCAACTTGAATGTACAACAGAAAGAAAAATAAAACATCTGCATTTTATTTTATTGCTGGAAAGAGACAAATTAATAAAGCAACTAAAATGTCAAGACGAACAGCAGTAAGTACAGTAAAGTGCCCCGTCACGTCACGCGGCGTATCGGGAATATGGTGTAAGTGACCATAATTTTACAGACCTTCGGCGCATGATTTTTGGGTAATATTGATCGGTATTACTCGCCTGCCGCTTTACTTTCCCAGCAAAAAAAAAAAAATCCGGTATCCATTTAAGGCTGGGTGAAACCGGAAGCCGTCGATCAGGATCTAACCCAACCTCTTGTCCTTTGTAGTCCAGTTCACTATCCACTGAGCTATCGCGGCTCCCTACTCTCTTTGAACAGCTGTGGGATAGAGTCAAAAGTCATTTTCATCAGATAAATATAAAAATCGGACACGAACATTTTCTGACTCCTCCTCAGGACATTCTCCGGTTCTATATGCTTCCCCCCCCCCCCCCCCAACTTTCCCATGAGACCCTAGTAGTAAAGATAGTACATTGATTGGGCAATCTGGACCACGGTGAGTGCAATGTTTTGTGGGAGATCTGGTTAGTGACAGATTCTTTAACAAGGCCTGTGGTGAGTGTAACGTTCTGTGGGAGATCTGGTTAGAGACAGATTCTTTAACAAGGCCTGTGGTGAGTGTAACGTTCTGTGGGTGATCTGGTTAGAGACAGATTCTTTAACAAGGCCTGTGGTGAGTGTAACGTTCTGTGGGAGATCTGGTTAGTGACAGATTCTTTAACAAGGCCTGTGGTGAGTGTAACGTTCTGTGGGAGATCTGGTTAGAGACAGATTCTTTAACAAGGCCTGTGGTGAGTGCAACATTCTGTGGGAGATCTGGTTAAACACAGAGATTCTTTAACAAGGCTTGTGGTGAGTGCAACATTCTGTGGGAGATCTGGTTAAACACAGAGATTCTTTAACAAGGCCTGTGGTGAGTGTAATGTTCTGTGGGAGATCTGGTTAAACACAGAGATTCTTTAACAAGGCCTGTGGTAAGTGCAACGTTGTGGGGGAGATCTAGTTAAACACAGAGATTCTTTAACAAGGCCTGTGGTGAGTGTAATGTTCTGTGGGAGATCTGGTTAAACACAGAGATTCTTTAACAAGGTATATTAAAAGACTTAAATATCGTTTAAAAAAAAAAAGCTGGCTTATAAACACAGCTCAATATTTGAAATTAAATTACGACCACCCATAAAAAAAGCAGGTTTAAAAGAACTGTAATGAAAAGAATGGTTCCAAGCGACGTATCACGAGCAGACCACGAAGAAGGTAGTTTTAAGACATCAAGAATACCTTGAACATGACAAAAGAAGATGTGGGAGAAGACGTCCAGAGACAGAGAAACTTTCAGACGGGTTTGTAGTGAATGCAACGTTCTCTGGGAGATTTGGCTAGAGACAGAAATTCTTTCGGACAGACGAGCGGTGGTGAATGCAACGTTCTATGGGAGATTTGGCTAGAGACAGATATTCTTTCGGACAGACTAGCGGTTGGGATAAATGGTTCTCTGGGAGATCTGGCTAGAGACAGAGATTCTTTCGGACAGACGAGCGGTGGTGAATGCAACGTTATCTGGGAGATCTAGCTAGAGACAGAGATTCTTTCGGACAGACGAGCGGTGGTGAATGCAACATTCTGTGGGAGATCTGGCTAGAGACAGAGATTCTTTCGGACAGACGAGCGGTGCTGAATGCAACGTTCTACAAAGAACATGCGACCTGATAATGATGCTGAGGACGTTATCTTACACGGAAAATTTCATTCCTAAAATGTCTCAACCCATGGCACAATTTTGATAGACTTCATGATAACTCAAATTGCTGATATCTATGATAAGTTATGATTAATAACAGACCTATATTAATTAAAGAATATTTATATTATCATTAAAAGCGGAACAAAAATGTATATTACATTTATTGCAATGACGAGACGGCCGGGAGAAAGGTAAAAAAAAAAAAAAAAACAACAGAAGGGGAGAAAACTTGACTGTTCCAATCTAAATGGTAAAAATTATTAGTTTCCAATTTTGTATTTTCTATAAGTTTCTTCGTTATAAAGTTTTCTATATTATGTTTTCTACAAGGTTTTTCTAAAGTAGTTTTGAAAATAAGTTTCTATTTTTAACTTTCTATAAAGTTTACTACTATCTATAGTTTTTTTTTCTTTTGTTTAATTAAATGTTATACGGTTTGCTAAGTTAAGTTTTCTATGTTTTTTTTTAGATTATTAATCTCATGCGGTTTTCTATTTTAAGTTTTCTGAAGGATTTCTTCCTTTTAATTTTCGGTTTGCTGCGTTTAAGTTTTTATTATTTTTTTTAATTGGGTTTCTTTATTAGATCGTTGTCAACATGTACTTGAAAAGAATCATCACTTTTTACAAAATGATCTTAGATAGAAAGACACATAGACTGGTAGACAGACAGAGACAGACAGACAGACAGACAGACAGACAGACAGACAGACAGACAGACAGACAGACTGACTGACAGACAGACAGACTGGTAGACAGACAGACAGACTGGTAGACAGACAGAGATAGATAGATAGATAGATAGACAGACAGACAGACAGACAGACAGACAGAGATAGATAGATAGACAGACGGACAGACAGATAGACTGGTAGACAGACAGAGATAGATAGATAGATAGATAGATAGATAGATAGATAGATAGATAGATAGATAGATAGATAGATAGATAGATAGATAGATAGATAGATAGATAGATAGATAGATAGATAGATAGATAGATAGATAGATAGATAGATAGATAGATAGATAGATAGATAGATAGATAGATAGATAGATAGATCGTTTCTCCAAAACGGCATTAGAAAAAGAATTGAGAAAGACAAAGAGCTACTTAACCGAAAGGAAACACAACAAATAAGAAAATAAGAAAGAACGAATTCAAAACAAAGAAATGAAAGTACCAGTTACGTCATGTGCTTGTCGACTCTCCAACGTCTACAGATTAATCCACGTCTGATAGATTGGAACCTTCAACCATTTAAATTATACAGACCAGGCCTACAATTACACCGGGGCCATATTTTCATGTTGGATAATAACTGTTATAAACATCTGACAGCAGTTATACCACAAAGCCAATGTTACTATGCTACAACTCGCGTCGTATAGTTATACATCCGAGGATGAAGCGAGGGTCATATAATGATTTGAGGATTAACTCGACCCCTTGCAGTGGAGAAAAAGAAAGAAAACTTTTGTTCAAAAACACGTATTTTTGTACTTTTATGTTATTTGAAATTAGATTACGTTTCGATTGTTTAATTATTTTAACAGTCTTTACCCGTGGACATCCTTTGTTTGTTTTTGTGGTTTCAGGCATGTTCCTGGCTACTTTTATTGATGAATAATTAAAGTAAGAAGTCTCTTGTCGTTTATTTTTTCCAAATCTTCTCTCCTCGCCTGTTTTGGATAGTGTGTCTTCTGCGAGGCATGCCAGCTGGTAACCTTATGGATTATTTTTTTTCCCTCTTACCATGTCGTACTAACCTTTCAGTAACTACATACAAGGTGTGGGTTTTACCTTCATTTTGGCGAGCCGTGATCTTTACAGTCAAATACTGCCCAAGCCCAATCTTCGTTATAATAAACTACAATTTTAAAATTATATTTATGGCATATCCCATTTCTGGGTTCTGTCGGGAAATTATAGGACTGAGAATAAAAGCCGCTTGCCAGTGAAGTCGCCATGTGGTTTTCGAATCTAAACTATCATTTATCTATCTACCCACCCCCCTCCCCCTGGATAGAAAGAAAAAAACGTTCCACCCAATTGGGACTCAAACTCGGGTTCTCCCGGCACAATGAATGTGACCAGCCACTTTAACTAGAAAAACATGAAGAACTGAGAAGAAAGCTCGAAATAACACCCGCCATATAATATATAAAGAAACAGTAGATACAATAGTTTGGGCGCGTGACAAGGCATAGAGATCAAAACACAATACAACGAGCTTTCAATAAACGTTGCGAGAACACTAGACCCGAGGTCCGACCACGAAAACGATGGATTGACGGATTGTTAGAAACACTAGGAAACATAATAGCAGCAGAATAGAACAGCAAAAAAACGGAACAATTATATCTCCAAAGACGCTGAATGGAAAATGAGGAAGGACAGAAGAACTCTAAATATATAGAAATTGTCTTTAAAAAAATGTTCGTGAGATTTAGGGAACCATTTCAATGTAAGCGGTATGTTTACAACACTCAAAAACCCGGAAAACTTTTGTGAGTGTTGTATACATACCTTTTTTCCCTGAAATAATTCACCGATGTATCACCCTGGAAGTTTCACGCTATAGTAATATTCATTTATTACTATTTGTCTCGCTTCGTTAAAAGTACATTAATTTTTCAACGCAGCTTTCACTTGTTATCTTATCACATTTAGCATTACTTTACCAACATTATCAAACAGTCGCCTTCAAACTCATCATCACCATCATCATCGAGTGTCGTCTCCGCAACAAATGTTGGCTACCATGGATCGCCATTCTACTCTGTATCTTCCTTTGATGGTGTAGGTTGTCATAGATTGACTTGTCCATCTTTTGATGTTACTCGTCCATGTTAGTCTTGGTCTGCCTCTTTTATCTTGTATTTTCCCTTCCAATATTACTTTTATTTAGCTATTGTGTCTTTTAACACGCCCCAAAAATTTCATTTGTCTTGTTTTAATTGTGTATAGTAGTTCACTTTTCATTATTAGTTGTTTTAAAACTTCATCATTTGTTTTCTTTTCTTTCCATCCAATTCTACCTATTCTTCTATAAATCCACATTTCAAAGGCTTCAATTTTCTGTTCTGTTTTCTGGTCTAATGTCCATGTTTCTGCACCACACAGGAATATTGAGAAGATGTGACATTTTGCTATTATTAGTTTTAGGCCTGGTGTTAATTTGTTTTGATGTTAGTATATTTTTCATGGCATTAAAATTACTTTTTGCCATACCTATTGTTTTGTTTATTTCAATTTTGCATTTTCCATCATTGGTTACTGTATGTCCCAGGTAGTTGTAGCTCTGAACTGTCTCCAGATGTATTCCTTCAACTTTGATATTTAATTTCAAACTACTTCAAACTACTCATTCGAATGATCCACTATTGTAACTCTCTTGGCCTCAAAGTTTAATTATCGTCCACAAATATTTAAATTGTCAACTACAGTAGGGCGTTGGCTTCATATGACGAAGGATAGATAGTTGCGTTCACTTTCGGTGTGGCTACGCTTTATGTCTTTTAGCGTGTGCTGTGGCTGCTATGATGAGGACTGCAGCTACCTTTCTTTGTTTTGGATCCTTCAATGAGATGAGTGTTAATTCGGATGATTCCACTGGCACGGGCGGCTGAGCAATTATGGATTTTAGTTCGTTTGTCATTGATACCGGGGCTTTCCACAAAACAGAACGACTAAAAACATGCTGCTTGCTTGCTAGCGTTCGCCCGATGACTTAAGGAGTGTACCTCGTCATCATCCGCCCTTAAAAAGACGTTAAGTAGGCGTGTATGCGTTGTGTTGTGTTTTACAGTATAACTGTGATATTTGCGCTTTTCGGCCCAACACATCCGACTTCAGCATGACATTTTTGAGTACCGGGTTGTCTTCCCTCTTCGATCCCTACTCTCTTGGCCAGATTAGACAGGTCAGTCTGTTACTAGAGGCACCACGGAGAGGTGGAGCATGGTCTGAATGGTTCTGGTTCACCGATCCTGGCGCAAGCCATCAGCTGTGGATCGTTGACAACTTCCAGCTCCGGTGCTGGGAGGTGCGCCTTCGCCTCCAACTACAAACATGAACTCACAACTTGTGGCTCTGCAGTCGACTCATTCTTCATCCAAGATCCTTTCCTTAGGCGATGACTTAAGCTAATGACATATCTATCTCTGTAATAGTCTTGCAGATTTTCTCAGTTTCTTTCGCTGAAAGAGGATTCATTCAAGGAAAGAATATTATAAAAAAAAAGTAAAGTACCCCCGCCACGCCAAGTGGCGTATAGGAAAATATGGTGTTAGTGACCCTATATTTTACAGACCTTCAGCACATGATTTTTGGGGTAATGTGGTCGGTATTACGCCCGTGCTGCTTTACTTTCCCAGAAAAAAATCCGGTACCCATTTAAGGCTGGGTGAACCCGGAAGCCGTCGGTTGGGATCGAACCCTACCCTAAGGGACACTACACGAACAACATATCTCAGCATTGGTCTGCCCTTTGGTCTCTTTCCATTCCTAAGTTCGCCATGTACTATTTGTTTGGGAATATGATTGTTTGTCTTTTTTTTTTTTACATGAACCAACCACCTTAGTCTCAGACTTCTTATTGTTGCCATGATGAATGGGAGTTTAGATCGTTGTAAGACATTAGAGGTTTTTTTAAGGGACATTATATATTATGTTTAGGGACATTATATATTATGTTTAGGGACATTATACAATATGTTTAGGGACATTATATATTATGTTTAGGGACATTATATATTATGTTTAGGGACATTATACAATATGTTTAGGGACATTATACATTATGTTTAGGGACATTATACAATATGTTTAGGGATATTATACATTATGTTTAGGGATATTATACATTATGTTTAGGGACATTATACATTATGTTTAGGGACATTATACATTATGTTTAGGGACATTATATATTATGTTTAGGGACATTATACATTATGTTTAGGGACATTATATATTATGTTTAGGGACATTATATATTATGTTTAGGGACATTATACATTATGTTTAGGGACATTATATATTATGCTTAGGAACATTATACATTATGTTTAGGGACATTATATATTATGTTTAGGAACTTATACATTATGTTTAGGGACAGTATATATTATGTTAAAGGGACATTATACATTATGTTAAAGGGACATTATACATTATGTTAAAGGGACATTATACACTATGTTAAGGGATTGCATATTTTTTTCTGTGACAGAAACATGAACGATTACTTACGGAGTGTTTCCCTTTTTCACGGTAGTATAGACAAATAGAGACAAATAATAGTAAATGACAAATTAAAAAAAAATACATCGTAGATAACTGAATTGGCCGTGTGCTCCAGCGTTTGGTTTCTCGTAGCAAGGCGCAGTGCCAAGAAGTGCGGGTTCAATTCTGTTACGGACCATATATTGTTGTTTGTATTTTTTTCTCTTCTTGATTTATTTGTGATTTTTTTGTTTGTTTGAGTACTGTAAACATATCTCCACGTCTTAAATGATTCGATAGTATGGAAATTACACGCCCTAAGTGCTGTCGCTGTGTAGTGTACGTGTCAATATTTTTTAATTAAACAAACGTCAGAAAATAAATGTTTCTATCTATCTATCTATCTATCTATCTATCTATCTATCTATCTATCTATCTATCTATCTATCTATCTATCTATCTATCTATCTATCTATCTATCTATCTATCTATCTATCTATCTATCTATCTATCTATCTATCTATCTATCTATCTATCTATCTATCTATCTATCTATCTATCTATCTATCTATCTATCTATCTATCTATCTATCTATCTATCTATCTATCTATCTATCTATCTATCTATCTATCTATCTATCTATCTATCTATCTATCTATCTATCTATCTGTCTGTCTGTCTGTCTGTCTGTCTGTCTGTCTGTCTGTCTGTCTGTCTATCTATCTATCTATCTATCTATCTATCTATCTATCTATATCTATCTATCTATCTATCTATCTATCTATCTATCTATCTATCTATCTATCTATCTATCTATCTATCTATCTATCTATCTATCTATCTATCTATCTATCTATCTATCTATCTATCTATCTATCTATCTATCTATCTATCTATCTATCTATCTATCTGTCTGTCTGTCTGTCTGTCTGTCTGTCTGTCTGTCTGTCTGTCTGTCTGTCTGTCTGTCTAACTATCTGTATATCTATCTATTTACCTTTCGAGCCGTAGCGGGCCAATAGGGTGTAGAACGAAATAATCCTTCTATTATCTAAATTTATATTCTAGCAGTTTTCACTTCTTTTAAAGATATTTTATCAAATCTCGCCATTTGTCTCTTTTCTGTGCAAGCAGCTCTATCTCATCGAGTGAACCGATTCCAGCTGCTCTTGCCTTTCTTATCAATGTTCTTCTCAGTGTCTCTCCGGGTCTTCCTCTTTTCCTCGTACCTGTTGTTTCCCCACATGTGGGCTTGCTTTGCTATTCGGTTATTATCTCTTCTCATCACATGTCCAACATAAAAACGAACTAACGACCAACAATTAATTAGAATAGATTAAGAGAAGTTAATGGAAACACTTTTTTTTTTCAAAATTGTGCAATCAATGTAAAAAAATGGACAATTCTTGAAAGTCGGAAACGTAAATTTAAAATACGCTAAATTAAAATGTATAAGAAAAGCGGTAAATAAAAACTACAAGAGGTAAAAAAAAAAGATATTTATTATTATTTTTTTGTAAATGTTTGTTATACTCATAACAACTGCTTTTAGCCATATTGAAGAACAAAGAATAAAGTGACTTGGACCAAAACTAAATTAAAAACCATCTCGAGCATATTACATGAAAACATTCGGATTTAGAGCCAAAGGGAAAAATAGAATACTATATAAGAGAAATATGGAAGAGGACCTCCGGATAGGCGACAGGAACTTTTGAGGCTCTGTTTGAAAAATGCTCCTTGTTGCAGTTTCCTCATATTCCTAGTCCGGATTGCTACAGGAGCTACTGAGATTAGTGCTCTATGCACACTGTGAGCTGTGTTTTTCACCCGGATCGTGTTTCGATATTTCGATAGTCTACGATGAATGATGATATCGTATGGCGAATGACAGTTTGGCTGCGTTCACTTTCGGTTACGCCTGATGTCTTTTGGCGTGTGATGTAACTGCTACGATGGGGACTGCAGCTGCCTTTCTTTGTCTGGATCCTTCAGTGCGATAAGATGTAATTATGGATTTTGATTTGTTTGCAGTGATATCCTGGCTTTCGATTTCTAAAACATTATGTTAAGGGACATAATACATTATGTTTACGAAAATTATACATTATGTTAAGGGACATAATACATTATGTTGACGTAAATCATACATTATGTTAAGGGACATAATACATTATGTTGACCCAAATCATACATTATGTTAAGGGACATAATACATTATGTTTACGAAAATTATACATTATGTTAAGGGACATAATACATTATGTTGATGCAAATCATACATTATGTTAAGGGACATAATACAATTAGTTGCCCCAAATCATACATTATGTTAAGGGACATAATACATTGTGTTGAAACAAATTATACATTATGTTAAGGGAGATAATACATTATGTTTAGGGACATAATACATTATGTTAAGAGAAAACAGTGGTACAAAAGAAGCCATATTTAGCATGAGAACATTGATTGAAAAGTACATAGAAGTAAACAAATCAATATATACCTGCTTTATAGACTACACCAAAACTTTCGATGGAATACACTATAATCAACTTATAAGACTGCTTAAACGATATAAATCTAGACGACACAGACATACGACTAATATGTAATTTGTACTAGGAGCAAACAGCAATAATAAGATATAACAAGGAGAACTCTACACCCATTGATATAAAAAGAGGAGTAAGACAAGAATGCATCCTATCACCAAGCTTGTTCAATCTATACACTGAGCAAATCTTTAAAAACATCTCAGAGATACCAGGCCTAAACATTAATGGAAAGATAATCAATAACCCAAGATATGCTGATGATACTGTTCTACTAGCAGAAAATCCTAAAGTCCTACAACAATTGCTTAATGTGATAAACATAACAAGCAAAAAATATGGACTAGAAATGAATATCAAAAAGACTAAAACTATGATCATAAACAAAGAAGATTCTCAAGACCTACAATTAAATATCACAGTTGAAGGAATACATCTGGAGACAGTCCAGAGTTACAACTACCTGGGACATACTATATAACCAATGATAGAAAATGTAAAATTGAAATAAACAAAAGAATATGCATGGCAAAATGTAATTTTAATGCAATGAAAAATATACCAACAACAAGACAAATATCAGCAGGGCTGAAACTAAGAATAGCAAAATGCTACATCTTCTCAATATTCCTGTATGGTGCAGAAACATGGACATTAGACAAGAAAACAGAACAGAAAATTGATAAAGTAATATTGGAGGGGAAAATACCAGGTTAAAGAGGGAGAGGCAAGCTAAGACTAACATGGATGATTAACATCAATAGATGGACAAATCAGTCTATAACAACCTGCACCATCAAAGCAAGAGACAGCAGAATGGCGCTTCATGGTAGCCAACCTTCGTTGCGGAGATAGTACTCGATGATGATGATGATGATTTATTATCCTAGGTTAGGTATTGCTTGCTATATAAGGTCCTGAATTGTTTTATGATCATTGCTGTTCTACAAACACGTAAAACACAATTGGTGTGGATATCAAAGTGGATGACTTTGCGTCATCTGGATGCCATTGCTTGTATATACCACCCATAGGGATGTCAAGTTGAGCAGAAAATTGTTTTGTTGTGATTCGTAGATCGTCCTGAATGAAGGTTTCGGCACTGTACAATTTTGTAGTTGCCATTGGGAGTATGTGACCACCCGGAGTTTGGTTGATCAAACAATTGATGTACTTCCGTTGGTGGTACGATTGGCGCAATGTCTGACAATTTAATTTAATTTAATTTAATTTAATTTAATTTAATTTAATTTAATTTAATTTAATTTAATTTAATTTAATTTAATTTAATTTAATTTAGTTTAATTTGGTTTGGTTTGGTTTAATTTAATTTAATTTAATTTAATTTAATTTAATTTAATTTAATTTAATTTAATTTGGTTTGGTTTGGTTTAATTTAATTTAATTTATTTTAATTAAATTTAATTTAATCTCTCCTTTTTCTGCGATCATGGCTCATTCAGACTTTGACTCCGGACCATCTTATGAAGGCAGCTTTTTCTTTCAGTGATTCGTTTGTCATAAGAGTTCCTCTTTTAGGAAAGTGGGTGTGGACCACTTTGTTCTTCTCAGGCCTGTGTACTGGGGACAATCCTGTAGACCATGTTTTCTTGTCATGTTTTTGCATGGTCCAGTGGCATAGGCTGGTAGTTCCTATTTTGAGTTTGGTGAAGAGTATTTTCTCATTCTATAGTGGCCAGTGCGTAGGCGAAGTATGTTGACTTGATCCCTCCTTGACAGTTGGAGATATCCGTCGCTTTCGTCAAACTAGTTTAGTTTAGTTTCGTTTTAGTTTGGTTTTAGTCTTAGTCTTAGTTTAGTTTAGTTTAGTTTAGTTTAGTTTAGTTTAGTTTAGTTTGTTGTTGTTGTTGTTGTTGTTGTTGTTGTTGTTGCGTTCGCCAGGTTTCAACTCTGACAAAGTCCCTAGAGACTAAGAACTGAATTTTGCGTGTTAATCCATTTTTCCCTGGCAGCCGTGTGCACAGGGGTCCCTCGCCGTACAGGCAGATAACTCCGACTTCGGAGGTACTCATGTTTTTCCGTCGAGGAGTTTAGTTTAGGTTTAGTTTAGTTTGGTTTAGTTTAGTTTAGTTTAGGTTTAGTTTAGTCAGATTAATATATTATTATATGTTTGAGGCTCAAGCTTGATAATATAAGAGATATGGTGTGATAGAATGAAATAGAATAAGACACTATAAGAAAAAGTTAAAGAGTGAGATGAGATAACGTCAGAAAAATGGTACGATAATACAAGACACGAGAATAAAATAACATGGATAAAACAAAATAAAACAAAAAATTGCATACGATATAGCCATGACAAGGTAAGATACAGAAAAATAAAATAAGATAATATAAGATAGAATTAGATAAGATAAGATATTATAAAATAATATAAAATAATATAAAATAAGGCTACATAGATAATAAAATAAATAATCCAGGCTGCAGTATTTATGTTCAGTATTCTACATATAAGGGAGCCGCGATAGCTCAATGGGGCGTGAACTGGACTACAACGGACAAGGAGTAGGGTTCTATCCCAATCGGTGGCTTCCGGGTTCACCCAGCCTTAAATGGGTACCGGATTTTTTTCTGGGAAAGTAAAGCGGCACGGGCGTAATACCGACCACATTACACCAAAAATCATGTGCTGATGATCTGTAAAATTTATGGTCACTAACACCATATTCCCTATACGCCACTTGGCGTGACGGGGGTACTTTACTATTTTTACTATTCTACATATAAAGTATTCCTCTATGTATCTACTACATCACATATACTATATTCAATAATTGCTATATTCATATATCGCACTATCTATGGGTCTGTCTTCATGGCAATGCTCTTTCTTCTAAAGCTTACCAAGATTTTCTTTTAAAACGCCATAATTATATTTCATTATTTAACAAACACAAGGATTACTGAAAAACACAAGGATTAATGAACAACACAAGGATTACTTAATAAACACAAGGATTACTTAATAAACACAAGGATTACTTAATAAACACAAAAGCTACTTAACAAATACAAGGCGTACTTATTAATCACAATATCGGAGACGAAGGCGCGCCTCTCAGCACTAGAGCTGGTAGCTGTCAGCGACCCACAGCTGATGGATCGGTGAACCAAAACCATCCAGACCCTACACCACCACTCCGTGGTACCTCTAGTAACAGACTAACATGTCTAATCTGGCCAAACGAGTAGAGATCAAAGAGGGAAGACAACACGGTACACAAAAATGTCATGCTGATGTCGGATGTGTTGGGCCGAAAGGCGTGAATATCACAGCTTTACGACAAACCACAACACAACGCAGACACACACCAAAATAACATTCTTTTAAGGGCGGATGATGAAGTAGCGTACTGCTGTAGTCATCGGACGAACGCAAGCAAGCACAACATCTACTGAACAAACACAACGACTGCTTAACAAAGATAATGAATGCTTAACAAACACATGTACTACTTAACAAACACATGTATTACTTAACAAACACATGTACTACTTAACAAACACATGTATTACTTAACAAACACATGTATTACTTAACAAACACATGTACTACTTAACAAACACATGTATTACTTAACAAACACATGTATTACTTAACAAACACATGTAAGTAAAGAAGTAAAGTACCCCGTCACGCCAAGTGGCATATAGGGAATATGGTGTTCATCATAATCGAGTGCCATCTCAGCATCGAAGGTTGGCTACCATGGAGCGCCATTCCGCTCCGTATCTTGCTTTGATGGTGCAGGTTGTCATAGACTAACTTGTCCATCTTTTGATGTTACTCGTCCATGTTAGTCTTGGTATACGTCTGCCTCTTTTGCCTTGTATTTTCTCTTCCAATGTTACTTTTAGTAGGCTGTTGTGTCTTTGAACATAGCCCAAAAATTACATTTGTCTTGTTCTAATTGTGTTTAGTAGTTCTCTTTTCATTTTTAGTTGTTTTAAGACTTCATCATTTTGTTTTCGTGTCTTTCCATCCAATTTTACCTATTCTTCTATAAATCCACATTTCAAAGGCTTCAATTTTCTGTTCTGTTATCGTGTCTAATGTCCATTTTTCTGCACCATACAGGAATGTTGAGACAAGATAGCACTGCTATTGTTAGTTTTAGACCTAATGTTATTTGTTTCGATGTTAGTATATTTCTTATCGTTAAAATTGCTGTTTTGCCATTCCTATTCTTTACCACTCTACTGTTCTATGCTTGTACTACTTAACAAACACATGTACTACTTAATAAACACATAAACTACTTAATAAACATATGTACTACTTAATAAACACATACAATATTTAACAAACACATGAACTACTTAACAAACACATGTACTACTTAACAAACACATGTGCTACTTAATAAACACATAAACTATTTAACAAACACATGAACTACTTAACAAACACATGTACTACTTAACAAACACATGTACTACTTAAAAAACACATAAACTATTTAACAAACACATGAACTACTTAACAAACACATGTACTACTTAATAAACACATAAACTATTTAACAAAAACATGAACTACTTAACAAACACATGTACTACATAACAAACATATGTACTACTTAACAAACATATGTACTACTTAACAAACATATGTATTACTTAACAAACATATGTACTACTTAACAAACATATGTATTATTTAACAAACATATGTACTACTTAACAAACATATGTATTACTTAACAAACATATGTATTACTTAACAAACATATGTACTACTTAACAAACACATGAACTACATAACAAACATATGTACTACTTAACAAACATATGTACTACTTAACAAACATATGTACTACTTAACAAACATATGTACTACTTAACAAACATATGTACTACTTAACAAACATATGTACTACTTAACAAACACATGTACTACTTAACAAACATATGTACTACTTAACAAACATATGTACTACTTAACAAACACATGTACTACTTAACAAACACATGTACTACTTAACAAACATATGTACTACTTAACAAACATATGTACTACTTAACAAACATATGTACTACTTAACAAACACATGTACTACTTAACAAACATATGTACTACTTAACAAACATATGTACTACTAAACAAACATATGTACTACTTAACAAACATATGTACTACTAAACAAACATATGTACTATTTAACAAACATATGTACTACTTAAAAAACACATGTACTACTTAACAAACATATGTACTACTAAACAAACATATGTACTACTTAACAAACATATGTACTACTTAACAAACACATGTGCTACTTAACAAACATATGTACTACTTAACAAACATTTGTACTACTTAACAAACATATGTACTACTTAACAAACATATGTACTACTTAACAAACATATGTACTACTTAACAAACACATGTATTACTTACCCCTACAACAGACATGATGCTCTACCCTCGACAGCTGCTATAGAAATCAACAAACCAACGTCAACCTCTGAATAGTCTCATGAATGCCGAAATAAAGTGAAGAATGACCGACTCACTTTCTTAAAGTTTAAACTTTCGTTAAAATCGTCACAAAATGTTCTATCTCCTAGATCTTTTTATCTATAGAACTTATTATGTTCTACACTTATTACAGTGACCAAACTCACAGCAATGAGAGTATGCAGAGACTTCTTCTTTCACTCACTGTAAACAAATTCAGTACATTTTATCACGGCCAAAGCATAAAAGTGCATAAAAGTGCATAAAAGTGCGAATTTTATTGTTTATTTTTTTTTTAAATTTTAAATACATATCTGAGTGTGTTTTGTATGTTTGTTCATGCTGAAGGTCTATTGAGCCGAAACGTTGTTTTAATTTGTGTCGACCACGTATTACGTAAAGTTTTAATCATACAGTGTTTTCTATTTTTATTCTATATTTTTGTGTGTGTTCATTTCTCCTTAGGTTTTAACAACGGCGATTTTTACCTACTAACAACGATTGGAGTCATCAGAATAGAGAGAATTAGAAATGATGTTGTTAAGAGAGATAGAGATAGATATATATATATATATATAGAGAGAGATAGAGATATATATATAGAGAGAGAGATAGAGACAGAGAGAGATAGAGATAGAGATAGATATATATATATAGAGAGAGAGAGATAGAGATAGAGAGAGATATAGAGAGATAGAGAGAGAGATAGCGAGAGAGAGATAGAGAGAGATAGAGAGAGAGATAGAGAGAGAGATAGAGATATATATATAGAGAGATAGAGATAGAGAGAGATAGAGAGAGATATAGAGAGATAGAGAGAGAAAGAGATAGAGAGAGATAGAGATAGAGAGAGAGCGAGATAGAGAGAGATAGAGAGAGAGCGAGATAGAGAGAGACAGAGAGATAGAGAGAGATAGAGAGATAGAGAGAGATAGAGAGAGATAGAGAGAGATAGAGAGAGATAGAGAGACAGATAGAGAGAGATAGAGAGATAGATAGAGATAGATAGATAGACAGAGATAGAGAGATAGAGAGAGAGATAGAGAGATAGAGAGAGATAGAGAGAGATAGAGAGACAGATAGAGAGAGATAGAGAGAGATAGAGAGAGATAGAGAGAGATAGAGAGAGATAGAGAGAGATAGAGAGACAGATAGAGAGAGATAGAGAGATAGATAGAGATAGATAGATAGACAGAGATAGAGAGATAGAGAGAGAGATAGAGAGATAGATAAAGAGAGATAGATAGAGAGAGATAGAGAGCGAGATAGAGAGAGATAGATATATATATATATATAGATAGAGATAGAGAGAGATAGAGAGAGATAGAGAGAGAAAGAGATAGAGAGAGATAGAGATAGATAGAGATAGAGAGATAGAGAGAGCGAGATAGAGAGAGACAGAGAGAGATAGAGAGAGATAGAGAGAGATAGAGAGAGATAGAGAGATAGATAGAGAGAGAGATAGAGATAGGGAGAGAGAGATAGAGAGAGATAGAGAGAGAAAGAGATAGAGAGATAGAGAGAGAAAGAGACAGAGATAGAGAGAGATAGAGAGAGATAGAGAGAGCGATAGAGAGTGAGATAGAGAGAGACAGAGAGATAGAGAGATAAAGAGAGAGAAAGAGATAGAGAGAGATAGATAGAAAGAGATAGAGAGAGACAGATATATATATATATATATATATATATATATATATATATATATATATATATAGAGAGAGAGAGAGAGAGAGAGAGAGAGAGAGAGAGAGAAAGGGGGGGGGTGTTATTGAATCAATTATGAACTGCATGCTAAAGCAACAAATGATTTGCTTTCGTTCATCTGGAAACATAACTCCATACTCAAGGGCCGACGGTCACGAAAAAGGTGGATTGATTGAATATTAGAAACACTAGGAAACAACAACAGGAGAAGCCAGGAGAAGAGCAAAAGATGGATTGATGGAATATTATAAGCACTAGGAAACGTAACATCAGCAGGAGCCAACGGATGATCAAAAGACCGCAAATTATATCTCTCCTCGACGCTGAAAGACAAATGGGAAATAAAAAAAAGAAGAAAAATAAAAAGGAAAAAGATATGGAAAGAATGCCAAGAAAATCCGTATCATAACAACAGGTATATTCAAATAGAAACTGCGAGAAGACAAGATATCCCTGACAACATCCGAGAAATGCTATAACAATCTCTTCATCACAAGATTATTTTTTTTTTCAGTCTGGCTGTGGTGGATGCAAGGTTCTGCAAAGGACATGCGACCTGATGATGATCAATTTTGTTTTATTGTAATTAATGTTTAATTGTCTCTCATTCTTCGCTTCTACTCGTTCTGGTGTCGAGGACAACACAAAGTTCTAGTTCTTGCCCCTTTGTCGACTTGAATCATTGTCCCTTTATGTTGATGTAGCGTTTGTTTGATGTTGTCTGTCCATTTTACTCCGTGTCTCCCTCGTGCTCTTCTCTCTTCTTCTTTTTTAATATATGCTTTGTATGATAAGGAGTCACACGACATTCTTTCTAGATGGGCAAACCAGTTTGTTTGTTATTTATGTATCTAGTTTTCTTTTGGTTCAATACCTAACTCTTTCTCTTATAATGCCATTTTGACTGTCTTTTCTGGTCACTCAAATTACTTCTCTCAGACATCGAACCTATATGGAACTAAAAATAATAGAAGGCACGGTTTCTGAGCGACGCATCAGAGACAGACCAAGAAGAAGGTGGTTTCAAGACACCAAGGAGACATTGAAGATCACAACAGAAGAAGTGGAAGATCTGGCTAGATACGGAGTTCTTTTTTCAGACGGACTGTAAATGCAACGTTCTGTGAGAGATCTGGCTAGAGACAGAGATTCTTTCAGATGGGCTGTGGTGAATGCAAAGTTCTGAGGGAGATCTGGCTAGGGACAGAGATTTTTCTAGATCGGCTGTGGGGAATGCAAAGTTCTGTTAGAGATCTGGCTAGGGACAGAGATTCTTTCAGATGGACTGTGGTGAATGCAAAGTTCTGTGGGAGATCTGGCTAGAGACAGAGATTCTTTCAGATGGACTGTGGTGAATGCAAAGTTCTGTCGGAGATCTGGCTAGAGACAGAGATTCTTTCAGATTGGCTATGGTAAATGCAACGATCTGTGAGAGATCTGGCTAGAGACAGAGATTCTTTCAGATGGGCTGTGGTGAATGCAAAGTTCTGTGGGAGATCTGGCTAGGGACAGAAATTTTTTCTAGATCGGCTGTGGGGAATGCAAAGTTCTGTGGGAGATCTGGCTAGAGACAGAGATTCTTTCAGATGGGCTGTGGTGAATGCAAAGTTTTGAGGGAGATCTGGCTAGAGACAGAGATTCTTTCAGATGGACTGTGGTTAATGCAACGTTCTACAAATAACATGTAACCTGATGATGATATCGTGTCAATTATTTGAAAATGAGTTTTCAAAAATTTGACTTTTGTTTTCCTGAAAATAAGAAAAGCAACATCCCGATGCTACAAGCTTCCTACGTCATCACAATCGACTATTGCCACTTTTATCACTGCTATACCGTTCTCCGTTACTTTTGCCTTCTTCTTCTTTCCTTCCTCATTTGCCTGTCAGCGTCGAGGGGAGATATAATTTGCGGTCTTTTGCTCTTCTGTTCGCCTCTGCAGCTGTTATGTTTTTCTAGTGCTTTTAATATTCCATCCATTCATCTTTTTCGTGGTCGACCCTTGGGTCTGGTGTTCTCACAACGTTTGCTGAAGGCTCGTTGTGTTGTGATCTTTCTGCCTTGTCACGTGGCCAAACCATTGTATATGTTGTTTCTTTATATATTCTATGGCGGGGGCTATACCTAACTTTTTTCCTCAGTTCTTCATTTCTGATCTTATCTCTCAGACTGTTTCCTGTCATTCGTCTAACACATTTCATCCCAGTAGAGGTTATTTTTCTTATTGTTCTAGCATCTAGGGTCCAGGTCTGGTATTGGTAGCACAGCCTTATTCCTTGTTATTTCCTTGTTGGACAATAGTGGAATAGACTTTTGCCTTGCATTGTATAAAGTGTTGGTTTAGATAAGCCGAGAATTTGTTTATTTTGATTGAATTACTCAACAAAAAAAAAAAAAAAGGTTTAATTAGTACATAGTGCCGTCTCCGCATCGAAGATTGGCGGTAAATGATCTCAAATATTTGTTCCTTCCAATTTGATTTTACGACACAACTACATGTCTCCATTGTCCAATTTAAAAAGACGTTATACTTGGCGTAGATGCAATGTATCACTATATACACCCAGTTGTCTGCACCTTTACGTCCAATACATGGGACTTCAACATAGTAGGTTTTTTTTTTTTATTTTAGCTGGATTGTCTTTCTTCTTATTTTCCTACTAACTTTACCTCATTGGTTAGTTGATAAAGCGGGCATTGTAAATTAAAATCGGTCACTCCATCTATTTCATATGTAATGACATCTTGTAATCTTATAAAAGAATGTAATGTTAGTAATGTAATGTTAGTAATGTAATGTTAGTAATGTAATGTTAGTAACGTAATGCTAGCAATGTAATGTTAGCAATGTAATGTTAGCAATGTAATGTTAGTAATGTAATGTTAGTAATGTAATGTTAGTAATGTAATGTTAGTAACGTAATGCTAGCAATGTAATGTTAGCAATGTAATGTTAGTAATGTAATGTTAGTAACGTAATGTTAGTAATGTAATGTTAGTAACGTAATGCTAGCAATGTAATGTTATCAATGTAATGTTAGCAATGTAATGTTAGCAATGTAATGTTAGTAATGTTAGTATTGTAATGTTAGTAATGTAATGTTAGCAATGTAATGTTAGTAATGTAATGTTAGTAATGTAATGTTAGTAATACTTGGAATGTTAGTCTGAAAAATATTCCTTGCTGCAGTTTCCTCATAATTCAAAATCCGGCTTGCTGCAGGAGCTACTGAGTTTAGTGTCCTGTGCACACCGTGACTACAACTGCCTTTCTTTGTATCGATCCTTCAATGAGATGAGTTTTAATTCGGATGATTCCACTGGTACGGGCGGTTGAGCAATTATGGATTTTAATTCGTTTGCAGTGATACCGGGGCCTTCGACTAATCATAACAATAACAGAGTTAGAAAGTGTACAAATGAGGTGTGTGTGATTTTCCTAATCTCTCTGTTTATGCGGTTACAGAGAGTGGGTGACCGTAACGATAAATTGTCGGGCTCTAAACTAGGATGACGCGGGTTCGATTCCCGGTAGGGTGAAAAGTTGTTTCTTTCGTGGATGAAATAAAACCCAGTCCAGGACACCTCGCGGCGACTGCAGTGGACAAGCGTCCTTTATTTTCCGGACCTACAATCCCCCCCCCCCCCCCCCCCCAGACCCAGTAATAAGAAAATGCCGCAAAAAAATATTTGTGGCGTCGGTTGTATACGTCTTGAATACAATCAATGACTTTCTGGTTTTGTCCTCTTCTTTCGATCTAGCCCTCTCTGGGTAGTTAGATCCGATGTCTAGTCCTCTCTGAATAGTGATTCTGATATCTAGCCCTCTCTAGATAGTGAGATCCGAAGTCTAGCTCTCTCTGGAAAATGACATCCGATGTCTAGCCCTCTCTAGATAATGAGATCCGAAGTCTAGCTCTCTCTGGAAAATGACATCCGATGTCTAGCCCTCTCTAGATAATGAGATCCGAAGTCTAACGCTCTCTGGAAAATGACATCCGATGTCTAGCTCTCTCTGGATAGTGAGATCCGATGTCTAGCTCTCTCGAGATAGTGAGATCCGAAGTCTAGCTCTCTCTGGACAGTGAGATCTGATGTCTAGCCCTCTCTAGATAGTGAGATCCGAAGTCTAGCTCTCTCTAGAAAGTGAGATCCGAAGTCTAGCTCTCTCTAGAAAGTGAGATCCGAAGTCTAGCTCTCTCTGGATAGTGAGATCCGAAGTCTAGCTCTCTCTAGAAAGTGAGATCCGATGTCTAGCTCTCTCTGGGTAGTGAAATCCGAAGGCTATCCATCTCGGGATAGTGAGATCCGATGTCTAGCCCTCTCTGGGTAGTGAGATTCGATGTCTAGCCCTCTAAGATAATAGTGATAATGGAAATAAAAACCAGGAGATTCCGTGTGCACTCACGCGCGTTAAAGAACGTTTGGCAATTAAAAGTCGAAAACCGTAGGCCAAAAACGGCCGCTGCTAATTGTTAAACATTTCTACCCGTGCAGAAAACGTATATGTCAGGTTTCAAGGCGCAGATATCGTAAACTAGCGACACAACCGATCTACACCATTAACGGGCAAATACTAAGAATATGAGTACCAGCTCAATTGGTTAGAATAACAATTTAATATTGATGACGTTTTTTTATTCTTACGCAGAATAAAAGGTTGGAAATGGCAGGACAAAACCATTAACATAGAATTATGGAAATGTACCAGTCAAACACCAGTGGATAAAGAGATACAGCGAAGACGATGGTGCTGGATAGGACACACTTTGGAAACTAACTGAGAGTATTACACAACAGGACCTATTTTTTTAATCACCAGGGGAAAAGACAAAGAGGAAGACCAAAGAATTCTTGGAGAAGACAGATAGAAGCAGAGATGAAGATGGTGGGGAAGACACGGAAAGATCTTAAAATACTGGCAAGAAACAGAAAGATTTGGAAAGTGTTTTTTGAAAACTTATGCTCCACAGGGAGCTGAAAGGTAGAAGAAGAAAAATTGATGAAGTTTGCTGTCTCCAGATTTCTCCCCGAATATTGTCAGTCTCCTTTTCTGACTAGCTCAGTGGTTAGTAGCATTAAGGACAAGAGGTCAGGTATGATACTAATTAACGATTTCCAGGTTCACGGGCGTAATTAGCGACCATATTACCTCAAGAATAGTGTGTTGAAGTTCTATTTTTCTTTAAATATTGGCAATAGAAAATCACTTGAGTCTATATAAATGTAGTTTTACAGAAGAATGTTGAGAATACCATGGACAGCTAAGAAGAGTAATGAAAACGTTCTGAAAGAATAAAAAGTAAAGTAAAGTAAAGTAAAATACCCCCGTCACGCCAAGTGGCGTATAGGGAATATGGTGTTCGTGACCATAACTTTTACAGACCTTCGGCACATGATTTTTGGGGTAATGTGGTCGGTATTACGCCCGTATGCATCCTATCACCAAGCTTGTTCAATTTATACACTGAGCAAATCTTTAAAAACATCACTGAGATGCCAGGCCTTAACATTAATGGGAAGATAATCAATAAACTAAGATATGCTGATGATACTGTACTACTAGCAGAAAATCCTAAAGATCTACAACAATTGCTTAATGTGATAAACATGATAAGCAAAAAATATGGACTAGATATGAATATCAAAAAGACTAAAACTATGATCATAAACAAAGAAAATTCTCAAGACCTACAATTAAATATCAAACTTGAAGGAATACATCTAGAGACAGTCCAGAGCTACAACTACCTGGGACATACTACAACCAGTGATGGAAAATGTACAACTGAAATAAATAAAAGAATAGGTATGGCAAAAAGTAATTTCAATGCCATGAAAAATATACTAACATGAAAACAAATAACAACAGGGCTAAAACTAAGAATAGTAAAATGTTACATCTTCTCAATATTTCTGTATGGTGCAGAAACATGGACATTAGACCAGAAAACAGAACAGAAAATTGAGGCCTTTGAAATGTGGATTTACAGAAGAATAGGTAGAATTAGATAGAAAAGAAAAGAAAAAAAACGAGGAAGTTTTAGGACGACTAAGGGTGAAAAAAGAACAACTAAACACAATTAGAGCAAGACAAATGACATTTGTTGGTCATGTTAAAAGACACGACAGTCTAATAAAAGTAATATTAGAGGGGAAAATACAAGGTAAAAGAGGCAGAGGGAGACCAAGACTAACATGGACGAGTAACATCAAAAGATGGACAAGTCAGTCTATGACAATCTGCACCATCAAAGCAAAAGACAGAGTGAAATGGCATTCCATGGTAGCCAACCTTTGATGCGGAGAAGGCACCCAATAATGATGATGATTACGCCCGTGCTGCTTTACTTTCCCAGAAAAAAAATCCGGTACCGATTAAAGGCTGGGTGAACCGGAAGCCGTCGGTTGGGATAGAACCCTACCTCTTGATCTGATAGATGCCAAAGCAAAAAGAGAGCTAATTTCCAATATCAGGAAGAAACAATCATCATTTTTGGCCATGTAATGAGAAGAGAACAACTGGAATATATTGTAACAACTGGGAAAATTGAGGGACGAAAAGATAGAGAGAAGCAAAGAGAAAAGATAACAGACAGCTTAAGAGAATGGCTTTGGCAGAAAGTCAACAACATAAATGATAAATAACTGCCGAGATCGAATGTTATGGAGAGACATGATCACCTACGACAGCAAGCCCATTATTTGATGATGATGATGTTTGGCTATAGCAACATATTCCCCAAAACTTAACATAACGTGACTTGACGCCTGGCTTTTAGTTTACATTCTGACTGACATCTTCATATCCAGCATTATTTAGTTCACACATATTCATCACTTTCAGTATTATTGCTAAACATATATACTCGGCTGTATGTGTGTATGTAAATATATACATATATTTCATCATCATCATCATCGTCATCATCATCATCAAGTGCCAAGTTTGTTGCTGTAGGTGCTCAACAGTTTTCGATCTCGACAGTTATTTATCATTTCTATTGTTCACCTTCTGCCAAGCCATTCTCTTAAGCTGTCTGGTATATTTTCTCTTCGTTTCCCTCTTTGTTTTCCCTTCGTCCCTCAATTTTCCCAGTCGTCCCAATATTTATTTTCCAGCTGTTTCTTCTGTCAAGCAATTCTCTTAAATTGTCTTGTATCTTTTCTCTTTGCTTCCCTCTATCTCTTCGTCCTTCAATTTCCCAATTCTCACAATATATTCCAGCTGTTTCCTTCTCATTGAATGGTCAAAAAATGATGTTTATTTCTTCCACATATATATATATATATATATATATATATATATATTTATATATATATATATATATATATGGAAGAAATAAACACCATTTGAAGATATATATATATATATCCTAAAAAATAGAGAGAAAATATCCTAGAAAATATATAGGTTATCCTAATGATTAACGGCTATTCTTGTTTGTAATATAATCTTCTAAAATCATAACTATTTATACTGATATCAATTTCACAAGCTGTAGCGATGAGTCTATTAATAAGGCATAGAAGAAAATATTACTCATAGCACACAGACACACAAACAATAATTTATAAGCAAACAATTTTAATTATAGGTTTGTATGTATGTGTGTGTGCAAGATGGCCAAATAAATATATAAGTAAATGTAGCCAAATGAGAATACATTTTTTTAGAATCTAGTGTTTTCTTCTATCTAAAAGGAGGGATGTGTATACAATAAAATAAGTAATAACTGATCTGAGATCACCAGATGATTTCACTGTGCATACGGCCTTTATTCTCCAATCCCGTAGAAATTCCCTAGCAGAACACAAGTACAGGAAACTGCCGAAAGGACATGATAATATATATATATATATATATTACACTTAAGTGGTTAGTGAAGTGAACTACAAAGGACAAGAGGTAGGGTTCGATCCCAACCGACGGCTCGGTTCACACAGCCTTTAATGGGTACCGGATTTTTTTTCTGGGAAAGTAAATCGACACGGGCGTAATACCGACCACATTACCCCAAAAATCATGTGCCGAAGGTGTGTAAAAATCATGGTCAGTAACACCATATTCCCTATACGCCACTTGGCGTGACGGGTCACTAACACCATATTCCCTATACGCCACTTGGCGTGACGGGTCACTAACACCATATTCCCTATACGCCACTTGGCGTGACGAGTCACTAACACCATATTCCCTATACGCCACTTGGCGTGACGGGTCACTAATACCATATTCCCTATACGCCACTTGGCGTGACGGGTCACTAACACCATATTCCCTATACGCCACTTGGCGTGACGGATCACTAACACCATATTCCCTATACGCCACTTGGCGTGACGGGTCACTAACACCATATTCCCTATACGCCACTTGGCGTGACGTGGCAGTTTACTTTTTTTTTTTAATATAATTTACTCCAACAATTCTTTTAAACTGTGATCCTTAATTTTAAGGTAGATGCTATCAAGTGCCTAGTCCTATTGAGACCGAATATAGTAGATAGATTTCGTGTGCAATTTGAGCACGTAAATTAACAATTAGAATCTAAATAGCGGCATGAACGCATTGTATGCCGGTGATTGTGCTAAAAGTATCCTATAGAAATTTTGCTACCGACATTAAAATAGTGTTAGTTTATACAAATATACCTCATACAAATTATACATTTATACAAATATAGTTCTAGTCGGTGCAACAGAGATTGTATACCACGCAGAAATCACCCATTGCATTTTGAAAGAGTTCGTAGTTCTAATGTACACAGAGACCGATTATTCCAGTTCTCTATACAAGAATATGTCTATCTATTGAACTTTCGAGCCGTAGCCGGCCCATAGGGCAGAGACCCAGATACTCTTTCTCTTATCTACATTTTTATTTTAACAGTTTTCAATCCTTCTAGGATATTTTATCAAAACTCGCCATTTGCTTCTGTTCTGTGTAAGTAACTCTATCTCATTGAGGGAGCCGCTTCTTGCTGCTCTTGCCTGTCTGATCAATGTAGTGTACAAGAATATAACAGAAGAATTCATATGATAATTCATTCATATTTGTTGCTACCAATGATCAATTCATCATCATCATCATCAAGTACCGGGCCTGTTGGCGTAGGTGATCATGTCTCTCCACAATTTTCGATCTCGACAGTTATTTATTATTTCTGTTGTTGACCTTCTGTCCAGCCATTCTATTAAGCTGTCTAGTATTTTTTCTCTTTGCTTCCCTCTATCTCTTCGTCCCTCAATTTTCCCAATTGTTACAATATATTCCAGTTATTCTCTTCTCATTACATGGCCCCCCAAAAAAATGATGATTGTTTCTTCCTAATATTAGCTCTATTTTTGCTTTGGCCTCATTCAGAACGTTTTCATTATTCTTCTTAGCTGTCCATGGTATTCTCAACATTCTTCTGTAAAACCATATTTCTACAGACTCAGTGATTTTCTTATTTGTTGTCCTATTGTCCATGATTCACATCCATATGTTAACACTGACTCTACATAACTTTTAACAACTCTTTTTCTTGTTTCGATTTTCAAAAATGGATTGCATAGTATCTTCCTCATTTTTTGGAAAGCTGCATTTGCCTGAGCCATTCTGCATCTCACCTCTGATGTAAATCTTCCGTCTGAAGTTAACATTGTTCCCAGATATTTAAATTCAATTACCTGTTTTAATATTGTTCCACTTGTCTTTTTTTTTTGCACTGAGGTGATGTCTTTTTCTTTCTTGTTACCATCACTTCTGTCTTTTTGCTATTAAGGCTAAGTCCTTTATTTTTACTTTCTTTCACTATAATGTCCAACATTTCTTGTAACTCATTTTCACTCTTAGCGATTAAGACTGTATCATCAGCATACCTTAGATTATTTACATTATTGTGGCGATTCATGATTGTACATAGAAGTTACGACTGTGGTTTTCAATAATCACTTCATCATCATCATCATCATCATGTGCCATATCGGTCGGCGTAGGTGATCATGTCAGTCCACAATCTTCTATCCACAGTGCATCGCATCAGTTGTGTTGTTGACTGCTTTCCATGCCATGACACCAAGCTATCCAGTATTTTCTCTCTTTTTCGCCCGCGATCTTTCTTTCCTTTTATTTTGCCAGTTGTAACCAAGCATTCCAACTTTCCTCTTCTCATTAATCACTTAGTAAAGATAAATACAATATGTACTGACTCGCCATTGAAAGTGTTTATCTAACTTTAAATATATTTTTTTGTATTTACACTTAGATCAAAAAAATTCCTGCACTGTAACATTAATAATAATAATAAATGGTATTAATAGTATTATTCATCATCATCATCATTGAGTGCCGTCTACACGTGTAACAGGACGCGCCTTTCCACTCTGTCTCATGTTTTTATTGTGCAGACTGTCATAGGCTGACTTGTCCATGTTAGTCTTGGTCTACCTCTGCTTCTTTTACCTTGTATTTTCCCTTCCAAGATTATTTTTTTGTTGGCAGCTGTTACCCCATGCCCCTAAAATATCATGTGTCTTATTTGAATTGTTTTTAGTAGTTATCTTTTCAATTTTAGTTGTTTTAAAACTTCATCGTTTGTTTTCTTTTCTTTCCACCCAATTCTACCTATTCTTCTATAAATCCACATTTCAAAGGCTTCAATTTTCTGTTCTGTTTTCTTGTCTAATGTCCATGTTTCTGCACCTTACAGGAATATTGAGAAGACGTAACATTTTGTCATTCTTAGTTTCAGCCCTGCTGATATTTGTTTTGTTGTTAGTATATTTTTCATGGCATTAAAATTACTTTTTGCCATACCTATTCTTTTGTTTATTTCAGTTTTGCATTTTCCATCACTGGTTATAGTATGTCCCAGGTAGTTGTAGCTCTGGACTGTCTCCAGGTGTATTCCCTCAACTGTGATATTTAATTGTAGGTCTTGAGGATCATTTTCTTGTACCGTTTTTAATATGCCAAATCACGTCATTTTCTTGTACCGTTTTGACTTGCAGGCTTCAATCATTTCTATTTTCTTCTTCTTTGTCCCACTCTTATTTCGGCGTCGAGTAGAGTAGTTTGCGGTATTTTGGTTTTATGTTGGGTTCTTCAACTTTTATGTTTTCTAGTGTTTTTAAATTAAATTATCATTTTCAGGGTCAACCCTTGGGTCTGGTTTCAGTAATGAATTTATAAATTACCATTAATGAAATACTCAAGAAATTAATGAGAGCGCATTTCATATTTTAAGTCTCAAAATGTGAGATTGTATAAATACTTTAAATTATCTTTGAGCTTTTCAAAATAACATACAGCTCTTTATGTACTTACCACCCTTGTGGTTAATGAGCTAGTCTACAATGTTAAGAGGTCGGGCTCCATCGCGATCGATGGCTTCTAAGTTTACCCGGTCTTAACTGGGTACTGATTGTTTTTTTTTTTTTTTTCAGGGTAAGAAAGACGGCGCTGGCGTAATTATGACTACGTTATCCCCCCAAATATGTGCGGCTGATAGTAGCAATACTAGCATCATATTAACTACTCCCCGCTGCTTTTTGTCTTTGCCTAAGTTGTGGCATATTGAAGTTATCTGTACATTCACATTTTTTTTCCAGACCAATTGACGAGCGTCAAGATTATAAAATAAGTTTACGTTTATTTTGTTTGGTTCACTTTTACTTTTCTTTCACACGGTTATCATCGTCATCATCAAGTACCGGGCCTGCTGTCGTAGGCGATCATGCCTCTCCACAACTTTCGATCACGACAATTATGTATAATTTCTGTTGTTGACCTTCTGCCAAGCCATTCTCTTAAGCTGCCTGGTATTTCTTCTCTTTGCTTCCCTCTATCTCTTCGTCTCTCAATTTTCCCAGTTGTTACAGTATATTGCAGTTGTTCTCTTCTCATTACATGACCAAAAAATGATGATTGTTTCTTCCTAATATTGGAAATTAGCTCTCTTTTTGCTTTGAATTCTTTCAGAACATTTTCATTACTCTTCATATCTGTCCATGGTATTCTCAAAATTCTTCTGTAAAACCACATTTTTTACAGACTCCAGTGATTTTCTTATCTGTTGTCCTATTGTCCATGATCGACAACCATATGTTAAGACCGACTCTACATAACATTTATTAAGAACTCTTTTTCTTCACACGGTTATACTTTTACTTATTTGAAAATCGACGTAAAGTGTTTACATTCAAAATATAATAGATGGTATCTAAACATCATTACGATCAATATCACTATTCCATAAAATATGGTAACTGTGTCTGGTAACCGCGATAGCTCAGTAGTTAGTGAACTGGACTACAAAGGGAAAGATTCTGGTTCGATCCTGATCGACGGCTTCCGGGATCACCCAGCCTTAAATTGATACCGGATTTTTTTTTTTTTTCAGGGAAAGTAAAGTGACACGGGCGTAATACCGACCATATTACCCCAAAAATCATGTGCCGAAGCTCTATAAAAATTATTGTCACAAACACCATATTCCCTATACGCCACTTGTCGTGACGGGGCTCTTTACTTACATTTTCAAATATTGGTGTCGGAAGCCGTAGAAATATT
Organism: Megaustenia siamemsis; assembly: GCA_032433765.1. Lineage (NCBI taxonomy): Eukaryota > Metazoa > Mollusca > Gastropoda > Stylommatophora > Ariophantidae > Megaustenia > Megaustenia siamemsis. The sequence goes on along the minus strand of JAVIAB010000145.1, from coordinate 38,415,084 downwards.
TAAGAATAATTTATTTGGCAAAATTTGAACAACACAATATGAATTAATTCAGCTTTTGATTTGTGAATTGTCTTTTCGTATAGTAAAAGTACATTTCTATATATATGTTAATAATACATACTAAGACATATTGAGTGCTGCAAAGTATCGTTCACAATTAATTGAGTGATAAAATCAACTCGGTTACCAAATCACTAGAAAAACCACAGGATAAAATAAGCCACGCTTGGACGTGAAGATTCCTGGAAAGTGTGGCACGTTTTGACTGCTGGAGATATTATGAAAAGCCGCTACCACGCCCTACCGCCTTAAGTGAGGCCCTATCCTGCTAATGATTGTAGGGCAACCAATCAGAGGGCGGCGTTTGGACCGTCTAATTCTACCCTCTAACGCTAGAAAACTCTGCAATTTTCCCGGCAGCCTTCAGGAGTCTGGACACGCCTCCCTGTCGCTTCCTGCTGACAATGAACTCTCGATTTACCACAGACGAATCCTATCATCGTATTCCGACAGTCAACGATTTTCCTGTTACTGCCGTCTGTGTTACCAACAGGGTAGCAATCTACGTTTATTGTTTACGTTTTTCCAGTAACAGTAGTAGTAACAACAGTACTACAACTTACCAATTGCAACTTATTTCCACGTTGCATCGTTGAACACAAAATATGAATTAATTTAATTGTTTGAAGAGTTGTCGAAAGATTGAACAAACTTTGAAAATTTGGAGTAGAACAAAGATGCAATTTTGTTTGTTCTTTAAAGAAAGAAAAGCCGTCGGTATAATCTTCTTTCTTTCCTTCCTCATTTCCCTTTCAGCGTCGACGGTAATTTGCGGTCTTTTGCTCTTCTGTTCGCCTGTGATGCTGTTATTTTCTAGTGTTTCTAAAACTCCAACGATCCATTTTTTTCTTGGTCGGCCTTTGTGTTTGGTGTTCTCGCAACATTTATTAAAGTCAAGTTGTGTTATGTTTTCATCTTTCTCCCTCTTATCACGTGGTCGAACTATTTTATCTATTGTTTCGTTATGTATTCTGTGGCGGGAAATATTCCAATTTTTTTTGCTCAGTTCTTCAATTTTGATATCTCTCAGGCTGTCTCGTGTCATTTGTCTAACAAATTTAAATTCGGCAGAGATTATTTTTCTTATTGTTGTCGAATCTACGGTCTATGTCTAGCACAACGTTGGGATGAAGATTGTATTGTAGAGTGTCCGTTTTGCTTATAGTGTTATTTCCCTTTTAGATAATAGTGGTGATAGCTGTTCAATGATTTGACCACTTTGTTGCATCTTGAGTCTATTTCTGCTGCTTATGAATTATCGTTTGTCATTTAATTGATTTTAACATTCCTCCACCTATGTTGTCAGTATAATGTACGTCAAACTCAGACGGAAGATATATAAAAGAGGTGAGATGCAGAATGGCTCATGCAAAAGCAGCTTTCCAAAAAATGAGGAAGATACTATGCAATCCATATTTGACAATAGAAACAAGAAAAGGAGTTCGTAAATGTTATGTAGAGCCAGTCTTAATATATGGATGTGAATCATGGACGATAGGACAACAGACAAGAAAATCACTGGAGTCTGTAGAAATATGGTCTTACAGAAGAATGTTGAGAATACCATGGACAGCTAAGAAAGGTAATGGAAATGTTTTGAAAGAGGTCAAAGCAAAAAGAGAGCTAATTTCCAATATTAGGAAGAAACAATCATCATTTTTTGGCCATGTAATGAGAAAAGAACAATTGGAATATATTGTAACAACTGGAAAAACTGAAGAGATAGAGGGAAGCAAAGAGAAAAAAAATACCAGACAGCTTAAGAGAATGGCTTGGCAGAAGGTCATCAACAGAAATGATAAATAACTGTCGAGATCGAAAGTTGTGGAGAGACATGATCACCTACGTCAGCAGGCCCTGTACTTGATGATGATGATAATGTACGTTATATGTTACAAATACAAGTTGAGTTTCCTTTCTTTCTCTAGGAAACCGATTCAATTGTCAAATTTAAATAAGATTTTTTACGAATTAATTGTTATGGTTATTCGAAGGACCCGGTAACACTGCAAACGTATGGGAATCCATAATTGCTCAACCGCCCGTGGCAGTGGAATCATCCAAATTAACAACTCATAGAATATCCAAACAAAGAAAGACAGTTGCAGTCCTCATCGAAGCAGATACAGCATACGCCAAAAGACATAAGGCGTTTCCGCACCTAATTGAACGCATCTGAACTGTCCTTTGTCATACGATATCGTCACTCGTAAGCAATCTGAATAAAGAAACACCATCTGGATGAAGCACACAGGTCACGATGTGTACAGAGCACTACTCAGTTCCCCCGGCAGAAAGCCAGGAGTGGAATATGAGGAAACTGCAACAAGAAACATTTTTCAGACAGTGGCTCAACGGTTCCCTCTCGCTTATCAGCCATCTTTCTTTTCTCTTTCTCACTGATACCTAAAAGGTGTCGTGGTTTATATCATTTGTCGTTCTTGAGCTGCTCGAACTGTCTGAATTAGTGATTTTCCTTTGTTGTTACATGTCTCTATCACTGCATCTATCCATCTTCTTCTTTTCTCTTTCTCACTGATACTTTAAAGGTGTCGTGGTTTATATCATTTGTCGTTCTTGAGCTGCTCGAACGGTCTGAATTAGTGATTTTCCTTTGTTGTTACATGTCTCTATCACTGCATCTATCCATCTTCTTCTTTTCTCTTTCTCACTGATACCTAAAAGGTGTCGTGGTTTATATCATTTGTCGTTCTTGAGCTGCTCGAACTGTCTGAATTAGTGATTTTTCTTTGTTGTTACATGTCTCTATCACTGCATCTATCCATCTTCTTCTAGGTCTTCCTCTTGGTCTTTTTCCATGCATTCTCGAGAACAACGCCCTTGATGGTGATTGATAAGGATTCATTCTGACCAGGTGGCCAAACCATTTTTTTGTTGTTCTATATATTCTTGGCAGGGTTCTTACCATTTTTCTTATGGTTTCATTTGGTATTCTATCTCTTCTTGCGTTGTTTTTTACTTTTCTCAAGCATCGCATCTCACATGTATTTATCTTTCTTAAATGTGATTTAGAAAGGGTCCATGTTTGACTTTCATAGCACAAAGTTGGTATGAAAATGCTATTTATCATTTGTTGTTCAGCTGCCATAGAAATGTTTGGATGTCTTAACAATGGTGAAAGCTGGTATGTGACAGCTTTTGCTTTTTGTATTCTCATGGCAATTTCTCTGTCTAGTTTTCCATCTACTGTGACAGTATCCGCCATATTGACCGGAAATCTCGAATTTATTGACGATAAAAAAAAGTAAAGTACCCCCGTCACGCCAAGTGGCATATAGGGAATATGGTGTTAGTGACCATAAATTTTACAGACCTTCGGCACATGATTTTTGGGGTAATGTGGTCGGTATTACGCCTGTGCCGCTTTACTTTCCCAGAAAAAAAATCCGGTACCCGTTAAAGGCTGGGTGAACCCGGAAGCCGTCGGTTGGGATAATTGACGATAGGATAAGGCTTAATGTAGATTACGTTTTAAATTTTGTGTTGGTATTTTTTTTAAATTTACTTCTTTTTCTTCTTTGCTTATCGACCTGCGTTCCACACTATTATACCATGAGGTCTAGTACATCTTTTCTGCTTTTATATTCGTAGCTTCTTTGTTCTTGCTACTATTTTACATTTGTATATCCTTCAATTCACGTTATCTTCTGACAGAATGAATTTGATTGGTCGTTTTCAAATTAATTTAAGATGGAGTCAACTTCAGGTATGGTCGAGTTTTTCTTTTCCTTTTTTTGTTGGTAGTAATATATAAGGAAACAACAGATAAAATGGTTTGGCCACGTGACAAGGCAGAAAGAACAAAACACAACACAACGAGCCTTCAACAAATGTTGTGAGAACACCAGACCCATGGGTCGACCACGAATAAGATGGGTCGATGGAATATTAGAAGCACTTGGAAACATAACAGCAACAGAGGAGAACAGAAGAGCAAAAGACCGCAAATTATATCTCCCCTCGACGCTGAAAGACAGATGGGGAAGGAAAGATGAAGAAGAAGAAGAAGTTGGTAGTAAACCACTAATTCTGTTTATACACGACATGTGACGTCACCACTAACTCTGTTTATACACTACATGTGACGTCACCACTAATTCTGTTTATACACGACATGTGACGTCACCACTAATTCTGTTTATATACTACATGTGACGTCACCTCTAATTCTGTTTATACACGACGTGTGACATCACCACTAATTCTGTTTATACACTACATGTGACGTCACCACTAATTCTATTTATACACTGCATGTGACGTTATGGACTATGCGACCTTTATTCTTAACTACTCAAGAACCATCGCCATCTATAGAAGTATGCCTGAGGGCTGAAACGGGTAACCTTTAAAAGTGTTTACCAGCGTGACGTTTTCAGGAAAACAAGCTATAGGAGGTCTGACGTAATTCCACTCACACTCGTCACACACATCATCTTCATCATCAAGTACCGGGCCTGCTGGCGTAGGTGATCATGTCTCTCTACAACTTTCGATCTCGGCAGCTATTTAGCATTTCGGTTGTTGACCTTCTGCCAAACCATTCTCTTAAGCTGTCTGGTATTTTTTCTCTTTGGTTCCCTCTAACTCTTCGTCCCTCAATTTTCCCAGTTGTTACAATATATTCCAGTTGTTCTCTTCTTATTACATGGCCAAAAAATGATGATTGTTTCTTCCTAATACTGGAAATTAGCTCTCTTTTTGCTTTGACCTCTCTCAGAACATCTTCATTACTCTTCTTAGCTGTCCATGGTATTCTCAACATTCTTCTGTAAAACCACATTTCTACAGACTCCAGTGATTTTCTTGTCTGCTGTCCTATTGTCCGTGATTCACATCCCTATGTTAAGACTGGCTCTACGTAACATTTAAGAACTTTTTTCTATTGTCAAATATGGATTGCATAGTATCTTCCTCATTTTTTGGAAAGCTGCTTTTGACTGAGCCATTCTGCATTTCACCTCTTTTGTACATCTTCCGTCTGAGGTTAACAAAGTTCCCCAAATATTTATATTCATTTACGTGTTTTAATATTATTCCACTTGTCATTATTTTGCACTGAGGTGCTGTCTTTTTCTTTGTTGTTACCATTATCTCTGTCTTTTTGCTATTAATTCTGAGTCCTTTATTTTTGCTTTCCTTCACTATAATATCCAACATTTCTTGTAACTCATTTTCACTCTTAGCGATTAATACTGTATCATCAGCATACGATAGATTATTTATATTATGACCTCCAATTGTTATTCCAGGTATGCCCCTTATGGATCAAAAAATAATCTCACTATAAATATTAAACAAATCTGGTGACAGCACACAACCTTGTCTAGCACCCTTAGAAAAGTTTGAAACATTCACTTTAGTTGGGGTATTTCGGTGGTTTCCCTTACAACCCTCAGGCTTCCTTATAGAGCAAGCGATGTCAAGAATAACTTCGCCCCTCCACCCCAAAAATATGTCCTGTACAAATTTCCAGTCGATGGACTTGACCTGATTTGCCTCAATGCCTTTCAAATATGGACTGTTTGTTCCTTGAATCATTTCAGGGAGGAGGAATGTTCACAAAACTCGGAGAGAAAAAGAAATCACAAATAATAATATAAAAAAAAAACAGAAAATAAACAAAGAACAATAGACATCCCAAATCTTGATGCAGCCTGTCCTCCACGACTCAGCGCCTTGCTTCAAGAAACAAACGCTAGAGCAACGGCCAACTAAGCTACCTATAAAGATAGCTATCATTGGCAATGCCTTTCACGCAGGTGTACTCATGACTATATCATAGGGTTACCAACACAAATCAGCAATTAATTATGCATCTGTATTTTCCTATTAAGACAAGTATCTCCCGTATAGGGTAGGGCTGAATACTTGCGTTGTTGACAAATATTTACAGGACGGAATAGTACGAATAGTAGTTCCCAGTGGTTTAGACCGGAGACTTCTTCTTCTATCTTCTTCTATCCTTCCTCTGTTGCCGTTGGCGTCGAGGGGAGAAACAATCTGCGATTCTTTGCTCTTCTGTTGGCCTCTTCTGATGTTATCCCTCCTAGTGACTCTAGTATTCCCTTTATCCATCTCTTTCTCGGACTTCCTTTTAATCTGGCGTTTTCGTAGCGTTTGTTTATGGCTCTTTGATTCATTGTTAGTTCTTTCTGTCTTGTTATGTGGCCGAACCAATTTATCTGTTGTTTCTTTATAAATGAATATTATTATAGAGGGAGGGAGCCACGATAGCTCGGTGGTTAGTCAACTGGACTACAAAGGACAAGATGTAGGGTTCGATCCCAACCGACGGCTTCTGGGTTCACCCAGCCTTAAATGGGTACCGGAATTTTTTTCTGGGAAAGTAAAGCATTACCCCAAAATATCATGTGCCGATGGTTTGTAAAATGTATGGTCACTAACACCATATTCCCTACACGCCACTTGGCGTGACGGGGGCACTTTATTATTTTTTTTTTAATGCTGCTATAGGGCTTGCATGATATTGTCACTTTATTATATGTAATGAGATTGTCACTCTATCTTACTATATTATGTGGGATGAGATTGTCACTCTATCATACTATATTATGTGGGATGAAATTGTCACTCTATCTTACTATTATATGGGATGAAATTGTCACTATTTCTTATTATTATATATGGAGAGAATGTCACTCTATCTTAGTATTATATGTGATGGGAGTGTCACGCTATCTTACTATTATATGTGATGAAATTGTCACTCTATATTACTATTATATGTGATAAGATTGCCACTCTATATTACTAACATATGTGATGAGATTGTCATTATATCTTATTTATTATATGTAATGAGATTGTCACTCTAGCTTACTATTATGTAATATGAGATTGTCACTCTATCTTATTATATTATATGGGATGAGATTGTCACTCTATCTTATCTTACTATATTATATGGGATGATATTGTCACTCTATCTTACTATATTATGTGGAATGAGAATGGCACTCTATCTTACTATATTATATGTAATGAGATTGTCACTCTATCTTACTATATTATATGTAATGAGATTGTCACTCTATCTTACTATATTATGTGTAATGAGATTGTCACTCTATCTTACTATATTATGTGTAATGAGATTGTCACTCTATCTTACTATATTATATGTAATGAGATTGTCACTCTATCTTACTGTTATATTAGAACATAGGGGGACTGGTTGGTCTCGAGGCAAGACGCTGGTCTCTAGACAGAGAGATTGTGAGTTCAAATCTGGTTACACCATTTGTGATTTTTATTTATGATTTCTCTCTGCGGCAACCACCCCTGGTCACAGCAGCGAGGCCCGGCCTGAAATGTCAGTTACTCAACGACGGAAAAAAAATATGAGTACCTCGGAAGACGGAGTTATCTGCCTGTGCGGCGAGGGACCCCTGCGCGCACCGCTGCCAGGGAAAAATGGGTTAACAGGCAAAATTCAGTTCCAAGCCTCCTGGGACTTCGTCGCGGATAAAAACAGGTGAACGCAAAAAAAAAAAATAATATTTTTTTTTAAAAATCAAGATATGGATGGTTACACTATCTTACTCTTAGCTCAGTGGTTAGTGAACTGGACTACAAAGGACAAGGGGTAGGGTTCGATCCCAACCGACGGCTTCCGGGTCACCCAGCCTTAAATGGGTACCGGATTTTTTTTGGGAGGAAAGTAAAGCGGCACGGGCGTAATACCGACCACATTACCCCAAAAACCATGTGCCTAAGGTCTGTAAAATTTATGGTCACTAATACCATATTCCCTATACGCCACTTGGCGTGACGGGGGTACTTTACTTTATTTTTTTTTTCCACTTATTACGTAAAGGTTTAAACATACCGTTGTTTTCTAGTTTGTTCTATATATGTTTTGTCATTTCTGCTTACAATTAGCTTTATCGCAGCTTCATATTTGTATGCATTTCTTAGCTTTGATCCTCTTCGATAGTGACCATGTTTGACGTAACCTAGGAAATAATAAGTAATGTATGTCAAAAATGTTTCTTTCTTTTTTTTACTGATTAAAACTAGTTTTCCTTTTAGGGTTCGCTAACTGTACCAAATATTCCATGCGTATGTCTTTGACTGAGGAACAGAAAATGATATCAAAATAAGGATATCAAAAGCAAGAGGAGTTTGTGTTGCACTGGGCAACATATGGAAGTCCAAAGAAATAAGTTTAAATACAAAAATTAAAATTTTCAACTCCAATTTTGAGTCAGTCCTGTTATATGGCTGTGAAACATGGAGAACAACAAAATTGACAATAATGAAGATACAGACTTTGACTTTTACAGTTACAATGCAAATTAATGGATGATTACGCAGAATGAAAGGATGGAAATGCAGGACAAAATCACTAACATAGAATTATGGAAATGTACATAGGGAGGTCAAAAAGTAATGCACACCAATTTTTTTCTCGGCTAATAATAAAGATAGGAATATGAAATTTTGCACACTTAGAATATGACATGTTCCAATTATGTGCACCAAATTGCACAGCATTCTGATAAATATTACGCAATCTATGAACCGTTAAAATGGAGCTTGTCAACAATGTCCGTTACAAACAGCGAATTGTCATAGAATTTCTGGTTGCGGAAAAAGAAACTGTGGCAAACATTCATAAACGACTGTGTGCAGTGTACAAATGTTCTGCAGTCGATAGGAGCACAGTTAGTCGCTGGGTTCAGAGAATTAAAGCTGCAGAAAGTGTACGAGTGGAGCTGCATGATTTACCGCGTTCTGGACGTGTTGCCTCGGCTACCAGCACAGACATGTTAAACCGGGCTAATGCCATTATTCGTAAGGATAGGCGTATCACTAGTCAGCAATTGGCATTGCAGCTTACAGTCAGCAAGGGAAGTGCAATCGCAATTTTTAAAACTCTCGGATATTCAAAGATTTGCGCTCGATGGGTTCCTCGGTGCCTAACAAATGATCACAGAGTTCAAAGGAAAACATTCTGTTCTGAATTGTTGGAGTGTTTCGGTGTTGAAGGAGAAATGTTTTTGTCAAAAATTGTTATCGGTGACGAAACTTGGGCACATCATTATGAGCCTGAAACAAAAATGCAGTCAATGGAATGGCATCATCCGCAGTCACCAAAAAGAAAAAAATTCAAAACATCTCCATCAGCCGGAAAGGTGATGATCACTGTCTTCTGGGACATTGATGGTGTGATTCTTGTTGATGTAATGACAAGAGGTGAGACAATCAACTCGACAGCTTACATCAATACACTGACAAAACTCAAAAATCGGTTCCACAGAGTTCGGCCTAATAAGCCATCTGCAGATTTGTTGCTTCAACATGACAATGCACGCCCTCACACAAGTCTGGTAACACGGGATAGGACACACACTGCGGAAGCCAACTGAGAGTATTACACAACAGGCCCTTTTTTGGAATCCCCAGGGGAAAAGACGAAGTTGAAGACCAAAGAATTCTTGGAGAAGACAGAATGAAACAGATATGAAGATGATGGGGAAGACATGGAATGATCTTAAAAGAATGGCAAGAAACAGAACGACTTGGAAAGTGTTTGTTGAAGGTCAATGCTCCACAGGGAGCTGAAAGATAGAAGAAGAGGTCTTTGACTATGTTGTCTTCGACAAAGAACTGTGTTCCCTGCTACTTGAAATCACTTACAAGCTGAATATCTATCACAGAACGCACCGTGATCTATGGAACAGTATGAACGATCGAGAAAGTCAATTTGTTAGTTGTAACGGTGGCTGGTCGGAAATGGGGGCGTCCCGCCTGCAGTGACGCCTTTCCGTTGTAAAGTCAAAGTCAGAGTCTACAGCTATTTTTAACTCTTTGCGTACGTTTCGCCGCACAGTGCGTCCCTCTTAATTTGATTAGTGTACACTGTCATCAAACCATATTCTTTTTACATGTCTTTTATCATCTTGGTCATGGTCAAATCTAATACCTTGTTCATTTATCTATTCCTATATAATATGTTATGTGTTATATAAAAATATGTAGATTTATTCTTAAAACCATGAACAATTTTACCTCTGAAATCACTTCCGTTGCGTTGATAAAAAAGCTTCCGTACTGAAAGAGTTAATGCATGTCTATTTCTTCCTGATGTCCGTCTGTATCTTCTTACTGTCTGTCTATATGTTCTTACATCACTGGAGTCTGTAGAAATGTGGTTTTACAGAAGAATGTTGAGAATACCATGGACAGCTAAGAAGAGTAATGAAAACGTTCAGAAAGAGGCCAAAGCAAAAAGAGAGCTAATTTCCAATATTAGGAAGAAACAGTCATCATTTTTTTGGCCATGTAATGAGAAGAGAACAGCTGGAATATATTGTAATAACTGGGAAAAATTGAGGGACGAAGAGATAGAGGGAAGCAAAGATAAAGATACCAGACAGCTTAAGAGAACGGCTTGACAGAATGTCAACAACAGAAATGATAAATAACTGTCGTGATCGAAAGTTCTGGAGAGACATGATCACCTACGCCAGCAGGTACTTGATGATGATAATATGTTCTTACTGTCTGTTGATGCCTTTTCAGTGCCTGTCTACCTCTTTTTAATTGTCTGTTATCTCTTTTTATTGTCTGTTATCTCTTTTTATTATCTGTTATCTCTTTTTATTGTCTGTTATCTCTTTTTATTGTCTGTTATCTCTTTTTAATTGTCTGTTATCTCTTTTTATTGTCTGTTATCTCTTTTTATTGTCTGTTATCTCTTTTTAATTGTCTGTTATCTCTTTTTATTGTCTGTTATCTCTTTTTAATTGTCTGTTATCTCTTTTTATTGTCTGTTATCTCTTTTTATTGTCTCTTATCTCTTTTTATTGTCTGTTATCTCTTTTTATTGTCTGCTATCTCTTTTTATTGTCTGTTATCTCTTTTTATTGTCTGTTATCTCTTCGCGTTGTTTTGAGTCATCTCTGTTTAACTCCCTGGAATGTTCGGTGAAATGAAAGAACGAACAGGCTAGCTAGTTGTGCTGTTGTTGAAAACAGTTAATCTGTGGTTCAGGCGAACGTCATAAATGCCCTCCAAGATGCGGGATGAGCACAAGTCTTTGAAAACCAGGAGTCTACGTCTATACTGCTGATGAAGGTGATGGGAGTAAAGATGTCTACATACAGGAATGAGAGGCTTAGAGGGCACAAAAGAGGACTTATCAATGAACACAGAACTGGTGTCGTCAGTCGCTGGACACTGAGGGACTTGTGAGAAACGCCTATGGGCGTGTTTGATGTGCAATGATGATGACCCGCAAATAACTCAATAACTTATTTATATATCTGTGTGTGACGTACACTCCTACACGGTATGGTGACAGCTTGCATAAAAGGAACACAACAAAATTCTGACTTTTCGGCCAACATGCGGCCTTCTTCAGAAAACTGTCACCATACTTTGTCATAATATATGTTATATGTTATATATAATGCATAAGATATATTGACTTGTGTGTACGTCACACCTTACAACTGACTCCATGCTATCATCTTTACCGCAGCATTGTAATTATTTGCCTGCTCCCCCTTGTATATCTATGTCTTCGTTCTGTATTTGTCATCTACTTGTTTTAATGTCTTTTTGTTGTTTTTCTATCTTTTCTCATTGTCTGTCCGTACCTTCCGTCTGTCTATCTCTTCTTATTAACAATAACTTTAATGTTATCTGCATATCTCTTCTTTTTCTTATCTACTCTCATTGCTTGTCTATTTTTTTCTTATTGTCTGTCACTTATTATTCTCTGTCTATGTCTTCTTATTGGCAGTTCATCTCTTCTTTTTATGATTAAATTAACAGTAAAATTATCTGCTATTTAGCTTCGATAAATATAATCCTCATGCGAAAAGAACGGAGTATAGTTCCCCACGACATAGTAGGCTATACGACTAATTTATCCTACTTTACAATTTCTACTTTTTTTTTCTTTTATCTATCTTTACCCCCAGCCCTTGTTCATATTCAAATTCTCCCTCCTTATCCCCTCCAGTTAAAAGACAGGGTTGGGGGGTGGGGGAATCCTTAATAATCAACATAATGTGTACGCCCATGCAGTTCTCGTTTCGGTGGTCGACAATTATACGTAAAACTGACGCCGTCGAGAAAGAATCGAGGCTCCACCGAGGGCAGCTGATCCACTCTCGCTATTACACCATCTCGGCGTGCCTGTCTCCCGCCTCAAAAAAGCATGAAGGCCCCGCCCATTTCTGGAGCTTGCTCCGAGAGAATCGACTTTCACAGCCACCGAGGGATGTTCATCGATTCTGAGACCGTCAGAAACTGTTTTGCTAGAAACGTTATGGATTATCCTCCCCTTGTGAGTATGTAACAGACATGAACATTCATTGAACAATATCCCTCCAAAAGGTAAAAGGTAACATCATCATCATCATCAAGTACCGGGCCTGCTGGCGTAGGTGATCATGTCTTTCCACAACTTTCGATCACGACAGTTATTTATCATTTCTGTTGTTGACCTTCTGCCAAGCCATTCTCTTAAGCTGTCTGGTATTTTTTCTCTTTGCTTCCGTCTATCTCTTCGTCCCTCAATTTTTCCAGTTGTTACAATATATTCCAGTTGTTCTCTTCTCATTACATGGCCAAAAAATTATGATTGTTTCTTCCTAATATTGGAAATTAGCTCTCTTTTTGCTTTGACCTCTTTCACAACATTTTCATTACTCTTCTTAGCTGTCCATGGTATTCTCAATATTCTTCTGTAAAACCACATTTCTAAAGCCTCAAGTGATTTTCTTGTCTGCTGTCCTATTGACCATGATTCACATCCATATGTTACGACTGGCTCTACATAACATTTAAGAACTCTTTTACTTGTTTCTATTGTCAAAAATAGATTGCATAGTATCATCCTCATTTTTTTGAAAGCTGCTTTTGCCTGAGCCATTCTGCATCTCACCTCTTTTGTACATCTTCCGTCTGAGGTTAACAAAGTTCCCAAATATTTAAATTCATTTACCTGTTTTAACATTGTTCCATGTATCTTTACCAAAAGGTAACTGACGTCTATAATGCATAATCTCACAGAAGAATAAAGCATAAACCTTTGATGTGTGTCTAATATTTGTATATGAAGGGGGAGGGTGCTGGGTAAACTAGAGGTACGACGTCAGCCACTGGGCAGAAGAGATCCGGAGTCCACAGATGGTGGTGATATTTTTAAAATATTTTTTTTTCTCTTAAATCATCATCATCATCATATGCTATACCGGTTGGCGTAGGCGATCATGTCCTTCCACAATCTTCTATATACAGTGCATCGTATCAGTTCTGTTGTTGACTGTTTTCCATGCCATGACACCAAGCTATCCAGTATCTTCTCTCTTTGTTGTCCGCGATCTCTCTTTGTTGTCCGCGATCTCTCTTTGTTGTCCGCGATCTCTCTTTGTTGCCCGCGATCTCTCTTTGTTGTCCGCGATCTCTCTTTGTTGTCCGCGATCTCTCTTTGTTGTCCGCGTCTTATTTTCAAAAATAGGAACAATTAATTGTAATGCTCTCTTTGTGACGTTAACTCAGTGGTTAGTGAACTAGGCTACAAAGGACAAGGGGTCGGTTCGATCCTGATCGACGGCTGCCGGGTTCACCCAGCTTAAACATGTACTGGATATTTCCTGGGAAAGTAAAGCGGCATGGGAGTAATACTGACCACGTTATCCCAAAAATCATGTTCCGAAAGTCTATAAAAATCATGGTCATTAACACCATATTCCCTATACGCCTCTTGGCAAGACGGAGCTCTTTGCTATTTTTTAAAAACTGTTGATGACGTTACACTCGCCTGATCAATTTTGTGGTGAGATCCGATGTCTATCTCTCTCTCGAATAACGGCAATGGAATGTCCAATGTGAACTCGCGCACGTTAAAAAATCAGTTAAAACTGAAAGGAGTAGGTCATAAATTTGGTTTGGGAAAAAAAAAACTGTCAGCAAAAAAAAAATACCCACACTAAATCGTGTTACGGAGTTCGTACAAGTAGATCCGAGTTCTTGGAATTTCTCAATTCTTGGAATTTCTCAATAGGGATATAGGAGCACTTATGGATTCGCTCGGTGTGTAGTAATAATCATCATCATG